>OZ022326.1:28964820-29093387 GCA_963989225.1 Dromius quadrimaculatus
GATTGTACCGTTTGTTTCAGTTAATCCTAGCGTGACGACCTTTTAGTATAAAAGGAATTTTATGTTTAAGTTTAAGTTGTGGTTTCACATCACCTCTGGTAGGACAATATTTCCTGTAGCAATCTTCAGCCTATTCGGTGGAGAAGCATATCTCTAGAGGAAAACTGCAGCCTGCTGTTGATGTGATTCGCCTTTCTACTGATGATGAGAACTTAGTTCTCAAAAATACGTATATAGATATTACAAATTTTATTGACCGTTTAAGGGTTTATTTTCATTTTGTTTATACCATTTACCTCAAGACTCATATCATCTGATATCGTATCTTGTGTTTTCAGAGCGCTATCTATAGTTATATGAAGTTTGAAATAAGTCAGAATTACCACATTCTGAGCAGTTTCAAAGTATCGCAAATCACATAAATCTATCCAATACAACATAATACGCATGAATCCGTCCTCAAATGCACAAAATTTTGCGTTTCCAGCGAGTTATCAGCGTTTTTTCTGAGTCTTCGTTGAGAAATTTTTGATTCTGTAAATCAGCTCAGAAGCAGGATTCTGCTTCAAAATTGCGTTATATGGCAGAATCTAGCACCAAATACATCATTTTTTGTGTTGTTAGATTGCTATTTGCAGTTTACAAACTTTAGAATAAGTCGAAATCACGCTTTTCCGCGCAGATTTTCACATCAAAAGTTTATATTCCCATCCAGGACCTCATAATATGTATTAATCTATCGACAAAAACATCGTATGTCGTGTTTTCAGAGCGCTATCTGCAGTTATATGAAGTTTGAAATAAGTCAAAATTACCACATTCTGAGCAGTTTTCAAAGTATCGCAAATCACATAAATCTATCCAATACAACACAATACGCATGAATCCGTCCTTAAATGCAAAAAATGTTGAGTTTCCAGCGAGTTATCAGCGTTTTATCTGAGTCTCGTTGAGAAATTTTCGATCATGTAAATCTGCTCAGAAGCAAGATTTTGGCTTCTAAAATGCGTTATATGGCAAAATCTAGCACCAAATACATCAAATTTTGTGATTTCAGAGTGCTATTTGCAGTTTTACAACTTTAGAAAAAGTCGAAATCACGCTTTTCCGCGCAGATTTTCACAATTAAAAAGTTCATATTCTTATCCAGAACCTCATAATATGTATTGAATCTATCAACAAAAACATCTTATCTCGTGTTTTCAGAGCGCTATTTGCAGTTATATGAAGTTTGAAATACGTCAAGATTACCACATTCTGAGAAGGTTCAAAGTATCGCAAAACACATAAATCTATCCAATACCACATAATACGCATGAATCCGTCCCCAAATGCACAAAATTGTGCGTTTCCAGCGAGTTATCAGCGTTTGTTCTGTAGTCTCGTTGAGAAATTTTTGATTCTGTAAATCTGCTCAGAAGCAAGATTTTGCTTCAAAAATGCGTTATATGACAGAATTAGCATCAAATACATCATATTTCGTGTTTTTTAGAGTGCTATTTGCAGTTTTACAAACTTTTGGATTAAGTCGAAATCACGCTTTTCCGCGCAGATTTTCACAATCAAAAAGATCATATTCCTATCCAGGACCTCATAATATGTATGATCTATCGACAAAAACATCGTATCTTGTGTTTTCAGAGCGCTATCTGCAGTTATATGAAGTTTAAAATAAGTCAAAATTACCACATATCTAAGCAGTTTCAAAGTATCGCAAATCACATAAATCTATCCAATACAACATAATATGCATAAAGCCGTCCTCAAATCCACAAAATTTTGCGTTTCCAGCGAGTTATCAGCGTTTATTCGGAGTCTCGTTGAGAAATTTTTTGCAGCTGTTAATCTGCTCAGAAGCAAGATTTTTGCTCCTAAAAATGCGTTATATGGCAGAATCTAGCATCAAATACATCATATTTCGTGTTTTTAGAGTGGATATTTACAGTTTACAAACTTTGGAATGAGTCGTGATCACGCTTTTCCGCGCAGATTTTTACAATCAAAAAGTTCATATTCCAATCCAGGACCTCATAATTTGTATGAATCTATCGACGAAAACATCGTATCTCGTGTTTTCAGAGCGCTATCTGCAGTTATATGAAGTTTGAAATAAGGTCAAAATTACCACATTCTGAGCAGTTTCAAAGTATCGCAAATTACATAAATCTATCCAATACAACACATTACGCATGAATCCGTCCTCAAATGCACAAATTTTGCGTTTCCAGCGAGTTATCAGCGTTTTTTTCTGAGTCTTGTTGAAAATTTTTTGATTCTGTAAATCTGCTCAGAAGCAAGATTTTGCTTCAAAATTGCGTAATATGGCAAAATATAGCACCAAATACATCATATTTTGTGTTTTTTAGAGTGCTATTTGCAGTTTTACAAACTTTCGAATGAGTCGAAATCACGCTTTTCCGCGCAGATTTTCAACAATCAAAAAGTTCATATTACCATCCAGGACCTCATAATTCGTATGAATCTATCAACAAAAACATAGTATCTCGTGTTTTTCAGAGCGCTATCTGCAGTTATATGAAGTTTGAAATAAGTCAGAATTACCACATTCTGAGCAGTTTCAAAGTATCAAATATCACATAAATCTATTCAATACAACACAATACGCATGAATTCGTCCTCAAATGCACAAAATTTTGCGTTTCCAGTGAGTTATCAAGCGATTTTTTCTGAGTCGCGTTGAGAAATTTTTGATTCTGTAAATCTGCTCAGAAGCAAGATTTTGCTTCAAAAATGCGTTATGTGGCAGAATCTAGCACCAAATACATCATTATTTCGTGTTTTTTAGAGTGCTATTTGCAGTTTTAAAGACTTTGGAATGAGTCGAAATCTCGCTTTTCCGCGCAGATTTTCACAATCAAAAAGTTCATATTCCTATCCAGGACCTCATAATTTGTATGAATCTATCGACAAAAGCATCGTATCTCGTGTTTTCGGAGCGCTATCTGGAAGTTATATGAAGTTTGAAATAAGTCAAAATTTACCACATTCTAAGCAGTTTCAAAGTATCGCAAATCACATGAATCTATCCGATACAACACAATACGCATGAATCCGTTCTCAAATGCACAAAATTTGGCGTTTCCAAAGAGTTATCAGCGTTTTTTTCTGAGTCTCATTGAGAGATTTCTGATTTCTGTAAATCTGCTCAGAAGCAAGATTTTGCTTCGAAAAAGCGTTATTGGCAGAATCTAGCACCAAATACATCATATTTCGTGTTTTTAGAGTGCTTTTTGCAGTTTCATAAACTTTAGAATGAGTCGAAATCGCGCTTTTTCGGACAGATTTTCACGATCAAGAAGTTCATATTCCTATTCAGGACCTCATAATATGTATGAATCTATCGACAAAAAAATCGTATCTTGTGTTTTCAGAGCGCTATCTGAAGTTACATGAAGTTTGAGATAAGTCAAAAATTACCACATTCTGAGCAGTTTTCAAAGTATCGCAAATCACATAAATCTATCCAATACAACATAATACGCATGAATTTGTCCTCAAATGCACAAAATTTCGCGTTTCCAGCGAGTTATCAGCGTTTTTTCTGCGTCTCATTGAGAAATTTTTGATTCTATAAATCTGCTCAGAAGCAAGATTTTGCTCTAAAAATAAGTTATATGACAGAATCTAGCACCAAGTACATTATTTTTCGTGATTTTAGAGTGCTATTTGCAGTTTTACAAATTTTGGAATAAGTCGAAATCACGCTTTCCGCGCAGATTTTTACGATCAAAAAGTTCATATTTCTATTCAGGACCTCATAATATGTATGAATCTCTCGACAAAAACATCGTACCTTGTGTTCTCCAGAGCTGCTATCTGCAGTTATATGAAGTTTGATATAAGTCAAAAATTACCACATTCTGAGCAGTTTCAAAGTATCGCAAATCACATAAATCTATCCAATACAACATAATTCGCAAGAATTTGTACTCAAATGCACAAAATTTCGCGTTTCCAGCGTGTTATCAGCGTTTTTTCTGAGTCTCATTGAGAGATTTCTGATTCTGTAAATCTGCTCAGATACAAGATTTTGCTTCGAAACAGCGTTATGTGGCAGAATCTAGCACCAAATACATCATATTTCGTGTTTTTAGAGTGCTTTTTGCAGTTTTACAAACCTTGGAAATGAGTCGAAATCACGCTTTTTTCGGGCAGATTTTCACGATCAAGAAGTTTCATATTCCTATTCAGGACCTCATAATATGTATGAATCTATCGACAAAAACATCGTATCTTGTGGTTTTCAGAGCGCTATCTGCAGTTATATGAAGTTTGAAATAAGTCAAAATTATCACATTCTGAGCAGTTTCAAAGTATCGCAAATCACATAAATCTATTCAATACAACATGATACCATGAAACCGTCCTCAATTGTACAAAATTTTGCGATTCCAGCAAATTATCAGTGCTTACTCTGAGTCTCGTTGAGGAATTTTTAATTCTGTGAATCTGCTCAGAAGCAAGATTCCGCTCCAAAATGCGTTATATGGCAGAATCCAGCACCAAGTACATCATATTTCATGTTTTAAGAATGCTCTTTGCAGTTTTACAAACATTGGAATAAGTCGAAATCACGCTTTTCCACGCGGACTTTCACAATCAAAAAATTCATATTCCTATTCAGGATCTCATAATCTGTATGAATCTCTTGACATAAACATCGTACCTCGTGTTCTCAAAGCGCTATCTGCAGTTATATGAATTTGAAATAAGTCGAAATTACCACATTCTGAGCAGTTTCAAAGTATCGCAAATCACATAAATCTTTCAATACAACATAATACGCATGAATTGTACTCAAATGCACGAAATTCTGCGTTTTCCAGGGAGTTATCAGCGTTTTTTCTGAGTCCCATTGAGAAATTTTTGATTCTGGTAAATCTGCTCAGAAGCAAGACTTGGCTTCAAAAATGCGTTATATGGCAGAATCTAGCACCAAATATATCATATTTCGTGTTTTCAGAGTGCTATTTGCAGTTTTACAAACTTTGGAATAAGTCGAAATCACGCTTTTCCGCGCAGATTTTTACAATCAAAAAGTTCATACTCCTATTCAGGACTTCATAATATGTATGAATCTATCGACAAGAACATCGTATCTTGTGTTTTCAGAGCGCGATCTGCAGTTATATGAAGTTTGAAATAAGTCAAAATTACAACATTCTGAGCAGTTTCAAAGTATCGCAGATCACATAAATCTATTCAATACAACATGATACCATGAATCCGTCCTCAAATGTACAAAATTTTTGCGATGCCCGCAATTTATCAGTGTTTTACTCTGAGTCTCGTTGAGAAATTTTGATTTCTGTGAATCTGCTCAGAAGCAAGATTTTGCTGCCCAAAAATGCGTTATATGGCAAATCCAGCACCAAGTACATCATATTTCGTGTTTTCAAATGCTCTCTGCAGTTTCACAAACATTGGAATAAGTCGGAATCCACGCTTATCCACGCGGGACTTTCATAATCAGAAAGTTCATATTCCTATTCAGGACCTCATAATCTGTATATATCTATCGACAAAAACATCGTATCTCGTGTTTTCAGAGCGCTATCTGCAGTTATATGAAGTTTGAAATAGTTATCAGCATTTTTTTCTGAGTCTCGTTGAGAAATTTTTGATTCTGTAAATCTGCTCAGATGCCAAATTTTGCTTCAAAAATGCGTTATATAGCGGAAATCTAGCATCAAATACACCATATTTTGTGTTTTCAGGAGTGCTATTTGCAGTTTTACAAACTTTGGAATAAGTCGAGATCACGCTTTTTCCGCGCAGATTTTCATCAATCAAAAAGTTCATGTTTCTATCCAGGACCTCATAATATGTATGAATCGATCGACAAGAACATCCTATCTTGTGTTTTCAGAGCGCTATCTGCAGTTATGTGAAGTTTGAAATAAGTCAAAATTACCACATTCTGAGCAGTTTCAAAGTATCGCAAATCACATAAATATATCATATTTCGTGTTTTCAGAGTGCTATTTGCAGTTTTACAAACCTTGGAGTAAGTCGACATCACGCTTTTCCGCGCAGATTTTCACCAATCAATAAGTTTATATTCCTATTCAAGACCCAATAACATGTATAAAATCTAACGACAAAAACATCGTATCTCGTGTTTACAGAGCGCTATCTGCAGTTATATGAAGTTTGAAATAAGTCAAAATTGTCAGAGTTTTAAAGTATCGCAAATCACATAAATCTATCTAATACAACATAATACGCATGAATCCGTCCCTCAAATGAACAGAATTTTGCGTTTCCAGCGAGTTATCAGCGTTTTTTTCTGAGTCCCGTTGAGAAATTTGGATTTCTGTAAATCTGCTCAGAAGCAAGATTTTGCTTTCAAAAATGCGTTATATGGCAGAATCTAGCATCAAATACATCATATTCTGTGTTTTTAGAGTGCTTTTCGCAGTTTTACAAACTTTGGCATAAGTCGAAATCATGCTTTCCCGCGCGGATTTCCACAATCAAAAAGTTCATATTCCTATTCAGGACCTCATAATATGTATGAATCTCTCGACAAAACCATCGTATCTCGTGTTTTCAAAGCGCTATCTGCAGTTATATGAAGTTTGAAAATAATGTCAAAATTACAACATTCTGAGCAGTTTCAAAGTATCGCAAATCACATAAATCTATTCATAGACATAATACGCAATAATTTGTCCTCAAATGAACAAAATTTTGCGTTTCCAGGATTTTATCAGCGCTTTTCCTGAGTCTCGTTGAGGAATTTTTGATTCTGTAAATCTGCTCAAAAGCAAGATTTTGCTTCAAAAATGCGTTATATGGCAGAATCTAGCACCAAGTACATCATATTTCGTGTTTTTAGAGTGCTATTTGCAGTCTTACAAATTTTTGGAATAAGTCGAAATCACGCTTTTCCGCGCAGATTTTCACGATCAAAAAATTCATATTCCTATTCAGGACCTCATAATATGTATGAATCCATCGACCAAAAACATCGTATCTCGTGTTTTCAGAGCGCTATCTGCAGTTATATGAAGTTTGGAATAAGTCAGAATTACCACATTCTGAGCAGTTTCAAAGTATCGCATATCACATAAATATATCCAATACAACATAATACCCATGAATTTGTCCTCGAATGCACAAAATTTCGCGTTTCGAGCGAGTTATCAGCGTTTTTTTCTGAGTTTCATTGAGAAATTACTGATTCTATAAATCTGCTCAGAAGCAAGACTTTGCTTTTAAAACTGCGTTATATGACAGAATCTAGCACCAAGTACATTATTTTTCGTGTTTTTAGAGTGTTATTTGCAGTTTCACAAATTTTGGAATAAGTCGGAAATCACGCTTTTCCGCGCAGATTTTTACGATCAAGAGTTCATATTCTATTCGTGACCTCATAATATGTATGAATCTTTCGACAAAAACATCGTACCTCGTGTTCTCAGAGCGCTATCTGCAAGTTATATGAAGTTTGAAATAAGTCAAAATTATCACATTCTGAGCAGTTTCAAAGTATCGCAAATCACATAAATCTATCCAATACGACATAATACGCATAAATTTGTACTCAAATGCACAAAAATTTGCGTTTCCAGCGAGTTATCAGTGTTTTTTCTGAGTCTCATTGAGAAATTTTTGATTCTGTCAATCTGCTCAGAAGCAAGATTTTGCATCGAAAATGCGTTATGTGGCAGAATCTAGCACCAAATACATATATTCGTGTTCTAAGAGTGCTTTTTGCAGTCTCACAAACTCTGGTATGAGTCGAAATCACGCCTTTTTCAGGCAGATTTTCACGATCAAGAAGTTCATATTCCTATTCAGGACCTCATAATCTGTATGAATCTCTCGACAAAAACATCGTACCTCGTGTTCTCAAAGCGCTATCTGCAGTTATATGAAGTTTGAAATAAGTCAAAATTACCACATTCTGAGCAGTTTTCAAAGTATCGCAAATCACATAAATCTATCCAATACAACATAATACGCATGAATCCGTCCTCAAATGTACCAAATTTTTGCGATGCCATCCAATTATCAGTTGTTTACTCTGAGTCTCGTTGAGAAATTTTTAATTCTGTGAATCTGCTCAGAAGCAAGATTTTGCTCCAAAAATGCGTTATATGGCAGAATCCAGCACCAAGTACATCAAATTTCGTGTTTTTAGAATGCTCTTTGCAGTTTCACAAACATTGGAAATAAGTCGAAATCACGCTTTTCCACGCGTACTTTCACAATCAGAAAGTTCATATTCCTATTCAGAACCTCATAATCTGTATGAATCAATCGACAAAAACATCGTATCTCGTGTTTTCAGGGCGCTATCTGCAGTAATATGAAGTTTGAAATAAGTCAAAATTACCACATTCTGAGCAGTTTCAAAGTATCGCAAATCACATAAATCCATCCAATACAACATAATACGCATGGATTCGTCCTCATATGCACAAAAATTAGCGTTTTTAGCGAGTTATCAGCGTTTTTTTCCGGGTCTCGTTGAGAAATTTTTTGATCTGTAAATCTGCTCAAAAGCAAGATTTTTGCTTCAAAAATGCGCTATATTGCAGAATCTAGTACCAAATACATCATATTTCGTGTTTCCAGAGTGCTTTTCGCAGTTTTACAAACTCTGGGATAAGTCGAAATCACGCTTTTCCGCGCAGATTTTCACAATCACAAAGGTCATATTCCTATTCAGGACCTCATAATATGTATGAATCCTTCGACAGAAACATCGTATTTTGTGTTGTCAGAGCACTATCTGCTGTTATATGGAGTTGGAAATATGTCAAAACTACCACATTCCGAGCAGTTCCAAAGTATCGCAAATCGAATAAATCTATGAAAATACAATTAATACGCATAAATCTGTCCTCAAATGCACAAAATTTTTGCGTTTTCAGGGAGTTATCAGCGCTTTTTCTGAGTCTTGTTGAGAAATTTTTTGATTCTGTAAATCTGCTTAGAAGCAAGATTTCGCTTCAAAAATGCGTCATAAAACAGAATCTAGCACCAAATACATCATATTTCGTGTTTTCAGAGTGCTATTTGCAGTTTAACAAACTTTGGTATTAGTCAAAAATCACGCTTTTCCGGGCGGATTTTCGAAATCTAAAAGTTCATATTCCTATTCAGGACCTCATAATATGTATGAATCTATCGACAAACATATCGCACCTCGTGTTTTCAGAGCGCTATCTGCAGTTATATGAAGTTTGAAATAAGTCAAAATTACCACATTCTGAGCAGTTCCAGAGTATCGCAAATTACATAAATCTATCCAATACTACATTAATACGCAAGAATTCGTTCTCAAATGCAGAAAATTTTGCGTTTTCAGCGAGTTATCAGCGCTTTTTTCTGAGTCTCGTTGAGAAATTTTTGATTCTGTTAATCTGCTCACAAGCAAGATTTTGTTTCGAAAATGCGTTTTATGGCAGAATCTAGCACCAAATACATCATATTTGTGTTTTTAGAGTGCTATTTGCAGTCTTACAAACTTTGGAATGAGTCGAAATAACGCTTTTTCGCGCAGATTTTTACAATCAAAAAAATCATATTCCTATTCAAGACCTCATAATATGTTTGAATCTATCGACAAAAACATCGTATCTCTTGTTTTCAGAGCGCTATCTGCAGTTATTTGGAGTGTGAAATGAGTCAAAATTACCACATTCTGAGCAGTTTCAAGTATCGCAAATCACATAAATCTATCCGAGTACAACATAATACGCATTAATTTGTGCTCAAATGCACAAAATTCCGCCTTTCCAGCGAGTGTTATCAGCGTTTTTTCTGAGTCTCGTTGAGAAATTTCTGATTCTGTAAATCTGCTTAGGAGCAAGATTTTGCTTTGAAAATGCGTTATATGGCAGAATCTAGCACCAAGTACATCATATTTCGTGTTTTTAGAGTGCTATTTGCAGTTTTACAAGTTTTGGAATAAGTCGAAATCACGCTTTTCCGCGCAGATTTTCACAATCAGAAAGTTCATATTCACATTTGGGACCTCATAATATGTATGGATCTATCGACAAAAACATGATATCTTGTGTTTTCAGAGCGCTATCTGCAGTTATATGAAGCTTGGAATAAGTCGAAATTATCAACATTCTGAGCTGTTTCGAAGTATCGAAAATCACATAAATCTATCCAATACAACATAACACGCATGAATTCGTCCTCAAATGCACAAAATTCTGCGTTTCCAGAGAGTTAATAGCGTTTTTTCTGAGTCTCGTTGAGAAATTTTTGATTCTGTAAATCTGCTCAGAAGCAAGATTTTGCTTAAAAATGCGTTATATGGCAGAATCTAACACAAATACATAATAATTCGTGCTTTTAGAGTGCTATTTGCAGTATCTACAAACTTTGGAATAAGTCGAAAATCACGCTTTTCCCGCGCGGATTTTCACAATCAGAAAGTTCATATTTCTATTAGGACCTCATAATATGTATGAATCTCTTGACGAAAATATCGTACCTCGTGTGTTCTCAGAGCGCTATCTGCAGTTATATGAGGTTTGAAATAAGTCAGAACTACAACATTCTGAGCAGTTTCAAAGTAACGCAAATCACATAATCTATCCCAATACAACATAATACGCATGAATTCGTTCTCAAATGCACAAAATTTTGCGTTTCCAGCGAGTTATCAGCGTTTTTTCTGAGTCTTGTTGAGAAATTTTTTGACTCTGTAAATCTGCTCAGAAGCAAGATTCTGCTTCAAAAATGCGTTATATGGCAGAATCTAGCACCAAATACATCATATTTCGTGGTTTTCAGAGTGCTATTTGCAGTTTTACAAACTTTTGTATAAGTCGAAATCACGCTTTTCCGCGAGGATTTTTAAAATCAAAAAGTTCATATTCCTATTCAGGACCTTATAATATGCATGAATCTTTCGACAAACATAATCGCACCTCGTGTTCAAAGAGCGCTAATCTGCAGTTATATGAATTTTGAAATAAGTCAAAATTACCACATTCTGAGCAGTTCCAAAGTATCGCAAATTACATTAATCTTTCCAATACAACATAATACGCATGAATTCATCTTCGAATGCACAAAATCTTGCGTTTCCAGGAAGTTATTAGCGCTTCTTCTGAGTCTCGTTGAGAAATTTTTGATTCTGTAATCTGCTCAGACGCAAGATTTTGCTTCAAAACTGCGTTATATGGTAGAATCTAGCTCCAAATACATCATAATTCGTGGTTTTAGAGTGCTATTTGCAAGTTGTGGGATAAGTCGAAATCACGCTTTTCCCGCGCAGATTTTCACAATCAAAAAGTTCATCTTCCTATTCAGGACCTCATAATAGGTATGAATCTTTCGACAAAAACATCGTACCTCGTGTTTCCAGAGCGCTATCTGCCGTTATATGAAGTTTGAAATAAGTCAAAATTACCACATTCTGAGCAGTTTCAAAGTATCGCAAATCTCATAAATCTATCCAATACAACATAATACGCATGAATTCGTCCTTAAATGCACAAAATTTTGCGTTTCCAGGGAGTTTTAAGCGTTTTCTCTGAGTCTCGTTGAGAGATTTTTGACACTGTAAATCTGCTCAGAAGCAAGATTTTGCTACAAAAATGAGTTATATGGCAGAATCTAGCACCAAATTACATCATATTTCGTGATTTTAGGGTGCTATTTGCAGTTTTACAAACTTTGGAATAAGTCGAAATCACGCTTTTCCGCGCGGATTTTTACAATCAAAAAGTTAATATTTCTATTAAGGACCTCATAATATATATGAATCTATCGACAAAAAACATCGTACCTCGTGTTTTCAGAGCGCTATCTGCAGTTATATGAAGTTTGAAATAAGTCAAAATTACCACATACTGAGCAGTTTTCAAAGTATCGCAAAATCACATAAATCTATCCAATACAACATGATAAGCATGAATTTGTCCTCAAATGCACAAAATTTTGCGTTTCCAGGAGTTATCATTGTTCTTTCAGAGTCTTGTTGAGAGATTTTTGATTCTGTAAATCGACTCAGAAGCAAGATTTTGCTTCAAAAATGCATTATATGGCAGAATCTAGCACCAAATACATTATATTTTGTGTTGTTAGAGTGCTATTTGCAGCTTTACAAAATTTGGAATAAGTCGAAATCACGCTTTTCCGCGCGGATTTTCACGATCAGTGAGTTCATATTCCTATTCAGGACCTCATGATATGTATGAGTCTATCGACAAAAACATCGTACCCCGTGTTTTCAGAGCGCTATCTATAGTTTTATGAAGTTTGGAATAAGTCAAATTTACCACATTCTGAGCAGTTTCAAAGTAACGCAAATCACATAAATCTATCCAATACAACATAATACGCATGAATTCGTCCTCAAATGCACTAAATCTTGCGTTTCCAGAAAGTTATCAGCGCTTTTTCTGAGTCTCGTTGAGAAATTTTTGATTCTGTAAATCTGCTCAGACGCAAGATTTTGCTTCAAAACTGCGTTATATGGTAGAATCTAGCTCCAAATACATCATAATTCGTGGTTTTAGAGTGCTATTTTGCAAGTTTTGGGATAAGTCGAAATCACGCTTTCCGCGCAGATTTTTACAATCAAAAAGTTCATCTTCCTATTCAGGACCTCATAATAGGTATGAATCTATCGACAAAAACATCATATCTCGTGTTTTCAGAGCGCTATCTGCAGTTTATATGAAGTTTGAAATGAGTCACATTTTGAGCAGTTTCGAAATATCGCAAATCACATAAATCTATCCAATACAACATAATACGCATGAATTCGTCCTCAAATGCACAAAATTTTGCGTTTCAAGGGAGTTATCATTGTTTTTTCAGTCTCGTTGAGGAATTTTTGATCCTGTAAATCGACTCAAAAATGCATTATATGGCAGAATCTAGCACCAAATACATTATATATCGTGTTTTTAGAGTGCTATTTGCAGCTTTACAAATTTTGGAATAAATCGGAATAACGCTTTTCCGGGCAGATTTTCACAATCAAGAAGTTCATATTCCTTTCCAGGACCTCATAATATGTATGAACCTATCGACAGAAACATCGTATCTCCTGTTTTCAGAGCGCTATCTGCAGTTATATGAAGTTTGTAATAAGTCGAAATTACCACATTCTGAGCAGTTCCAAAGTATCGCAAATCACATAAATCTATCCAATACAACATAATACGCATGAATCCGTCCTCAAATGCAAAAAATTTTGCGTTTCCAGCGAGTTATAAGCGTTTTTCCTGAGTCTCGTTGAGAAATTATTGATTCTGTTAATCTGCACAGAAGCAAAATTTTGCTTTAAAAATGCGTTATATGGCAGAATCCAGTACCAAGTACATCATGATTCGTGTTTTTAGAGTTTGTAAAGCTGCAAAGAGAACTCTAAAAGCACGAAATATTATGTATTTGGTGCTAGATTCTGCCATATAACGCATTTTTGAAGCAAAATCTTGCTTCTGAGCAGATTTACAGAATCAAAAATTTCTCAATGAGACTCAGAAAAAACGCTGATAACTGCCTGGAAAAGCAAAATCTTGTGCATTTAAGAACGGATTCATGCGTATTATGTTGTATTTGATAGATTTAAGTGATTTGCGTTACTTTGAAACTGCTCAGAATGTGGTAAATTTGACTTACTTCAAACTTCATATAACTGTAGATAGCGCTCTAAGAACACGAGGTACGATGTTTTTGTCGATAGACTCATACATATCATGAGGTCCTGAATAGGAATATGAACTTTCTGATCGTGAAAATCTGCGCGGAGAAGCGTGATTTCGACTTATTCCAAAATTTGTAAAACTGCAAATAGTACTCTAAAACACGAAATATAATGTATTTGGTGCTAGATTCTGCCATATAATGCATTTCTGAAGCAAAATCTTGCTTCTGAGTCGATTTACAGAATCATAAATTTCTCAACGAGATACTAAAAAAACAATGATAACTCCCTGGAAACGCAAAATTTTGTGCATTTAAGGACAAATTCATGCTTATTATGTTGTATTGGATAGATTTATGTGATTTGCGATACTTTGAAACTGCTCAGTAAGTGGTAATTTTGACTTATTTCAAACTTCATATAACTGCAGATAGCGCTCTGAAAACACAAGGTACGATGGATTCATACATATTATGAGGTCCTGAATAGAAATTTGAACTTTTTGATTGTAAAAATCCGCGCGGAATGCGTGATTTCGACTTATTCCAAAGTTTGTAAAACTGCAAATAGCACTCTAAAATCACGAAATATGATGTATTTGGTGCTAGATTCTGACATATAACGCATTTTTGTAGCAAAATCTTGCTTCTGAGCAGATTTACAGTGTCAAAAATCTCTCAATCAGACTCAGAAAAAACGCCGATAACTCACTGGAAACGCAGAATTTTGTGCATTTGAGGACGAATTCATGCGTATTATGTTGAATTGGATAGATTTATTTGATTTGCGATACTTTGAAGCTGCTCAGAATGTTGTAATTTTGACTTATTTCAAACTTCATATAAATGCAGATAGCGCTCTGAAAACACGAGGTACGATGTTTTCGTCGAAAGATTCATACATATTATCAGGTCCTGAATAGGAATATGAGCTTTTTGATTGTGAATATCCGCGCGGAAAAGCGTGATTTCGCACATACAAAAGTTTGTAAAACTGCAAAAAGCACTCTAAAAACAAAAAATATGATGTACTTGGTGCTAGATTTTGCCATATAACGCATTTTTGAAGCAAAATCTTGCTTCTGAGCAGATTTACAGAATCAAAAATTTCTCAACGAGACTCAGAAAAAACGCTGATAACTCCTTGGGAACGCAAAATCTTGTGCATTTAAGAACGAATCCATGCGTATTATGTTGTATTGGTTAGATTTATGAGATTTGCGATACTTTGAAACTGCTCAGAATGTGGTAATTTTGACTTATTTCAAACTCCATATAACTGCAGAGAGCGCTCTGAGAACACGAGATTGAAGGTTTTTGACGATAGATTCATACATATTATGAGGTCCTGAATGGGAATATGAACTTTTTGATTGTGAAAATCTGCGCGGAAGAGCGTGATTTCGATCTATTCCAGAGTTTGTAGAACTGCGAAAAGCACTCTAAATACACAAAATATTATGTACTTGATGCTAGATTCTGCCATATAACGCATTTTTGAAGCAAAATCTTGCTTCTGATCAGATTTACAGAATCAAAAATTCCTCAACGAAACTCAGAAAAAACGCTGATAACTCGCTGGAAACGCAAAATTTGGTGCATTTGAAGACGGATTCATGCGTATTATGTTGTATTGGATAGATTTATGTGATTCGCGATACTTTGAAACTGCTCAGAATGTGGTAATTAAGACTTATTTCAAACTTCATATAATTGCATATAGCGCTTTGAAAACACGAGATACGATGTTTTTGTCGATAGATTCATACATATTATGAGATCCTGAATAGGAATATGAACTGAACTGAATAGGAATATGAACTTATTCCTATCCAGGACCTCATAGTATATATAAATCTATCGACAAAAACATCGTATCTCGTGTTTTCAGAGCGCTATCTGCAGTTATATGAAGTTTGAAATATGTCAAAATCACCACATTCAGAGCAGTTTCAAAGTATCGCAAATCACATAAATCTATCCAATACAACGTAATACGCATGAATCCGTCCTCAAATGCACAGAATTTTGCGTTTTCAGCGAGTTAACAGCGTTTTTTCTGAGCCTCGTTGAGAAATTTTTGATTCTGTTAATCTGCTCAGAAGCAAAATTTTGCTTCAAAAATGCGTTATGTGGCAGAATCTAGCATCAAATACATCATATTTCGTGTTTTTAGAGTGTTATTTGCAGTTCTACAAACTTTGGAATGAGTCGAAATGACGCTTTTTCGCGCATATTTTCACAATCAAAAAGTTCATATTCCCATTCAGAACCTCATAATATGTATGAATCTATCGACAAAAACCTCCTATCTCGTATTTTCAGAGTGCTATCTGCAGTTATATGAAGTTTGAAATAGGTCAAAATTACCACATTCTGAGCAGTATCAGAATATCGCAGATCACATAAATCTATCCAATACAACATAATACGCATGAATTAGTCTCCAAATGCACAAAATATTGCGTTTCCAGGGAGTTATCCGCGTTTTTTCTGAGTCTCGTCGAGAAATTTTTGATTCTGTAAATCTGCTCAGAAACAAGATTTTGCTTCAAAAATGCGTTATATGGCAGAATCTAGCACCAAATACATCATATTTCGTGCTTTCAGAGTGCTATTCGCAGTTTAACAAACTCTGGAATAAGTCTAGATCAGGCTTTCCAAAAATATTCATCAAAAAGTTCATATTCCTATTAAGAACCTCATGACATGTATATAACTATTGACAAAAACATCGTATCTCGTGTTTTCAGAGCGCTATCTGCAGTTATATGAAGTTTGACTCAAGTCAAAAATAACACATTCTGAGCAGTTCCAAAGTATCGCAAATCACATATATCTATCCAATACAACATAATACGCATGAATCCGTCCTTAAATGCACAGAATTTTGCGTTTTCAGCGAGTTATCATCGTTTTTTCTGAATCTCGTTGAGGAATTTTTGATTCTGTTAATCTGCTCAGATGCAAGATTTTGCTTCAAAAATGCGTTATATGGCAGAATCTAGCACCAAATACATCATATTTTGTGTATCTAAAGTGATTTTTGCAGTTATACAAACTTTGGAATGAGTCGAAATCACGCTTTGCGCGCAGATTTCCACAATCAAAAAGTTCATATTCCTATTCAGGACCTCATAATATGTATGAAACTTCCGACAAAAACATCGTATCTTGTGTTTTCAGAGCGCTATCTGCAGTTATATGAAGTTTGAAATAAGTCAAAATTACCACATTCTGAGCAGTTCCAAAGTATCGCAAATCACATAAATCTATCCAAAACAACATAATACGCATAAACCCGTCCTCGAATGCACAGAATTATGCGTTTCTCAGGGAGTTATCAGCGTTTTTTCTGCGTTATATGGCAGAATCTAGCACCAAATACATCATATTTCGTGTTTTCAGAGTGCTATTTGCAGTTTAACAAATTCTGGAATAAGTCTAGATCACGCCTTTCTGCGTAGATTTTCACAATCAAAAAGTTCATATTTCTATTCAGGACCTCATAATATGTATGAGTCTATCAAGAAAAACATCGTATCTTGTGTTCCCAGAGCGCCATCTGCAGTTATATGAAGTTTGAAATAAGTCAAAATTACCACATTCTGAGCAGTTTTCAAGTATCGCAAATCACATAAATCTATCCGATACAACATGAAACGCATGAATTCGTCCTTAAATGCCCAAAATTTTGCGTTTCCAGGGAGTCATCAACGTTTTTCCTGAGTCTCGTGGAGAAATTTTTGATTCTGTAAATCTGCTCAGAAGCAAGATTTTGCTTAAAAAATGCGTTATATGGCAGAATCTAGCACCAAGTACATCATATTTTGTGTTTTGAGAGTGCTATTTGCAGTTTTACAAACTTTGGAATGAGTCAAAATCACGCTTTTCTGCCAGGATTTTCACAATCAAGAAGTTCATATTCCTATTCAGGACCTCATAATATGTATGAATCTAACGACAAAAACATCGTATCTCGTGTTTTCAGAGCGCTATATGCAGTCATATTGAGTTTGAGATACGTCAAAATTACCACATTCTAAGCAGTTTCAAAGTATCGCAAATCACATAAATCTATCCAATACAACAAAATACGCATGAAATTGTCCTCAAATGCACAAAATTCTGTGTTTCCGAGTAGTTACCAGCGTTTTTTCTGAGTCTCGTTAAGAAATTCTTGACTCTGTAAATCTGCTAAGAAGTAAGATTTTGCTCCAAACATGCGTTATATGGCAGAATCTTTCACCATGTACATCATATTTCGTGATCTTAACGTACTATTTGCAGTTTTACAAATTTTGGAATGAATAAGATTTTGCTTCAAAAATAAGTCAAAATCACGCTTTTCCGCGCAGATTTTCACGATCAAAAAGTTCATATTCCCATTCAGGACCTCATAAATTGTATGGATCTTTCGGCAAAAACATCGTTTCTCGTGTTTTCAGAGCGCTATCTGCAGTTATATAAAGTTTGAAGTAAGTCAAGTTTACCACTTTCTAAGCAGTTTTACAGTATCGCAAATCACATAAATCTATCGAATACAACATAATACGCATAAATCCCTCCTCAAATGCACAAAATTTTGCGTTTCCGGCGAGTTATTAGCGTTTTTTTTGTCTCGTTGAGTAATTTTTGATTCTGTAAATCTGCTCAAAAGCAAGATTCTGCTTCAAAAATGCGTTATATGGCAGAATCTAGCACCAAGTACATCATATTTTGTGTATTTGGAGTGCTTTCTGTAGTTTTCCAAACTTTGGAATGAGTCAAAATCACGCTTTTGCGCGCAGGCTTTCACAATCAAAAAGTTCATATTCCTATTCAGGACCTCATAATATGAATGAATCTTTCAACAAAACATCGTGTCTCGTGTTTTCAGAGCGCTATCTGCAGTTATATAAAGTTTGAAGCTAGTCAAAATTACCACATTCTGAGCAGTTTCAAAGTATCGCAAATCTCATCAATCCATCTAGTTCAAATAATACGCATAAATCCGACCTCAAATGCACAGAAATTTTCGTTTCCAGGGAGATATCAGCGTTTTTTCTGAGTCTCGTTGAGAAATTTTTGATTCTGTAGATCTGCTCAAAAGCAAGATTTTGCTTTGAAAATGCGTTACATGGCAGAATCTAGCATCAAAAACATCATATTTTGTGTTTTTAGAGTGCTATTTGCAGTTTTACAAAGTTTGGAATAGGTCGAAATCACGCTTCTCCGCGCAAATTTTCACAATCAATAAGTTCATATCCCTATTCAGGACCTCATAGTATGTATGAATCTATCGACGAAAATATCGTATCTCGTGTTTCCAGAGCACTATCTGCAGTTATATGAAGTTTGAGATAATTCAGAATTACCACATTCTGAGCAGTTTCAAAGTATCGCAAATCTCATAAATCTATCCAGTACAACTAATACGCATTAATCCGTCCTCAAATGCACAAAATTATGCGTCTCCAGGGAGTTATCAGCGTTTTTTCTGAGTCTCGTTGAGAAATTTCTGATTCTGTTAATCTGCTTAGAAGCAAGATTTTGCTTCAAAAATGCGTTATATGGCAGAATCTAGCACCAAATACATCATGTTTCGTGTTTTTAGAGTACTTTCCGCAGTTTTACCAACTTTGGAATAAGTCGAAATCACGCTTTTCCGCGCCGATTTTCACAATCAAAAAGTTCATATTCCTATTCAGGACCTTATAATACGTATGAATCAATCGACAAAAACATCGTATCTCGTGTTTCCAGAGCGCTATTTGCAGTTATATTGAGTTTGAAATAAGTCAAAATTACCAGATTCTGAGCAGTTTCAAAGTATCGCAAATCTAATTAATCTATCCAGTACGACTAACACGCATGAATCCGTCCTCAAATGAACAAAATTGTTCGTTTCCAGGGAGTTATCAGCGTTTTTTCTGGGTCTAATTTAGAAATTTTTGATTCTGTAGATCTGCTCAGATGCAAGAATTTGCATCAATAATGCGTTATATGGCAGAATCTAGCACCAAGTACATCATATTTCGTGTTTTTAGAGTGCTTTCTGCAGTTTTACAGAGTTTGGAATAAGTCGAAATCAAGCTCCTCCGCGCAGATTTTCACAATCAATAAGTTCATATTCCTATCCAGGACCTCATAATATGTATGAATCTATCGACAAAAACATCGTATCTCGTGTTTTCAAAGCGCTATCTGCAGTTATATGAAGTTTGAAATAAGTCAAAATTACTACATTCTGAGCAGTTTCAAAGTATCGCAAATAACACAATTCTATTCAATATAACAAAATACGCATGGATTCGTGCTCGAATGCACAAGATTTTGCGTTTCCAGCGAGTTATCAGCGTTTTTCCTGAGTCTTGTTGAGAAATTTTTGATTCTGTAAATCTGCTCAGAAGCAAGATTTTGTTTCAAAAATGCGTGTTTTTAGAGTGCTATTTTCAGTTTTACAAACTTTGGAATAAGTCAAGGGCACGTTTTTCCGCGCAGATTTCCACAATAAAAAAATTCATATTCCTATCCAGAACCTCATAATATGTATGAATCCATCGACAAAAACATCGTATCTTGTGTTTTCAGAGCGCTATCTGCAGTTATATGAAGTTTGAAATAAGTCAAAATTACCATATTCTGAGCAGTTTCAAAATATCGCAAATCACATAAATCTATCCAATACAACATAATATGCATAAATTCGTCCTCAGATGCACAAAATTTTGCGTTTCTAGTAAGTTATCAGCGTTTTTTCTGAGTCTCGTTGAGAAATTTACGATTCTAAAAATCTGCTCAGGAGCAAGATTTTGCTTCATAAATGCGTTATATGGCAGAATCTAGCATCAAATACAACATATTTTGTGTTTTTAGAGTGCTATTTGCGGTCTTACAAACTTTGGAATAAGTTGAGATCGCACTATTCCGCGCAGATTTTCACAATCAAAAAGTTTATATTCCTATTCAGTACCTCATGGTATGTATGAATCTATCGACAAAAACATCGTATCTCGTGTTTCCAGAGCGCTATCTGCAGTTATATGAAGTTTGAAATAAGTCAAAATTACCACATTCTGAGCAGTTTCAAAGTATCGCAAATCACATAAATCTATCGAATACAACATAATACGTAAGAATGCCTTCTCAAATGCATAAAATCGTGCGTTTTCTTTGAGTCACGTTGAGAAATTTTTGATTCTGTAGATCTGCTCAGAAGCAAGATTTTGCTTTGAAAATGCGTTATATGGCAGAATTTAGCACCAAGTACATCATATTTCGTGTTTTTAGAGTGCTATTTACAGTTTTACAAATTTTGGAATAATTCGAAATCACGCTTCTCCGCGCAGATTTTCACAATCAAAAAGTTCATATTCCTATTCAGGACCTCATAATATGTATGAATCTATCGACAAAAACATCGTATCTCGTGTTTTCAAAGCGCTATCTGCAGTTATATGAAGTTTGAAATATGTCAAAATTACCACATTCTGAGCAGTTTCAAAGTATCGCAAATCACATTAATCTATCCAACACAACTGATACGCATGAATCCGTCCTCAAATGCACAAAATTTTGCGTTTCCAGGGTGTTATCAGCGTTTTTTCTGCGTCTCGTAGAGAAATTTTTGATTCTGTAAATCTGCTCAGAAGCAAGATTTCATTTCAAAAATGCGTTATATGGCACAATCTTACACCAAATACATCATATTCAGTGTTTTTAGAGTGCTATTTGCAGTTTAACAAACTTTGGAATAAGTCGAAATCACGCTTTTCCGCGCAGATTTTCACAATTAAAAAGTTCATATTTCTATCCAGGATCTCATAATATGTATGAATCTGTTCGAATATCCCGCGCTTTCAATCAACAATCATTTTCCAAGATCATATACGCAGCCAAATGTAGCTTCTGTCATTCAGTTTTTTTCATATCAGTCATTCAGTCAACTCATATCAAATATCTATTTATCCAAAACATATGTTTGAAATAAACGAAACACAGTAATAATAGTTTAGTGTATTTAATTTAGACAATAAAAAGTGTATTTTTGTGAATCAAAGTGGTGAAATGTCATTTTAAGTTGAGTCTCCCAGTTCCAGTATTTTCACATCTCTTTAATCAATCTTTTCGCAAGTCTTAACATTTTTTGGTCCTTCGAGCCGGATCTTGGGTGACTTCATCGATTTTTTATCAACTTGTGTCTGTGAGTAGTGCTAAAATTCTGAACTTGTGCGTGTAGCAGCATCGACGTATTGCTGACCACCCAGGACGTTGTGTTGCGTTGGTGGAAAGGGTGTTTGGGACAATCATGCAAAAAACGACCCTGTGTCTACACGCGTAACAAGGACCACAGTTCTACGTCATTCCTGAGTACATTCACCAGCCGCTGAATCATCTCTAGAGGAAAACTTGTAATTTGTCAGTTCTCTCCTTTTATAAATATCAATTCTGCTAATCGACATCTCTTTCTTGCACTCATTCTGTTTCAATATCTTGTAGATATATCAAGGATGTCTGCGGCTGAATTTCTACTAACCCAGGAATGCCACGTAGCCTTCATCAACTCACTCGTCCAAGATCAGCAAAGCGGTGCGCTGGCCGCATACAACATCTTTGAAGCGGACACGACCTTAAATGCGCTAGAGTCTGCATGGTCGAAATTCTCCGAATCTCACTACAAGCTGCTGAACTGGAAGAGTGTCAACGCGAAAAACTCTTACTTTAAAGATCATCGTCATACCAAGACTTATCAGCACTACATTCTAGTTAAAGCGGCACTCAAAACAAGAATGAATGAGCTAGAGCCTCGCACTGCTCCTCCCTCGCCTCACAACGTGACCGCGGCAGAATCTGCGCATTATCGTACTCAGCTGTCGACCATTCAGCCTCCCAAATTTCATGGTGACATCCTCGAATGGCAGTCCTTTAAACATCTATTTCTCTCCGTGATCAACAAACAAAGCGTAACAAACGTAGACAAAATGCACTTCCTTCGACAAAGCCTTCAAGGCAACGCCGCATCACTCATCGCTAATGTGGAGATCAATGACACCTCCTTCGATGTCGCCTGGGCCACACTGACCACTCGATACGAAAACAAGCGTATCCTTATTACGGCTTAACTCGACAAGCTGTTCGGCATGTCCAAAATGACCACTCGGTTGGCGAAGGAGCTGGACGCCATCATCAACACTTCCACGGAAGCTATAAACTCGCTCAAAGCTCTTGAATCTCCAGTTGAACATTGGGATCAACTCATCGTTCATCTCCTCGTACAACGGCTGGACTCTCAGATTCGGGAGGACTGGAAAGTAAATCTTGGATCAGCCACAGAATATCCAACTCTTGAGAGGCTGAAAGCCTTCCTACTTGGCGCGAGCGCTTGAAAACTTAGAAGAGAGGCTTCCTGCGAAGCCTCAAGACTCTAAGAGCAACGAGAAACCCGCATGGAATAACAAAAGCATCACACGCGGCGCAAAATCTACTTTGGCCCATGTCCACGCCGCTAGCACAAAGTCATTATCAAACGCTCCTGCCTCTGGACAAAATACGCAATCGCCCAAACTCGTCAGCTTCTCACTCGCTCTCAAAATCTTCAGGATCTTCTGCGACCCCTTTACTGCTTTGTTCTTGCTGTGGAGACGCTCACTCCATTGTTCGCTGCCCAACGTTCATGGGATTCTCATCCGATGAACGTCTCAGCACAGTCACGTCCAGAGCACTGTGCTTGAACTGCTTGGGACCTCACGCGGCCGCAAATTGCCGCAGCCATAAGCGTTGTCGTCTTTGCCAAGCCGCGCATCACTCCATGTTGCATGACGCAATTCAAATCAGCTCAGCTCGCAACTCGACCAACTCAAGTTCACAGTCTTCTGTAACCTTGCTGACAGTTGACGGTACGGTTGCATGATTAGATGGCATGAAAATTTCTCAACCTCAGCTCTCATCATTATCACCTAGTGTCTCGCTCATCTCTGCGACTCAATCGCTCGCATCTAGCCACTCGGCTACTTCATCTAGACCTGAGGTGCTGCTGGCTACGGCTCAAGCTCTTCTCGTATCGCCTACTCACATCTCTCATCCAGTGCGTCTACTCATCGATCCTGGGTCAGAACTCACGCTCGTTTCGCATCAGCTCACTCGCCAACTGCGTCTCAAACTCACAAAATCCTACGTTCCCATCGTCGGAGTAGGAAGCGTGTCCTCTGGACGCACTCAGGGTGTCATCGACCTCACACTTAGGTCCAGGCACTCCACCGAGCACGTGAACCTTCACGCACACGTGTTGGCAAATCTTACCGTCGAGCTGCCTGTCTCTGACATCAAGCAGCAGACCTGGTCACACATCAACATCCTGCAGCTCGCTGAGCCTGATTACCTCTCATCGGGCAGGATTGACATCCTCATCGGAGCCGATGCCTACGGCTTGATCAAAAAGCCTAGAGTTAGAACCGGCAATTCAAATGAACCTGTCGCCATCCAAACCATCTTCGGATGGGCTGTAATCGGACCAGTTGCGCCGAAGAAGCTGCCTGTGAAGCTTATTTTATCTCAACTCATACTCGCGACAGCTCAGGTCGCTACATCGTCCGACTGCCGTTCAAGGAGAACGCCTAAAAGCTAGGCAACTCTAGAGACATCGCTCCAAAGGCTCTCACTCGTCTACGCAAACAACTTGACGATCAGCCAGAGCTAGACAAGCTTCACAAGGAGTTTCTCGCTGAGTACGAGTCCATGGGTCACATGGAGAGTAGCAGAGTCATTTCGCGATGGCTGTATTCAGGAATAACAAGATCCAGCAAGACCACCTCTGGTCTCTCTCTAAACGACGTACTTCATACAGGTCCCAAGACTCAGAACGACATCTTTGATGTCCTGCTCTACGTCAGAAAACATCGCTATATATTCACGACTGACAGGGTGGAAATGTTTCGTTAAGTTCTGGTCCATCCTGATGACCGAAGATATCAACGTATTCTGTGGACTGACGACCATTCAAACATCATCGAGTTTGAGCTCACCACAGTCACATATGGCACCACGCCTGCTCCATACCTCTCAGGTCGCGCTCTCCGGCAACTTCAGCTCGACGGAAGTCATCAGTACCCCCTGGCAGCAGAACCGTTAAAAGACGGAAGTTACGTCGACGACATTAGTGGCGGCGCCTACGACATTGCTATTCTCAACGCTATCGCTACGCAAGTTGAAGAGCTGTGCCACAAGGGATGTTTTTCATTGTCTAAGTGGAAAAGTAATCATCTTGATTTCATCAAACTCAACTCAACTTCAGCTCCCAGTGCCGAGTCCCACGAATTCAACGAATCCATGTCCAAGATTCTTGGGCTTGCTTGGCATTGCTCCACGGATAGGTTGAAATTCACGGGCCACGCTCATTGTCAAGTTACCATCACGAAGCGCTCAATACTCTCTGAAACTTCGCAACTATTCGACCCACTCGGTCTCATCTCGCCAGTCATCGTCCGCGCTAAAATCCTGATGCAAGATCTATGGCTAGAAAAAGTTGTCTGAGATGACACATTATCACCCCAGATCATTCATCGCTGGTCAGCATTTCGTGAAGAATTATCAAGACTATCTCAACTCTCAATTCCACGTTGGCTGAATCTATGCGCCGACGGCTCTCAAGTGGAACTGCATGGCTTCTCAGACGCATCGCAAGCCGCGATGGCCGCTGCTGTGTATCTAAAAACTTCTCATTCTAGCACTTCATCCAAAGTAACTCTGGTCTGCTCCAAAACTAGAGTTGCTCCTCTCAAACGCCTCACGATACCTCGTCTGGAGCTATCTGCAGCTTTGCTCCTCGCCAAACTCGTTTCAAAAGTCCAGAAAGTGCTCAAGCTTACGGAAGCACCAGTTACTCTCTGGACTGATTATTCGGTTTCCCTTGCGTGGATCAACAGTGATCCCATGCGATGGAAAGAGTTCGTTAAGAACCGAGTCCAAGAGATCCAGCAAACTTCACCGCAAGCGATATGGAAATTCATTTCCCGGAAACATAATCCCGCAGACTGCGCATCTCGAGGTCTTACTCCCTCGCAGTTACTTTCTCATTCTCTCTGGTGGTCTGGTTCAGACTGGCTAGCTGAAGACGCTCATCTCTGGCCATCATTCATCATCGCAGATGATCACTCTCCTGAAGCTGAAATACGACCTAGCGCGGTGAATGTATCCTCAGCTGCATCTCAACTACCCTTTGAGAGTTTACTCAAACACAGCTCTCTCACCAAGTTACTTCGCAGAACAGCGACGATCATGCGAGCAGTAGCCGTTTTCAAGCGAGTGCCCGCGTCTTCTCTTCGAGCATCCCCGCTCACTCCCGCGGATCTACAATCAGCTCTAAGATTCTGGATCCGAGCATTTCAATATGCCTATTTCGCAAGCGAGATCCACGTCATCTCCCAAGGCAGGAGCCTCGCAAAATCTCACCCGCTGTCAAGACTAACTGCTCGAGTAGATACAGCCGGCGTACTCCGAGTTGGTGGTCGTCTGCAAAACTCAAAACTCAACGAGGATGCAAAACATCCGCCAATTCTACCAAAGGATTGCATTCTCTTCAATTTGATCATCGCAAACGCTCACACTCGAACTCTCCACGGTGGAACACAACTAACACTCAACTATATCAAGGAGTACTGCTGTATTCTAGGAGGACGAGCACCTATCAAGTCATATATTCACAGATGCATCACTTGCACCAGAATACGTGACATTCGAGCTCAACAACAAATGGGACAGCTCCCAGCAACTCGCGTGACTCCTTCTCTTGTTTTCGAACACTCAGGAGTGGATTACGCAGGTCCAGTGTCGCTCAAGTTTTTCCAAGGTCGTGGCACTCGAACCTACAAGGCCTGGATCGCAATCTTTGTATGCTTCTCGACCTCTGCTATCCACCTTGAAGTTGTCACGGACTACAGCGCGCAAGGATTCCTCAAGGCTTTCAGGCGCTTCACTGCTCGACGCGGAATCTGTAAAACTCTCACTAGCGACTGTGGCACCAATTTTCAAGGCGCTGATGTTGATCTCAAACAGCTACTATCCGGCAGTATCAAAGAGTCTCAGCATCTGCAACAACTCATCACCAACGACGGTACCCAATGGAGATTCAATCCTCCTGGAGCACCTCACATGGGTGGTAAATGAGAAGCGGCAGTGAAATCTGTCAAATACCATCTACAGCGTACAATTGCTGATCTCTTGCTCACCTACGAAGACTTCTCGACCTTTTTAGCTCAAGTTGAAGCTGTCTTGAACTCTCGTCCACTCAGCGCTCTTACCGAAGATCCTGACGACCTCTCGGCACTTACTCCAGGGCACTTCATCCGTGGCGCACTCTCACGAGTGTGAACGCCAACCGTCCCTCACACTTTCAGCGCATTCAAGAACGACTCCAACACTTTTGGGCAAGATGGTCTGCCGACTGTCTCCAATCTCACCAAACGATCTCCAAATGGAGAACCAGCTACAACAACATAGTCATCGGATCGTTGGTGCTCCTCACAGACGAGCGTTATCCGCCATCCAAATGGCCTTTCGCTCGAGTTACTCGAGTACATCCTGATCGCGACAGACTCACACGCGTAGTTACGCTGAAGACAGCCACCTAATCACTTAATCGTCCAATCACGAAGCTGGTACTGCTGCCCATCGCTAGCCAAGGAGGGGATCCTCATGACGACGAAGCGTCTCCATCTTAATTACTTCTCCAACGAGTGGAGAAGGCAGGAAGATGTTCGAATATCCCGTGCTGTCAATCAACAATCATTTTTCAAGATCATATACGCAGTCAAATGTAGCTTTTGTCATTCGGTTTTTTTCATATCAGATATTCAGTCAACTCATATCAAATATCTATTTATCTGAAATATATGTTTAAAATAAACAAAACACAGTAATAATAGTTCAGTGTATCAAATTTAGACAATAAAAAGTGTATTTTTGTGAACTGAAGTGGTGAAATGTCATTTTAAGTTGAGTCTTCCAGTTCCAGTATTTTCACATCTTTTCGATCAATCGTTTTGCACGTTTTAACAGAATCTATCGACAAAAACATCGTATCTCGTGTTTTCAGAGCTGCATCTGCAGTTATATGAAGTTTGAAATAAGTCAAAATTACCACATTCTGAGCAGTTTCGAAGTATCGCAAATCACATAAATCTATCCAGTACAACATAATACGCATGAATCCGTCCTGGAATGCACAAAATTTTGCGTTTCCAGCAAGTTATCAGCGTTTATTCCAAGTCTCGTTGAGAAATATTTGATTCTGTTAATCTGCTCAGAAGCAAGATTTTGCTTCAATAATGCGATATATGGCAGAATCTAGCACCAAGTACATCATATTTCGTGTTTTGAGTGTGCTATTTGGAGTTTAACAAATTTTGGGATGAGTCGGAATCACGCTTTTTCGCGCAGATTTTCACAATCAAAAAGTTCATATTCCAATTCAGGACCTCATAATATGTATGAATCTATCGACAAAAACATTGTATCCCGTGTTTCAGAGCGCTATCTGCAGTTATATGAAGTTTGAAATAAGTCGAAATTATCACATTCTAAGCAGTTTCAAAGTATCGCAGATCACATTAATCTATCCAATACAACATAATACGCATGAATCCGTCCTCAGATGCACAAAATTTTGCGTTTCCAGCAAGTTATCAGCGTTTTTTCTGAGTCTTGTTGTGAAAATTTTGATTCTGTAAATTCGCCCAGAAGTAGGATTCTGCTTGAAAAATGCATTATATGGCAGAATCTAGCACCAAATACATCATATTTTATGTTTTTAGATTGCTTTTCGCAGTTTCACAAACTTTAGGATAAGTCGGAATCACGCTTTTCCGCGTCGATTTGCACAATCAAAAAGTTCATATTTCTTTTCAGGACCTCATAATTTGTATGAATCTATCGACAAAAACATCGTATCTCGTGTTTTCAGAGCGATATCTGCAGTTATATGAAGTTTGAAATAAGTCAAAATTACCACATTCTGAGCAGTTTCAAAGTATCGCAAGTCACATAAATCTATCCAATATAACATAATACGCATGAATTCATCCTCAAATGCACAAAATTCTGCGTTTCCAGCAAGTTATCAGCGTTTCTTCTGAGTCTTGTTGGGAAATCTTTGATTATGTAATTCGCTCAGAAGCCAGATTATGCTTCAAAAATGCGTTATATGGCAGAATCTAGCACCAAATACATCATATTTCGTGTTTTGAGAGTGCTATTTGGAGTTTTACAAACTTTGGAATAAGTCGAGATCACGCTTTTCCGCGCAGATTTTCACAATCAAAAAGTTCATATTTCTATCCAGGACCTTGCAGTTTTAAAAACTTTGGAATGAGTCGAGATCACGCTCTTTCTATCCAGGACCCCATAATATGTATGAATCCATCGACAATAACATCGTATCTCGTGTTTTCAGAGCGCTATCTGCAGTTATATGAAGTTTGAAATAAGTCAAAATTACCACATTCTGAGCAGTTTCAAAGTATCGCAAATCACATGAATCTATCCAATACAACATAATACGCATGAATCCGTCGTCAAATGCACAAAATTCTGCGTTTCCAGCGAGTTATCAGCGTTTTTTCTGAGTCTCGTTGAGAGGTTTTTGATTCTGTAAATCTGCTCAAAAGCAAGATTTTGCATAAAAAATGCGTTTCATGGCAGAATCTATCACCAAATACGTCATATTTCGTGTTTTGAGAGTGCTATTTGCAGTTTTACAAACTTTGGAATAAGTCAAAATCACGCATTCCCGCGCAGATTTTCACAATCAAAAAGTTCATATCCCTAACCAGGACCTCATAATATGTATGAATCTATCGATCAAAACATCGTATCTCGCGTTTCAGAGCGCTATCTGCAGTTATATGAAGTTTGAAATAAGTCAAAATTACCACATTCTGAGCAGTTTCAAAGTATCGCAAATCACATAAATCAATCCAATACAACATATCACGCATGAATCCGTCCTCAAATGCACAAAATCTTGCGTTTCCAGCAAGTTATAAGCGTTTTTTCTGAGTCTCGTTGAGAAATTTTTGATTCTGTAAATCTGCTTAGAAGCAAGATTTTGCTTCAAAAGTGCGTTATATGGCAGAATCTAGCACCAAATACATCTTATATCGTGCTTTTAGAGTGCTATTTGCAATTTTACAAACCTTGGAATGAGTCGAAATCACGCTTTTCCACGCAGATTTTCACAATCAAAATGTTCATATTCCTATCCAGGACTTCATAATATGTATGAATCTATCGACAAGAACATATTGCCTCGTGTTTCCAGAACGCTATCTGCAGTTATATAAAGTTTGATTTAAGTCAAAATAACCACATTCTGAGCATTTTCAAAGTATCGCAAATCACATAAATCTATCCAATAAAACATAACACGCATGAATCCGTCCTCAAATGCGCAAAATTTTGCGTTTCCAGCGTGTTATCAACGTTTCTTCTGAGTCTTGTTGAGAAATTTTTGATTCTGTGAATCTGCTCAGAAGCAAGATTTTGCTTCAAGAATGCGTTATATGGCAGAATCTAGCACCAAAAACATCATATTTTATGTTTTTAGAGTGCTATTTGCAGTTTTAAAAACTTTAGGATAAGTCGAAATCACGCTTTTCCGCGAGAATTTTCACGATCAAAAAGTTCATATTCCTATCCAGGACCTCATAGTATGTATGAATCTATCGACAAAAGCATCGTATCTCGTGTTTTCAGAGCGTTATCTGCAGTTATATGAAGTTTGAAATGAGTCAAAATTACCATATTCTGAGCAGTTTCAAAGTATCGCAAATCACATAAATCTATCCAATACAACATAATACGCATGAATCCGTCCTCAAATACACAAAATTTTGCGTTTCCAGCGAGTTATCAGCGCTTTTTTCGAGTCTCGTTGAGAAATTTTTGATTCTGTAAATATGCTCAGAAGCAAGATTTTGCTTCAAAAATGCGTTATATGGTAGAATATAGCACCAAATACATCATATTCTGTGCTTTTAGAGTGCTATTTGCAGTATTACAAACTTTGGTATAAGTCGAAATCACGCTTTTCCGCGCAGATTTTTACAATTAAAAAGTTCATATTTAAGATAGGTCCAGGACCTCATAATATATATGAATCTATCTACAAGAACAACGTATCTCGTGTTTTCAGAGCGCTATCTGCAGTAATATGAAGTTTGAAATAAGTCAAAATCATCACATTCTGAGCAGTTTGAAAGTATCGAAAAACACATAGATCTATCCAATACAACATAATACGCATGAATCCGTCCTTAAATGCACAAAATTTTGCGTTTCCAGCGAGTTATCAGCGTTTTTTCTGAGTCTCGTTGAAAAGTTTTTGATTCTGTAAATCTGCTCAGAAGCAAGATTTCGCTTAAAAAATGCGTTATATGGCAGAATCTAGCACCAAATACGTCATATTTCGTGTTTTGAGAGTGTTATTTGCAGTTTTACAAACTTTGGAATAAGTCGAGATCACGCTTTTCCGCGCAGTTTTTCACAATCTTAATGCTCATATTCCTATCCAGGACCTCATAATATGTATGAATCTATCGACAAAAACATCGTATCTCGTGTTTTTGGAGCGCTATCTGCAGTTATATGAAGTTTGAAATAAGTCGAAATTACCACATTCTGAGCAGTTTCAAAGTATCGCAAATCACATAAATCTATCCAATACAACATAATACGCATGAATCCGTCCTTAAATGCACAAAATTTTGCGTTTCCAGCGAGTTATCAGCGTTTTTTCTGAGTCACGTTGAGAAATTTTTGATTCTGTAAATCTGCTCAGAAGCAAGATTTTGCTTCAAAAATGCGTTATATGGCAGAGTCTAGCACCAAATACATCATATTCCGTGTTTTTAGAGTGCTATTTGCAGTTTTACTAACTTTGGAATGAGTCGAGATCACGCTCTTTCTATCCAGGACCCCATAATATGTATGAATCCATCGACAATAATATCGTATCTCGTGTTTTCAGAGCGCTATCTGCAGTTATATGGAGTTTGAAATAAGTCAAAATTACCACATTCTGAGCAGTTTCAAAGTATCGCAAATCACATAAATCAATCCAATACAACATAATACGCATGAATCCGTCGACAAATGCACAAAATTCTGCGTTTCCAGTGAGTTATCAGCGTTTTTTCTGAGTCTCGTTGAGAGGTTTCTGATTCTGTTAATCTGCTCAAAAGCAAGATTTTGCTTGAAAAATGCGTTTTATGGCAGAATCTAGCACCAAATACGTCATATTCCGTGTTTTGAGAGTGCTATTTGCAGTTTTACAAACTTTGGAATAAGTCGAAATCACGCACTCCCGCGCAGATTTTCACAATCAAAAAATTCATATCCCTAACCAGGACCTCATAATAAGTATGAATCTATCGATAAAAACATCGTATCTCGCGTTTTCAGAGCGCTATCTGCAGTTATATGAAGTTTGAAATAAGTCAAAATTACCACATTCTGAGCAGTTTCAAAGTATCGCAAATCACATAAATCAATCCAATACAACATATCACGCATGAATCCGTTCTCAAATGCACAAAATCTTACGTTTCCAGCAAGTTATCAGCGTTTTTTCTGAGTCTCGTTGAGAAATTTTTGATTCTGTAAATCTGCTTAGAAGCAAGATTTTGCTTCAAAAGTGCGTTATATGGCAGAATCTAGCACCAAATACATTTTATATCGTGTTTTCAGAGTGCTATTTGCTGTTTTACAAACTTTGGGATAAGTCGAGATCACGCTATTCCGCGCAGATCTTCACAATTAAAAAGTTCATATTCCTATCCAGGACCTCATAATATGTATGAATCTATCGACTAAGACATCGTATCTTGTGTTTTCAGAGCGCTATCTGCAGTTATATGAAGTTTGAAATAAGTCAAAATTACCACATTCCGAGCATGTTGAAAGTATCGCAGATCACATAAATCTATTCAATACAACATAATACGCATGAATCCGTCCTCAAATGCAAAAAATTCTGCGTTTCCAGCGAGTTATCAGCGTTTTTTCTGAGTCTTGTTGAGAAATTTTTGATTCTGTAAATCTGCTCAAAAGCAAGATTTTGCTTCAAAAATGCGTTATATGGCAGAATCTAGCACCAAATACTCATATTTCGTGTTTTGAGAGTGCTATTTGCCGTTTTACAAACTTTGGAATAAGTCGAGATCACGCTTTTCCGCGCAGATTTTTACAATCAAAAAGTTCATATTCCTATCCAGGACCTCATAATATGTATGAATCTATCGACAAAAACATCGTATCTCGTATTTTTGGAGCGCTATCTGCAGTTATATGAAGTTTGAAATAAGTCAAAATTACCATATTCTGAGCAGTTTCAAAGTATCGCAAAACACATAAATCTATCCAATACAACATAATACGCATGAATCCGTCGTCGAATGCACAAAATTTTCGTTTCAAGCGAGTTATCAGCATTTTTTCTGAGTCTCGTTGAGAAATTTTTGATTCTGTAAATCGGCTCAGAAGCAAGATTTTGCGCCAAAAATGCGTTATATGGCAGAATCTAGCACCCAATACATCATATTTTGTGTTTTTAGAGTGCTATTTGCTGTTTTACAAACTTTGGAATAAGTCGAGATCACACTTTTCCGCGCAGATTTCACAATCAAAAAGTTGATATTGCCATCCAGGACCTCATAATATGTATAAATCTATCGACAAAAAGATCGTATCTCGTGTTTTCAGAGCGCTATCTGCAGTAATATGAAGTTTGAAATAAGTCAAAATTACCACATTCTGAGCAGTTTCAAAGTATCGCAAATCCCATAAATCTATCCAATACAACAAAATACGCATGAAACCGTCCCCAAATGCACAAAATTTTGCGTTTTCAGCGAGTTATCAGCGTTTTTTCTGAGTCTCGTTGAGAAACTTTTGATTCTGTAAATCTGCTCAGAAGCAAGATTCTGCTTTAAAAATGCGTTATATGGCAGGATCTAGCACCAAATACATCATATTCTGTGTTTTTAAAGTGCTATTTGCTGTTTTATAAACTTTGGAATAAGTCGAGATCACGCTTTTCCGCGCGGATTTTCACAATCAAAAAGTTCATATTCCTATCCAGGACCTCATAATATTTATGAATCTATCAACAAAAACATCGTATCTCGTGTTTTTAGAGCGCTATCTGCAGTTATATGAAGTTTGAAATAAGTCAAAATTACCACATTCTGAGCATTTTCAAAGTATCGCAAATCACATAAATCTATCCAATAAAACATAACACGCATTAATCCGTCCTCAAATGCACAAAATTTTGCGTTCCCAGCGTGTTATCAGCGTTTTTTCTGAGTCTTGTTGAGGAATTTTTGATTCTGTGAACTTGCTCAGAAGCAAGATTTTGCTTCAAAAATGTGTTATATGGCAGAATCTAGCACCAAAATCATCATATTTCATGTTTTTAGAGTGCTATTTGCAGTTTTACAAACTTTGGATTAAGTCGAGATCACGCTTCTCCGCGCAGATTTTCACGATCGAAAAGTTCATATTCCTATCCAGGATCTCATAATATGTATGGATCTATCGACAAAAGCATCGTAGCTCGTGTTTTCAGAGCGCTATCTGCAGTTATATGAAGTTTGAAATGAGTCAAAATTACCATATTCTGCGCAGTTTCAAAGTATCGCAAATCACATAAATCTATCCAATACAACATAATACGCATGAACCGGTCGTCAAATGCACAAAATTCCCGTTTCCAGCGAGTTATCAGCGTTTTTTCTGTCTCGTTGAGAAATTTTTGATTCTGTAAATCTGCTCACAAGCAAGATTTTGCTTCAAAAATGCGTTACATGGCAGAATCTAGCACTAAATACGTCATATTTCGTTTTCTGAGAGTGCTATTTGCAGTTTTACAAACTTTGGAATGAGTCGAAATCACGCTTTTCCGCGCAGATATTCACAATCTAGAAGTTCATATCCCTAACCAGGACCTCATAATATGTATGAATCTATCGACAAAAACATCGTATCTCGCGTTTTCAGAGCGCTATCGGCAGTTATATGAAGTTTGAAATAAGTCAAAATTACCACATTCTGAGCAGTTCCAAAGTATCGCAAATCACATAAATCTATCCAATACAACATATTACGCATGAATCCGTCCTCAAATGCACAAAATTTTGCGTTTCCAGCGAGTTATCAGCGTTTTCTTCTGAGTCACGTTGAAAAATTTCTGATTCTGTAAATCTGCTCAGAAGCAAGATTTTGCTTCAAAAATGCGTTATGTGGCAGAACTAGCACCAAATACATCATATTTTGTGTTTTTAGAGTGCTATTCGCAGTTTTACAAACTTTGGAATAAGTCGAGATCACGCTTCTCCGCGCAGATTTTCACAATCAAAGAGTTCATATTCCTATTCAGGACCCCATAATATGTATGAATACATCGACAAAAACATCGTATTCCGCGTTTTCAGAGCGCTATCTGCAGTTATATGAAGTTTGAATTAAATCAAAATTACCACATTCCGAGCAGTTTCAAAGTATCGCAAATCACATAAATCTATTCAAAACAACATAATACGCATGAATCCGTCCTCAAATGCAAAGAATTCTGCGTTTCCAGCGAGTTATCAGCAGTTTTTCTGAGTCTTGTTGAGAAATTTTTGATTCTGTAAATCTGCTCAAAAGCAAGATTCTGTTTAAAAATGCGTTATATGGCAGAATCAAGCACCAAATACGTCATATTTCGTGTTCTTAGAGTGCTATTTGCCGTTTTACAAACTTTAGAATAAGTCGAGATCACGCTTTTCCGCGCAGATTTTCACAATCAAAAAGTTCATATTCCTATCCAGGACCTCATAATATGTATGAATCTATCGACAAAAACATCGTATCTCGTGTTTTTGGAGCGTCATCCGCAGTTATATGAAGTTTGAAATAAGTCAAAATTACCACATTCTGAGCAGTTTAGAGTATCGCAAATCACATAAATCTATCCAATAAAACATAACACGCATGAATCCGTCCTCGAATGCACAAAATTTTGCGTTTCCAGCGAGTTATCAGCGTTTTTTTTTGAGTCACGTTGAAACAATTTTGAGTCTGTGAATCTGCTCAGAAGCAAGATTTTGCTTCAAAAACGCGTTATATGGCAGAACCTAGCACCAAATACATCATATTTCGTGTTTTTAGAGTGCTATTTGCAGTTTTACAAACTTTGGAATAAGTTGAGATCACGCTTTTCCGCGCAGATTTTCACAATCAAAAAATTCATATTCCTATTCAGGACCCCATAATATGTATGGATACATCGACAAAAACATCGTATCTCGCGTTTTCAGAGCGCTATCTGCAGTTATATGAAGTTTGAAATAAGTCAAAATTACCACATTCTGAGCAGTTTCAAAGTATCGCAAATCACATAAATCTATCCAATACAGCATATTACGCATGATTGTGTCCTCGAATGCACAAAATTTTGCGTTTCCAGCAAGTTATCAGCGTTTCTTCTGAGTCACGTTGAGAAATTTTTGATTCTGTAAATCTGCTCAGAAGCAAGATTTTGCTTCAAAAATGCGTTATATGGCAGAATCTAGCACCAAATACATCATATTTCGTGTTTTTAGAGTGCTATCTGCAGTCTTACAAACTTTGGAATAAGTCGACATCACGCCTTTCCTATCCAGGACCCCATAATATGTATGAATCCATCGACAAAATCATCGTATCTCGTGTTTTCAGAGCGCTATCTGCAGTTATATGAAGTTTGAAGTAGGTCAAAATTACCACATTCTCAGCAGTTCCAAAGTATCGCAAATCACATAAATCTATTCAATACAACATAATACGCATGAACCCGTCCTCAAATGAAAAAAATTCTGCGTTTCCAGCGAGTTATCAGCGTTTTTTTTGAGTCTTGTCGAGAAATTTTTGATTCTGGTAATCTGCTCAAAAGCAAGATTTTGCTTCAAAAATGCGTTATATGGCAGAATCTACCACCAAATACGTCATATTTCGTGTTTTGAGAGTGCCATTTGCAGTTTTACAAACTTTGGAATAAGTCGAGATCACGCTTTTCCGCGCGGATTTTCACAATCAAAAAGTTCATATTCCTATCCAGGACCTCATAATATGTATGAATCTATCGACAAAAACATCGTACCTCGTGTTTTCAGAGCGCTATCTGCAGTCATATGAAGTTTGAAATGAGTCAAAATTACCACATTCTGAGCAGTTTCAAAGTATCGCAAATCACATAAATCTATCCAATAAAACATAACACGCATGAATCCGTCCTCAAATGCACAAAATTTTGTGTTTCCAGCGTGTTATCAGCGTTTTTTCTGAGTCTTGTTGAGAATTTTTGATTCTGTGAATCTGCTCAGAAGCAAGATTTTGCTTCAAAAATGCGTTATATGGCAGAATCTAGCACCAAAAACATCATATTTCATGTTTTTAGAGTGCTATTTGCAGTTTTACAAACTTTGGATTAAGTCGAGATCACGCTTCTCCGCGCAGATTTTCACGATCAAAAAAGTTCATATTCCTATCCAGGACCTCATAATATGTATGGATCTATCGACAAAAGCATCGTAGCTCGTGTTTTCAGAGCGCTATCTGCAGATATATGAAGTTTGATATGAGTCAAAATTACCATATTCTGCGCAGTTTCAAAGTATCGCAAATCACATAAATCTATCCAATACAACATAATACGCATGAACCGGTCGTCAAATGCACAAAATTTTCGTTCCCAGCGAGTTATCAGCGTTTTTTTTGAGTCTCGTTGAGAAATTTTTGATTCTGTAAATCTGCTCAGAAGCAAGATTTTTGCTTCAAAAATGCGTTACATGGCAGAATCTAGCACCAAATACATCATATTCCGTGTTTTTAGAGTGCTATTTGCAGTTTTACAAACTTTGGAATAAGTCGAGATCACGCTTTCCGCGCAGATTTTCACAATCAAAAAGTTCATATTCCCATCCAGGACCTCATAATATGTATGAATCTATCGACAAAAAACATAGTATCTCGTGTTTTCAGAGCGCTATCTACAGTTATATGAAGTTTGAAATAAGTCGTAATTACCACTTTCTGAGCAGTTTCAAAGTATCGCAAATCACATAAATCTATTTAATACAACATGAAACGCATGAATCCGTCCTCAAATGCACGAGATCTTGCGTTTCCAGAGAGTTATCAGCGTTTTTTCTGAGTCTCGTTGAGGAGTTTTTGATTCTGTAAATCTGCTCAAAAGCAAGATTTTGCTTCAAAAATGCGTTTTATGGCAGAATCTAGCATCAAATACATCATATTTCGTGTTTTTAGAGTGCTATTTGCAGTTTTACAAACTCTGGAATAAGTCGAGATCACGCTCATCCGCGCAAATTTTCACAATCAAAAAGTTCATATTCCTATCCAGGAACTCATAATATGTATGAATCTATCGACAAAAACATCGTATCTCGTGTTTTCAGAGCGCTATCTGCAGATATATGGAATTTGAAATAAGTCAAAATTACCACACTCTGAGCAGTTTCAAAGTATCGCAAATCACATAAATCTATCCAATACAACATAATACGCATGAATCCGTCCTCAAATGCACAAAATTTTGCGTTTCCAGCGAGTTATCAGCGTTTTTTCTGAGTCTCGCTGAGAGATTTTTGATTCTGTAAATCTGCTCAGAAGCAAGATTTTGCTTCAAAAATGCGTTATATAGCAGAATCTAGCACCAAATACATCATATTCCGTGTTTTTAGAGTGCTATTTGCAGTTTTATAAACTTTGGAATAAGTCGAAATCACGCCCCTTCCGTGCAGATTTTCACAATCAAAGAGTTCATATTCCCATCCAGGATCCCATAATATGTATGAATAAATCGACAAAAACATCGTATCTCGCGTTTTCAGAGCATTATCTGCAGTTATATGAGTTTAAAATAAGTCAAAATTACCACATTCTGAGCAGTTTTAAAGTATCGCAAATCACATAAATCTATCCAATACAACATATTACGCATAAATGTGTCCTCAAATGCACAGAATTTTGCGTTTCCAGCGAGTTATCAGCGTTTTTTCTGAGTCACGTTGAGAAATTTTTGGTTCTGTAAATCTGCTCAGAAGCAGGATTTTGCTTCAAAACTGCGTTATATGGCAGAATCTAGCACCAAATACATCATATTTCGCGTTTTTAGAGTGCTATTTGCAGTTTTACAAACTTTGGAATAAGTCGAGATCACGCTTTCCCTATCCAGGACCCCATAATATGTATGAATCCATCGACAAAAACATCGTATCTCGTGTTTTCAGAGCGCTATCTGCAGTTATATGAAGTTTGAAGTAAGTCAAAATTACCACATTCTGAGCAGTTCCAAAGTATCGCAAATCACATAAATCTATTCAATACAACATAATACGCATGAACCCGTCCTCAAATGCAAAAAATTCTGCGTTTCCAGCGAGTTATCAGCGTTTTTCTTGAGTCTTGTCGAGAAATTTTTGATTCTGGTAATCTGCTCAAAAGCAAGATTTTGCTTCAAAAATGCGTTATATGGCAGAATCTACCACCAAATACGTCATATTTCGTGTTTTGAGAGTGCTATTTGCAGTTTTACAAACTTTGGAATAAGTCGAGATCACGCTTTTCCGCGCGGATTTTCACAATCAAAAAGTTCATATTCCTGTCCAGGACCTCATAATATGTATGAATCTATCGACAAAAACATCGTATCTCGTGTTTTCAGAGCGCTATCTGCAGTTATATGAAGTTTGAAATGAGTCAAAATTACCACATTCTGAGCAGTTTCAAAGTATCGCAAATCACATAAATCTATCCAATAAAACATAACACGCATGAATCCGTCCTCAAATGCACAAAATTTTGTGTTTCCAGCGTGTTATCAGCGTTTTTTCTGAGTCTTGTTGAGAAATTTTTGATTCTGTGAATCTGCTCAGAAGCAAGATTTTGCTTCAAAAATGCGTTATATGGCAGAATCTAGCACCAAAAACATCATATTTGATGATTTTAGAGTGCTATTTGCAGTTTTACAAACTTTGGAATAAGTCGAGATCACGCTTTTCCGCGCAGATTTTCACAATCAAAAAGTTCATATTCCCATCCAGGACCTCATAATATGTATGAATCTATCGACAAAAACATAGTATCTCGTGTTTTTAGAGCGCTATCTACAGTTATATGAAGTTTGAAATAAGTCGTAATTACCACTTTCTGAGCAGTTTCAAAGTATCGCAAATCACATAAATCTATTTAATACAACATGAAACGCATGAATCCGTCCTCAAATGCACGAGATCTTGCGTTTCCAGAGAGTTATCAGCGTTTTTTCTGAGTCTCGTTGAGGAGTTTTTGATTCTGTAAATCTGCTCAAAAGCAAGATTTTGCTTCAAAAATGCGTTATATGGCAGAATCTAGCATTAAATACATCATATTTCGTGTTTTTAGAGTGCTATTTGCAGTTTTACAAACTCTGGAATAAGTCGAGATCACGCTTATCCGCGCAAATTTTCACAATCAAAAAGTTCATATTCCTATCCAGGAACTCATAATATGTATGAATCTATCGACAAGAACATCGTATCTCGTGTTTTCAGAGCGCTATCTGCAGATATATGGAATTTGAAATAAGTCAAAATTACCACACTCTGAGCAGTTTCAAAGTATCGCAAATCACATAAATCTATCCAATACAACATAATACGCATGAATCCGTCCTCAAATGCACAAAATTTTGCGTTTCCAGCGAGTTATCAGCGTTTTTTCTGAGTCTCGCTGAGAGATTTTTGATTCTGTAAATCTGCTCAGAAGCAAGATTTTGCTTCAAAAATGCGTTATATAGCAGAATCTAGCACCAAATACATCATATTCCGTGTTTTTAGAGTGCTATTCGCAGTTTTATAAACTTTGGAATAAGTCGAAATCACGCCCTTCCGTGCAGATTTTCACAATCAAAGAGTTCATATTCCCATCCAGGACCCCATAATATGTATGCATAAATCGACAAAAACATCGTATCTCGCGTTTTCAGAGCATTATCTGCAGTTATATGAAGTTTAAAATAAGTCAAAATTACCACATTCTGAGCAGTTTTAAAGTATCGCAAATCACATAAATCTATCCAATACAACATATTACGCATAAATGTGTCCTCAAATGCACAGAATTTTGCGTTTCCAGCGAGTTATCAGCGTTTTTTCTGAGTCACGTTGAGAAATTTTTGGTTCTGTAAATCTGCTCAGAAGCAGGATTTTGCTTCAAAACTGCGTTATATGGCAGAATCTAGCACCAAATACATCATATTTCGCGTTTTTAGAGTGCTATTTGCAGTTTTACAAACTTTGGAATAAGTCGAGATCACGCTTTCCCTATCCAGGACCCCATAATATGTATGAATCCATCGACAAAAACATCGTATCTCGTGTTTTCAGAGCGCTATCTGCAGTTATATGAAGTTTGAAGTAAGTCAAAATTACCACATTCTGAGCAGTTCCAAAGTATCGCAAATCACATAAATCTATTCAATACAACATAATACGCATGAACCCGTCCTCAAATGCAAAAAATTCTGCGTTTCCAGCGAGTTATCAGCGTTTTTCTTGAGTCTTGTCGAGAAATTTTTGATTCTGGTAATCTGCTCAAAAGCAAGATTTTGCTTCAAAAATGCGTTATATGGCAGAATCTACCACCAAATACGTCATATTTCGTGTTTTGAGAGTGCTATTTGCAGTTTTACAAACTTTGGAATAAGTCGAGATCACGCTTTTCCGCGCGGATTTTCACAATCAAAAAGTTCATATTCCTGTCCAGGACCTCATAATATGTATGAATCTATCGACAAAAACATCGTATCTCGTGTTTTCAGAGCGCTATCTGCAGTTATATGAAGTTTGAAATGAGTCAAAATTACCACATTCTGAGCAGTTTCAAAGTATCGCAAATCACATAAATCTATCCAATAAAACATAACACGCATGAATCCGTCCTCAAATGCACAAAATTTTGTGTTTCCAGCGTGTTATCAGCGTTTTTTCTGAGTCTTGTTGAGAAATTTTTGATTCTGTGAATCTGCTCAGAAGCAAGATTTTGCTTCAAAAATGCGTTATATGGCAGAATCTAGCACCAAAAACATCATATTTGATGATTTTAGAGTGCTATTTGCAGTTTTACAAACTTTGGATTAAGTCGAGATCACGCTTCTCCGCGCAGATTTTCACGATCAAAAAGTTCATATTCCTATCCAGGACCTCATAATATGTAGGGATCTATCGACAAAAGTATCGTAGCTCGTGTTTTCAGAGCGCTATCTGCAGTTTTATGAAGTTTGAAATGAGTCAGAATTACCATATTCTGCGCAGTTTCAAAGTATCGCAAATCACATGAATCTATCCAATACAACATAATACGCATGAACCGGTCGTCAAATGCACAAAATTTTCGTTTCCAGCGAGTTATCAGCGTTTTTTTTGAGTCTCGTTGAGAAATTTTTGATTCTGTAAATCTGCTCACAAGCAAGATTTTGCTTCAAAAATGCGTTACATGGCAGAATCTAGCACCAAATACATCATATTTTGTGTTTTTAGAGTGCTATTTGCAGTTTTACAAACTCTGAAATAAGTCGAGATCACGCTTCTCCGCGCAGATTTTCACAATCAAAAAGTTCATATTCCTATTCAGGACCCCATTATATGTATGAATCCATCGACAAAAACATCGTATCTTGCGTTATCACAGCGCTATCTGCAGTTATATGAAGTTTGAAATAAGTCAAAATTACCACATTCCGAGCAGTTTCAAAGTATCGCAAATCACATAAATCTATTCAATACAACATAATACGCATGAATCCGTCCTCAAATGCAAAGAATTCTGCGTTTCCAGCGAGTTATCAGCGGTTTTTCTGAGTCTTGTTGAGAAATTTTTGACTCTGTAAATCTGCTCAAAAGCAAGATTTTGCTTAAAAAGGTGTTATATGGCAGAATCTAGCACCAAATACGTCATATTTCGTGTTTTGAGAGTGCTATTTGCCGTTTTACAAACTTTGGAATAAGTCGAGATCACGGTTTTCCGCGCAGATTTCCACAATCAGAAAGTTCATATTCCTATCCAAGAGCTCATAATATGTATTAATTCATCGACAAAAACATCGTATCTCGTGTTTTTGGAGCGCTATCTGCAGTTATATGAAGTTTGAAATAAGTCAAAATTACCACATTCTGAGCAGTTCAGAGTATCGCAAATCACATAAATCTATCCAATAAGACATAACACGCATGAATCCGTCCTCGAATGCACAAAATTTTGCGTTTCCAGCGAGTTATCAGCGTTTTTTCTGAGTCACGTTGAGAAATTTTTGATCCTGTAAATCTGCTCAGAAGCAAGATTTTGCTTCAAAAATGCGTTATATGGCAGAATCTAGCACCAAATACATCATATTTTGTGGTTTTAGAGTGCTATTCGCAGCTTTACAAACTTTGGAATAAGTCTAGATCACGCTTTTCCGCGCAGATTTTCACAAACAAAAACTTCATATTCCTATCCAGGACCTCATAATATATATGGATCTATCGACAAAAACATCGTTTCTCGTGTTTTCAGAGCGCTATCTGCAGTTATATGAAGTTTGAAGTAAGTCAAAATTACCACATTCTGAGCAGTTCCAAAGTATCGCAAATCACATAAATCTATTCAATACAACATAATACGCATGAACCCGTCCTCAAATGCAAAAAATTCTGCGTTTCCAGCGAGTTATCAGCGTTTTTTTTGAGTCTTGTCGAGTAATTTTTGATCCTGTTAATCTGCTCAAAAGCAAGATTTTGCTTCAAAAATGCGTTATATGGCAGAATCTACCACCAAATACGTCATATTTCGTGTTTTGAGAGTGCTATTTGCAGTTTTACAAACTTTGGAATAAGTCGAGATCACGTTTTTCCGCGCGGATTTTCACAATCAAAAAGTTCATATTCCTATCCAGGACCTCATAATATGTATGAATCTATCGACAAAAACATCGTATCTCGTGTTTTCGAAGCGCTATCTGCAGTTATATGAAGTTTGAAATAAGTCAAAATTACCACATTCTGAGCAGTTCCAAAGTATCGCAAATCACATAAATCTATCCAATACAACATATTACGCATGAATCCGTCCTCAAATGCACAGAATTCTGCGTTTCCAGCGAGTTATCAGCGTTTTTTCTGAGTCTCGTTGAGAGATTTTTGATTCTGTAAATCTGCTCAGAAGCAAGATTTTGCTTCAAAAATGCGGTATGTGGCAGAATCTAGCACCAAAAACATCATATTCCGTGTTTTTAGAGTGCTATTTGCAGTTTACAAACTTTGGAATAAGTCGAGATCACGCTTCTCCGCGAAGATTCTCACAATCAAAAAGTTCATATTCCTATCCAGGACCTCATGATATGTATGAATCCATCGACAAAAACAGCTTACCTTGCGTTTTCACAGCGCTATCTGCAGTTATATGAAGTTTGAAATAAGTCAAAATTACCACATTCTGAGCAGTTTCAAAGTATCGCAAATCACATACATCTATCCAATACAACATAATACGCATGAATCCGTCCTCAAATGCAAAAAATTCTGCGTTTCCAGCGAGTTATCAGCGTTTTTTCTGAGTCTCGTTGAGAAACTTTTGATTCTGTAAATCTGCTTAGAAGCAAGATTTTGCTCCAAAATTGCGTTATATGGCAGAATCTAGCACCAAATACATCATATTCAGTGTTTTTAGAGTGCTATTTGCAGTTCTACAAACTTTGGAATAAGTCTAGATCACGCTTTTCCGCGCAGATTTTCACAAACAAAAACTTCATATTCCTATCCAGGACCTCATAATATATATGGATCTATCGACAAAAACATCGTTTCTCGTGTTTTCAGAGCGCTATCTGCAGTTATATGAAGTTTGAAATAAGTCAAGATTACCACATTCTGAGCAGTTTCAAAGTATCGCAAATCACATAAATCTATCCAATACAACATAAAATGCATGAATCCGTCCTCAAATGCACAAAATTTCGCGTTTCCAGCGAGTTATCAGCGTTTTTTTCGGAGCCTCGCTGGGAAATTTTTGATTCTGTAAATCTGCTCAGAAGCATGATTTTGCTTCAAAAATGCGTTATATGGCAGAATCCAGCATCAAATACATCATATTCCTCGTTTTTAGAGTTCTATTTGCAGTTTCACAAACTCTGGAATAAGTCGAGATCACGCTTATCCGCGCAGATTTTCACAATCAGAAAGTTCATATTCCTATCCAGGACCTCATAATATGTATGAATCTATCGACAAAAACATCGTATCTTGTGTTTTCAGAGCGCTATCTGCAGTTATATGAAGTTTAAAATAAGTCTAAATTACCACATTCTGAGCAGTTTTAAAGTATCGCAAATCACATAAATTTATCCAATGTAACATACTACGCATGACTCCGTCCTCAAATGCACAAAATTTTGCGTTTCCAGCTTGTTATCAGCGTTTTTTCTGAGTCTCGTTGAGAAATTCTTGATTTTGTGAATCTGCTCAAAAGCAAGACTTTGCTTCAAAAATGCGTTATATGGCAGAATCTAGCACCAAATACATCATATTTTGTGTTTTTAGAGTGCTATTTGCAGTTTTACAAACTTTGGAATAAGTCGAGATCACGCTTTTTCGCGCAGATTTTCACAATCAAAAAGTTCATATTCCTATCCAGGACCTCATAATATGTATGAATCTATCGACAAAAACATCGTATCTCGTGTTTTTGGAGCGCTATCTGCAGTTATATGAAGTATGAAATAAGTCAAAATTACCACATTCTGAGCAGTTTCAAAGTATCGCAAATCACATAAATCTATCCAATACAACATAATTCGCATGAATCCGTCCTCAAATGCACAAAATTTTGCGTTCCTATCGAGTTATCAGCGTTTTTTCTGAGTCTCGTTGAGAAGTTTTTGATTCTGTAAATCTGCTCAAAAGCAAGATTTTGCTTAAAAAATGCGTTATATTGCAGAATCTAGCACCAAATACGTCATATTTCGTGTTTTGAGAATGCTATTTGCGGTTTTACAAACTTTGGAATAAGTCGAAATCACGCTTTTCCGCGCAGATTTTCACAATCAAAAAGTTCATATCCCTTACCAGGACCTCATAATATGTATGAATCTATCGACAAAAAAATCGTATCTTGCGTTTTCAGAGCGCTATCTGCAGTTATATGAAGTTTAAAATAAGTCAAAATTACCACATTCTGAGCAGTTTTAAAGTATCGCAAATCACATAAATCTATCCAATACAACAAAATACGCATGAATCCGTTCTCAGATGCACAAAATTCAGCGTTTCCAGCGAGTGATTAGCGTTTTTTCTGAGTCACGCTGAGAAATTTATGATTCTGTAAATCTGCCAAGAAACAAGATTTTGCTGCAAAAATGCGTTATATGGCAGAATCTAGCACCAAATACATCATATTTCGTGTTTTTAGAGTGCTATTTGCAGTTTCAAACTTTGGAATAAGTCGAGATCACGCTTTTCCGCGCAGATTTTCACAATCAAAAAGTTCATATTCCTATCCAGGACCCCATAATATGTATGAATCCATCGACAAAAACATCGTATCTCGTGTTTTCAGAGCGCTATCTGCAGTTATATGAAGTTTGAAATAAGTTAACCCTTTATGTACCAGTGTCCTATATATAGTAATTAAGAATTATCATTTCTTTTTACTGCTTCAAAATAATTTTAGGTGATATATTATTGCTCAGTTCATAAATATAGAACATCTTGAATCCATATGAGTATTTTTTTTTGCATATTTGAGATAAATATTCAGCGAAAAATTATTCTCAAAATAGCACTTTTTTGGATAACTTTTTACTTGATCAATAATTTTTTGTTTTTATAAATACTGCTTCATTTTCCAGATATATTTAATATTTGGAACAATGTTGAGGGTTCAGGTTTTATGGATTTGTAGAGTTATGCTCTCAAAAATTCCCGGAAATAAGAAATATGACGTAAAATTTTGTGGCGTCATATATATAGGACAACGGTACAATTTACATATAAATTTTCCGTGCGTGCACTCGTATAGCAATACAAAATAGAACATGCTCATATGCGTATTCTCTGTGAAAAAATCATTGTTCTCTCTACGGTTCGACAGAAAACAGATTCTAAGTTTGACAGTAATTGAGACTTCATTTGAAAATAAAAAATTCTATGGAAAACTTCAATAGGCAAATAGTGTAGATTATTGCTGTCTTACCTCCAGAACCAGTCGTCCTAAGTGACATTGAGGACAGTGATGATGATTGCACTGGAGATGTAGGAATAAGTGATGTTTCAGACATCTCCAAGATAATAATATAATTGATGAAGAAATGGATACATGAGAACAAATCAGTAATTCATTTCAGATTATTACGCAAAAATCAAAACAAGGAAGACTGAGTAATATTTGTTCTCGATGGCATATGAGTCAACTGATTTATAGCAATAATATAACAGAATGGAATCTAGAAATAGATAAAATCAATAATATCAGTGAACTATTGAATTATCTTACAACGGTAGATTTATTTGAGAAATTTATGTCTGAAGAAGTATTTATTCTACTGCGAGATGAAACTACACGTTATGTTTCGACTAAACAAAACGAAAAAGGCTTTTTTGCATGAATGGGCGTTTTCATATGTTTACCAGCTCTCTATTTGAGGTGGTATGTTGATTTTACCAACAAACTGTGGTTATTATGGTCATGCTGACTTACCGCTAATAGGCAAAGGCGATAAGTGAAAAATTGTGCAATTCCACAAGAAATATTTATTTATTTATCGTTATTTGTGATTGAGTATCCACAAAAAAATGTCAAATCACAGCGAGTAAGCAATCATTAGGTAGTAAATCAATATAAAAAAGAATATAAGGATCCATATTCTAATGTTTATTGCTTGATGAATCACTCTGTAAATAAATAAAAGTCACTACCTAAGAATCTAAATGAAATAAAATCTTTAATTCTTCTTATGTCACTAATAACACTATATTTATATATTAATCACTTAATTCTAATTTAATCAAGGTCACAGATATTTATATTTCACTATTTATATATACTCTCACTTCACTGTCACTGTCTATTATTTATTTCCACTGCTACTATTATTACTGTACTGTCTACGCATCTTTGGCTCGGCCTTATATAGAGAAACACTGTCCTTCTCGAATTTTCGATTTTGCGACTCTTTCCATTTCCAGGAATCGCTAGAGGCTTCCATTGGGACGGGTGATGTGCTGCGACATGGCGCGGCGTAAGAGGCGACAAGAAGCCCCTCCCCATACTGCGTCGTATTCACGAGCTCCCCTCTCACTCCCGCACGTCACAATATTTTGGATATATCTTCTAAAAGTGCGAAAAATTTTGTGAGTATCACGGTGAATAAGTACAGGACCGATTTCGTATAATAGTCAAAGCTCGGCCTCCAAACTATTAATCTCAACCGGTAAACTGTACTTACTGACGAGATGTCACATCATGTATGGAATGTTTCAAACCTCACCACAAAAAATAATGGCAAATAATGATTCTATTATATTAAATTTATAACACATCATACCGTTGTCATATATAAAGGACATTTAATTTCTCGAAAACTAATTAACTCAAAAATATCGAATGTAGTTATTTTTATTCAAAATTATCCCAATGTAAAGGATAATCACTGATTAGATCAAATTTCTTGTTTTATTTGATACTGGAACTTAATGGGTTGAAATTACCACATTCTGAGCAGTTTCAAAGTATCGCGAATCACATAAATCTATTCAAGACAACATGATACGCATGAATCCGTCCTCAAATGCAAAGAATTCTGCGTTTCCAGCGAGTTATCAGCGTTTTTTCTGAGTCTTGTTGAGAAATTTTCGATTCTGTAAATCTGCTCAGAAGCAAGATCTTGCTTCAAAAATGCGTTATGCAGAATCTACCACCAAAAACATCATATTTCGTGTTTCTAGAGTGCTATTTGCAGTTTCACAAACTTTGGAATAAGTCGAGATCACGCTTTTCCGCGCAGATTTTCACAATCAAAAAGTTCATATTTCTATCCAGGACCTACTAATATGTATGAATCTATCGACAAAAACATCGTATCTCGTGTTTTCAGAGCGCTATCCGCAGTTATATGAAGTTTGAAATAAGTCAAAATTACCTTATACTGAGCAGTTTCAAAGTATCGCAAATCACATGAATCTATCCAATATACGCATGAATCCGTCCTCAAATGCACAAAATTTTGCGTTTCCAGCGAGTTATCAGCGTTTTTTCTGAGTCTCGTTGAGAAACTTTTGATTCTGTAAATCTGCTCAGAAGCAAGATTCTGCTTTAAAAAATGCGTTATATGGCAGAATCTAGCACCAAATACATCATATTTCGTGTTTCCAGAGTGCTATTTGCGGATTTACAAACTTTGGAATAAGTCGAGATCACGCTCTTCCACGCAGATTTTCACAATCAAAAAGTTCATATTCCTATCCAGAACCTCATAATATGTATGAATCCATCGACAAAAACATCGTATCTCGTGTTTTCAGAGCGCTATCTGCAGTTATATGAAGTTTGAAATAAGTCAAAATTACCACATTCTGAGCAGTTTCAAAGTATCGCAAATCACATAAATCTATCCAATACAGCATATTACGCATGAATCCGTCCTCAAATGCAAAAAATTTTGCGTTTCCAGCGTGTTATCAGCGTTTTTCTGAGTCTCGTTGAGAAACTTTTGATTCTGTAAATCTGCTCAGAAGCAAGATTTTGCTTGAAAAATGCGTTATATGGCAGAATCTAGCACCAAATACATCATATTTTGTGTTTTTAGAGTGCAATTTGCAGTTTTACAAACTTTGGAATAAATCGAGATCAGGCTTTTCCGCGCAGATTTTCACAATCAAAAAGTCCATATTCCTATCCAGGACCTCATGATATGTATGAATCTATCGACAAAAACATCGTATCTCGTGTTTTTGGAGCGCTATCTGCAGTTATATGAAGTTTGAAATAAGTCAAAATTACCTTATTCTGAGCAGTTTCAAAGTATCGCAAATCACATAAATCTATCCAATACAACATAATACGCATGAATCCGTCCTCGAATGCTCAAAATTTTGCGTCTCCAGCAAGTTATCAGCGTTTTTTCTGAGTCTTGTTGAGAAATTCTTGATTCTGTAAATCTGCTCAGAAGCAAGATTCTGCTTTAAAAATGCGTTATATGGCAGAATCTATCACCAAATACATCATATTTCGTGTTTTTGAGTGCTTTTTGCCGTTTTACAAACTTTGGAATAAGTCGAGATCACGCTTTTCCGCGCAGATTTTCACAATCAGAAAGTTCCTATTCCTATCCAGGACTTCATAATATGTATGAATCCGTCGACAAAAACATCGTATCTCGTGTTTTCGGAGCGCTATCTGCAGTTATATGAAGTTTGAAATAAGTCAAAATTACCACATTCTGAGCAGTTTCAAGGTATCGCAAATCACATTAATCTATCCAATACAACATATTACGCATGAATCCATCCTCAAATGCACAAAATTTTGCGTTTCCAGCGAGTTATCATCGTTTTTCTGAGTCTCGTTGAGAAATTTTTGATTCTGTAAATCTGCTTAGAAGCAAGATTTTGCTTCAAAAATGCGTTATACGGCAGAATCTAGCACCAAATACATCATATCTCGTGTTTTTAGAGTGCTATTTGCAGTTTTACAAACTTTGGAATAAGTCGAGATCACGCTTTTCCGCGCAGATTTTCACAATCAAAAAGCCCATATCCCTATCCAGGACCTCATAAAATGTATGAATCCATCGACAAAAACATCGAATCTCGTGTTTTCAGAGCGCTATATGCAGCTATATGAAGTTTAAGATAAGTCAAAATTACCTCATTCTGAGCAGTTTCAAAGTATCGCAAATCACATAAATCTATCCAATACAACATAATACGAGTGAATCCGTCCTCAGATGAAAAAAAATTGGCGTTTGCAGCGCGTTATCAGCGTTTTTCTGAGTCTCGTTGAGAAATTCTTGATCCTGTAAATCTGCTCAGAAGCAAGATTTTGCTTTAAAAATGCGTTATGTGGCCGAATTCAGCATCAAATACATAATATTTCGTGTTTTCAGAGTGCTATTTGCAGTTCTACATACTCTAGAATAAGTCGAGATCACGCTCTTCCGCGCAGATTCTCACAATCAAAAAGTTCATATTCCTATCCGGGACCTCATAATATGTATGAATCCATCGACAAAAACATCGTATCTCGTGTTTTCAGAGCGCTATCTGCAGTTATATGAAGTTTGAGATAAGTCAAAATTACCACATTCTGAGCAGTCTCAAAGTAGCGCCAATAACATAAATCTATCCAATGCAACATATTACGCATGAATCCGTCCTTCAATGCGAAAAATTTTGCGTTTCCAGCAAGTAATCAGCGTTCTTACTGAGTCTCGTTTAGAAATTTTTGATTCTGTAAATCTGCTCAGAAGCAAGATTTTGCATCAAAAATGCGTTATATGGCAGGATCTAGCACCAAATACATCATATTTCGTGTTTTTTAGAGTGCTATTTGCAGTTTTACAAACTTTGGAATAAGTCGACATCACGCTTTTCCGCGTGGATTTTCACAATCAAAAAGTTCATATTCCTATCCAGGACCTCATAATATGTATGAATTCATCGACTATAAAATCGTATCTCGTGTTTTCAGAGCGCTATCTGCAGTTATAAGAAGTTTGAAATAAGTCAAAATTTCCACATTCTGAGCAATTTCAAAGTATCGCAAATCACATAAATCTATCCAATACAACATAATACGCATGAATCCGTCCTCAAATGCAAAAATTTTCGCGTTTGCGGCGAGTTATCATAGTTTTTTCTGAGTCTCGTTGAGAAATTTTTGATTCTGTAAATCTGCTCGAAAGCAAGATTTTGTTTCAAAAATGCGTTATATGGCAGAATCTAGCATCGACTACATCATATATTGTGTTTTTAGAGTGCTATTTGCAGTTCTACAAACTTTAAAATAGGTCGAGATCACGCTTTTCCGCGCAGATTTTCACAATCAAAAAGTTCATATTCCTATCCAGGGCCTCATAATATGTATGAATCTATCGACAAAAACATCGTATCTTGCGTTTTCAGAGCGCTATCTGCAGTTATATGAAGTTTGAAATAAGTCAAAATTACCACATTCTGAGCAGTTTCGAAGTACCGCAAATCACATAAATCTATCCAATACAACATAATACGCATGAATCCGTCCTCAGATGAAAAAAAATTGGCGTTTGCAGCGCGTTATCAGCGTTTTCTGAGTCTCGTTGAGAAATTCTTGATCCTGTAAATCTGCTCAGAAGCAAGATTTTGCTTTAAAAATGCGTTATGTGGCCGAATTCAGCATCAAATACATAATATTTCGTGTTTTTAGAGTGCTATTTGCAGTTCTACATACTCTAGAATAAGTCGAGATCACGCTTTTCCGCGCAGATTCTCACAATCAAAAAGTTCATATTCCTATCCGGGACCTCATAATATGTATGAATCCATCGACAAAAACATCGTATCTCGTGTTTTCAGAACGCTATCTGCAGTTATATGAAATTTGATATAAGTCAAAATTACCACATTCTGAGCAGTCTCAAAGTAGCGCCAATAACATAAATCTATCCAATGCAACATATTACGCATGAATCCGTCCTTCAATGCGAAAAATTTTGCGTTTCCAGCAATCAATCAGCGTTCTTACTGAGTCTCGTTTAGAAATTTTTGATTCTGTAAATCTGCTCAGAAGCAAGATTTTGCTTCAAAAATGCCGCTTTGTGGCAGACTCTAGCACCAAATACATCATATTTCGTGTTTTTAGAGAGCTATTTGCAGTTTTACAAACTTTGGAATATGTCGATATCACGCTTTTCCGCGCAGATTTTCACAATCAGAAAGTTGATATTTCTATCCAGGACCTTATAATATATATGAATCTATCGACAAAAACATCGTATCTTGCGTTTTCAGAGCGCTATCTGCAGTTATATGAAGTTTGAAATGAGTCAAAATTACCACATTCTGAGCAGTTCCAAAGTATCGCAAATCACATAAATCTATGCAATACAGCATATTACGCATAAATCCGTCCTCAAATACACAAAATTTTGCGTTTCCAGCGAGGTTATCAGCATTTTTTCTGAGTCTCGTTGAGAAATTTTTGATTCTGTAAATCTGCTCGAAAAGCAAGATTTTGTTCCAAAAATGCGTTATATGGCAGAATCTATCATCGAATACATCATATATTGTGTTTTTAGAGTGCTATTTGCAGTTCTACAAACTTTAAAATAAGTCGAGATCACGCTTTTCCGCGCAGATTTTCACAATCAAAAAGTTCATATTCCTATCCAGGACCTCATAATATGTATGAATCTATCGACAAAAACATCGTATCTTGCGTTTTCAGAGCGCTATCTGCAGTTATATGAAGTTTGAAATAAGTCAAAATTACCACATTCTGAGCAGTTTCGAAGTATCGCAAATCACATAAATCTATCCAATACAACATAATACGCATGAATCCGTCCTCAGATGAAAAAAAATTGGCGTTTGCAGCGCGTTATCAGCGTTCTTCTGAGTCTCGTTGAGAAATTCTTGATCCTGTAAATCTGCTCAGAAGCAAGATTTTGCTTTAAAAATGCGTTATGTGGCCGAATTCAGCATCAAATACATAATATTTCGTGTTTTTAGAGTGCTATTTGCAGTTCTACATACTCTAGAATAAGTCGAGATCACGCTTTTCCGCGCAGATTCTCACAATCAAAAAGTTCATATTCCTATCCGGGACCTCATAATATGTATGAATCCATCGACAAAAACATCGTATCTCGTGTTTTCAGAGCGCTATCTGCAGTTATATGAAGTTTGAGATAAGTCAAAATTACCACATTCTGAGCAGTCTCAAAGTAGCGCCAATAACATAAATCCATCCAATGCAACATATTACGCATGAATCCGTCCTTCAATGCGAAAAATTTTGCGTTTCCAGCAAGTAATCAGCGTTCTTACTGAGTCTCGTTTAGAAATTTTTGATTCTGTAAATCTGCTCAGAAATAAGATTTTGCTTCAAAAATGCGTTATATGGCAGGATCTAGCACCAAATACATCATATTTCGTGTTTTTAGAGTGCTATTTGCAGTTTTACAAACTTTGGAATAAGTCGACATCACGCTTTCCCGCGTGGATTTTCACAATCAAAAAGTTCATATTCCTATCCAGGACCTCATAATATGTATGAATTCATCGACTAAAACATCGTATCTCGTGTTTTCAGAGCGCTATCTGCAGTTATATGAAGTTTGAAATAAGTCAAAATTTCCACATTCTGAGCAGTTTCAAAGTATCGCAAATCACATAAATCTATCCAATACAACATAATACGCATGAATCCGTCCTCAAATGCAAAAATTTTTGCGTTTGCAGCGAGTTATCATAGTTTTTTCAGAGTCTCGTTGAGAAATTTTTGATTCTGTAAATCTGCTCAGAAGCAAGATTTTGCTTCAAAAATGCCGCTTTGTGGCAGAATCTAGCACCAAATACATCATATTTCGTGTTTTTAGAGAGCTATTTGCAGTTTTACAAACTTTGGAATATGTCGATATCACGCTTTTCCGCGCAGATTTTCACAATCAGAAAGTTGATATTCCTATCCAGGACCTTATAATATATATGAATCTATCGACAAAAACATCGTATCTTGCGTTTTCAGAGCGCTATCTGCAGTTACATGAAGTTTGAAATAAGTCAAAATTACCACATTCTGAGCAGTTTCAAAGTATCGCAAATCACATAAATCTATGCAATACAGCATATTAAGCATAAATCCGTCCTCAAATACACAAAATTTTGCGTTTCCAGCGAGGTTATCAGCAATTTTTCTGAGTCTCGTTGAGAAATTTTTGATTCTGTAAATCTGCTCGAAAGCAAGATTTTGTTTCAAAAATGCGTTATATGGCAGAATCTAGCATCGAATACATCATATATTGTGTTTTTAGAGTGCTATTTGCAGTTCTACAAACTTTAAAATAAGTCGAGATCACGCTTTTCCGCGCAGATTTTCACAATCAAAAAGTTCATATTCCTATCCAGGACCTCATAATATGTATGAATCTATCGACAAAAACATCGTATCTTGCGTTTTCAGAGCGCTATCTGCAGTTATATGAAGTTTGAAATAAGTCAAAATTACCACATTCTGAGCAGTTTCGAAGTATCGCAAATTACATAAATCTATCTAATACAACATAATACGCATGAATCCGTCCTCTAATGCACAAAATTTTGCGTCTCCAGCGAGTTATCAGCGTTTCTTCTGAGTCTCGTTGAGAAATTTTTGATTCTATGAATCTGCTCAGAAGCAAGATTCTGCTTCAAAAATGCGTTATATGGCAGAATCTAGCACCAAATACATCAAATTTCGTGTTTTTGAGTGCTATTTGCAGTTTTACAAACTTTGGAATAAGTCGAGATCACGCTTTTCCGCGCAGATTTTCACAATCAAAAAGTTCCTATTCCTATCCAGGACTTCATAATATTTATGAATCCGTCGACAGAAACATCGTATCTCGTGTTTTCAGAGCGCTATCTGCAGTTATATGAAGTTTGAAATAAGTCAAAATTACCACATTCTGAGCAGTTTCAAGGTAGCGCAAATCACATAAATCTATCCAATACAACATATTACGCATGAATCCGTCCTCAAATGCACAAAATTTTGCGTCTCCAGCGAGTTATCATCGTTTTTCTGAGTCTCGTTGAGAAATTTTTGATTCTGTAAATCTGCTTAGAAGCAAGATTTTGCTTCAAAAATGCGTTATACGGCAGAATCTAGCACCAAATACATCATATCTCGTGTTTTTAGTGTGCTATTTGCAGTTTTACAAACTTTGGAATAAGTGGAGATCACGGTTTTCCGCGCAGATTTTCACAATCAAAAAGTTCATATCCCTATCTAGGACCTTAAGATATGTATGAATCAATCGACAAAAACATCGAATCTCGTGTTTTCAGAGCGCTATATGCAGCTATATGAAGTTTGAGATAAGTCAAAATTACCTCATTCTGAGCAGTTTCAAAGTATCGCAAATCACATAAATCTATCCAATACAACATAATACGCATGAATCCGTCCTCAGATGCAAAAAAATTAGCGTTTGCAGCGCGTTATCAGCGTTTTTCTGAGTCTCGTTGAGAAATTTTTGATCCTGTAAATCTGCTCGGAAGCAAGATTTTGCTTCAAAAATGCGTTATATGGTAGAATCTAGCACCAAATACATCATATTTCGTATTTTTAGAGTGCTCTCTGCAGTTTTAAAAACTTTGGAATAAGTCGAAATCACGCTTTTCCGCGCAGATTTTCACAATCAAAAAGTTGATATTCCAATCCGGGACCTCATAATATGTATGAATCCATCGACAAAAACATCGTATCTCGTGTTTACAGAGCGCTATCTGCAGTTATATGAAGATTGAAATAGGTCAAAATTACCACATTCTGAGCAATTTCAAAGTATCGCAAATCACATAAATCTATCCAATAGAACATATTACGCATGAATCCGTCCTCAAATGCAAAAAATTTTGCGTTTCCAGCGAGTTATCAGCGTTTTCTCCAAGTCTCGTTGAGAAATTTTTGATTCTGTAAATCTGCTCAGAAGCAAGATTTTGCTCAAAAAATGCGTTATATGGCAGAATTTAGCACCAAATACATCATATTTTGTGTTTTTGAGTGCTATTTGCAGTTTTACAAACTTTGGAATAAGTCGAGATCACGCTTTTCCGCGCAGATTTTCACAATAAAAAAGTTCCTATTTCTATCCAGGACTTCATAATATGTATGAATCCGTCGACAAAAACATCGTATCTCGTGTTTTCAGAGCGCTATCTGCAGTTATATGAAGTTTGAAATAAGTCAAAATTACCACATTCAGAGCAGTTTCTAAGTATTGCAAATCACATAAATCTATCCAATACAACAAAATACGCATGAATCCGTCCTCAAATGCAAAAATTTTTGCGTTCGCAGCGAGTTATCAGAGTTTTTTCTGAGCCTCGTTGAGGAATTTTTGATTCTGTAAATCTGCTCAGAAGCAAGATTTTGCTTCAAAAATGCGCTATATGGCAGAATCTAGCACCAAATACATCATATTTTGTGTTTTTAGAGTGCTATTTGCAGTTTTTCAAACTTTGGAATAAGTCGAGATCACGCTTTTCCGCGCAGATTCTCACGATCAAAAAGTTGATTTTCCTATCCAGGACCTCAGAATATATATAGATCTATCGACAAAGACATCGTATCTTGCGTTTTCAGAGCGCTATCTGCAGTTATATGAAGTTTGAAATAAGTCAAAATTACCACATTCTGAGCAGTTTCAAAGTATCGCAAATCACATAAATCTATCCAATACAGCAAATTACGCATGAATCCGTCCTCACATGCAAAAAATTTAGCGTTTGCAGCGAGTTATCAGCGTTTTTCTGAGTCTCGTTGAGAAATTTTTGATCCTGTAAATCTGCTTAGAAGCAAGATTTTGCTTCAAAAATGCGTTATACGGCAGAATCTAGCACCAAATACATTATATCTCGTGTTTTTAGAGTGCTATTTGCAGTTTTACAAAATTTGGAATAAGTCGAGATCACGCTTTTTCGCGCAGATTTAATAATCAAAAAGTTCATATTCCTATCCAGGACCTCATAATATGTATGAATCCATCGACAAAAACATCGTATCTCGTGTTTTCAGAGCGCTATCTGCAGTTATATGAAGTTTGAAATAAGTCATAATACCACATTCTAAGCAGTTTCAAAGTATCGCAAATCACATAAATCTATCCAATACAACATAATACGCATGAATCCGTCCTCAAATGCAAAAAATTAAGCGTTTGCAGCGCGTTATCAGCGTTTCTCTGAGTCTCGTTGAGAAATTTTTGATTCTGTGAATCTGCTCAGAAGCAAGATTTTGCTTCAAAAATGCGTTATATGGTAGAATCTAGCACCAAATACATCATATTTCGTGTTTTTAGAGTGCTTTCTGCAGTTTCACAAACTTTGGAATAAGTCGAAATCACGCTTTTCCGCGCAGATTTTCACAATCAAAAAATCCATATTCCAATCCAGGACCTCATAGTATGTATGAATCCTTCGACAAGAACATCGTATCTCGTGTTTTCAAAGCGCTATCTGCAGTTATATGAAGTTTGAAATAAGTCAAAATTACCACATTCTGAGCAGTCTCAAAGTATCGCAAATCACATAAATCTATCCAATACAACATAATACGCATGAAACCGTCCTCAGATGCATAAAATTTTGCGTTTCCAGCGAGTTTTCAGCGTTTTTTCTGAGTCTCGTTGAGAAATTTTTGATTCTGTAAATCTGCTCAGAAGCAAGATTTTGCTTCAAAAATGCGTTGTATGGCAGAATCTAGCACCAAATACATCATATTTCGTGTTTTTGAGTGCTATTTGCAGTTTTACAAACTTTGGAATAAGTCGAGATCACGCTTTTCTGCGCAGATTTTTACAATCAAAAAGTTCTTATTCCTATCCAGGACTCCATAATATGTATGAATCCGTCGACAAAAACATCGTATCTCGTGTTTTCAGAGCGCTATCTGCAGTTATATGAAGTTTGAAATAAGTCAAAATTACCACATTCAGAGCAGTATCAAAGTTTTGCAAATCACATAAATCTATCCTGTTATGAGTACGTCACGTGACTGTTGTCATGGTTATCATGAGTGAAGTAAGTGTGCATCTGCCAAGATGGCGTCTTAACTATTTTGCTAAATGTATCTTTGTTATTTATCTAAATACAATAAACCAAGTCTAATCAAAGTCCAGTATTATTATTTATATAATTGATCGACCAATACATGGTGTCAGTAATTGGGTTCGCAATCTATGTGTCATAAGTCGTTGTAAAAATTCACGTGTGAAAAGTCGGCATCATGTCTATAGAAAATCAAAAGCCAAAGAAACTCTCTGGAATGTCCAGTCCGCAGCCCATGGTAATGAATGGTAACTTGGCTCAACAATGGAGAAAATGGGTGCAATCATTCAAATTTTATTTACGTGCGTCTGGCATGGATGAAGAAAGTGATGGCAGAAAGGTAGCTTTATTTTTACATGTCATTGGTGAAAAGGGCGTGGATATATTCAATACATTTGGAAAAAACGAGGATGACGTTAAATACGACGAGCTTATAGAGCTATTTCAAAATCACTTCGCCCCAAAAGCTAACCTCACTTATGAATGTCATAATTTTTTCACATACAAACAAGGTGAAAATGAAACCTTAGATGACTTTGCTTGCACATTAAAATTAAGGTCACAAAACTGTGAACTAGAGCAGCTGCAAGAACGCCTAATCAAAATAATGTTTATATGTAACATGCATCAAAAATACAACTATATCAGAGAAAAATTATTGCTTGAGGATAAGTTGGATCTTGATAAGGCCTTAGAGATGGCAAAAGCCATGCTTGCTTCGAGACATCATACGGATGAATTGGCAGCAGAACAAAATTCAGTCTTTTATAATAAGAATCAGTCACGCTCAAGGTCAAAGTCTAAGTCAAGGAATGTCAGTCAATATAGTCAACAGTCAAGAAAGGAGGTTTGTACAAGTTGTGGTCAGGTGCATCGTCATAAGTGTCCAGCATTAAGTGTAAAATGCAGAAAATGTGAAAAAGTGGGTCATTTTGCAGTCTGTTGTCGGTCAAATAAGTCAAAGTCAGTAAAATATGTACAATCAGATAGTAATATACAACAGGTACAGTCAGAACAAGATGAATTGTTTGTAGGTCATATTCAATCATCCAAGTCGTTGTCAAATGAATGGACAGTTAACTTATATATAAATAATTCACAAATAAATTGTATCATTGATACGGGCAGTGATGTCAATATTATGTCAAAAAGTGTTTATGATTCACTTAATACTGAAAATTTATTGTCTAAAACTGATGTAAAAATTAAGTCATACACTGGTAATAGGCTAGAGGTACTAGGTCAACAAAACTTAGAGTGTAAATTACAATTTAATGAGTCGTATGTGACCAAACAAATTAATTTTATAATTGCAAAGGTAAATTCTCCAACTGTACTAGGTAAACTCACTTGCTCAGAAATTGGACTAATTAAAAGAGTTTCTTGTGTAGACACTACAAGCTTGCAGACGTCAGAAAGTGATATTAGTCAATTGTCTTTTGAGATAAGTCAAAATGAGTCAAATTCAAGTCAAATAATATGTCCTAAAGTCACAAAAAGTCAGTCACAGTCATGTCTGTTAAAGTCGAGTCAGTCACAAGATATAAATTTAAATAAACTTGTTGAATGTAATAATTCTGTTTTTACCGGTCTTGGTTGTCTTCCTGGTCAGTGTCACATAAGTACAAAACCTGAGGTCCAGCCAAAAGTCGATGCTCCGAGGAAGGTACCATTCGCATTACATCATAGACTTCAACAAGAACTCGAGAAGATGGAAAAAATGGATGTCATTACCAAGGTCACAGAGCCTACTGAATGGGTGAGCTCTTTAATTTTAGTAGAAAAGAAAAATGGTCAATTGAGGGTATGTCTAGACCCCCGTAATTTGAATCAGGCAATTAATAGGACTCATTATCCTATTCCATCAGTAAACATGGTCCGCGCCAAGGTGGCTGGTGCAAGATTTTACTCCACCTTGGATGCAAGTAGTGGATTTTGGATGTGTAAATTAAGTGAGAAGAGTTCTTATCTAACAACTTTTAATACACCTTTTGGTCGATACCGCTTTAAACGTCTTCCATATGGAGTCAACTGTGCTCCTGAGTATTTTCACAGAATTATGACTGAAATTTTTGGTGACATACCAGGGGTGGCAGTATACAGTGATGATATTTTAGTAAGCGGTCAAACACTACAAGAGCATAATGAGCGTCTTGATGTAGTATTTAAAAGAGCAAAGGAATATAATGTCAAATTTAATAAAGAAAAATGTACATTCGCCAAGGAGAGTATTAAATATCTGGGTCATATTTTTTCAGCAGACGGAATCACAGCTGATCCGGACAAAGTCAGAGCAATTAAAGAGATGCCCTCTCCTACATGTCTAAAAGATCCACAAAGATTTCTAGGCATGCTTAATTATTTAGGTCCTTCTATTAAAAATATGGCAGGCGAGACAGAAGTTCTACGCCAATTATTAAAAAAATCTACTGATTGGCAGTGGACTGCTAATCATGAAAAAACATTTTGTCGTCTTAAGCAATTAATATGTCAAGTTCCAGTGTTGTCACATTTTAATGTTCATGATCCTATTGTCCTACAAAGTGATGCTAGTCAGAGTGCTGTCGGAGCAGTGTTGCTACAAAATCAACATCCTATATATTATGCTTCAAAAACTTTAACAGATACACAACAAAAAATGGCTCAGATAGAGAAAGAACTTTATTCAATAGTTTTTGCCTGCATCAAGTTCCATCAATTTATTTATGGACAAACTGTAACTGTAGAGACAGATCATGCTTCTTTAATAACATTGTTTAAAAAATCTTTAGTCGAGGTTCCAACACGTCTCCAAAGAATGATGTTGAAAATACAACACTACAGTCTAAACGTAATTTACAAGAAAGGTAATCACATGTACATTGCTGATACCTTGTCAAGAGCAGCACTATCTGAAACAAGTTCAGATGAATTAGATGATGAGGTCGTTGTTCATGTAAATTTAATGATTAAGTCATTGCCAATCTCTTCAGAACGTCTACAGTGGTTAATCAAAGGCACTAATGAAGATGAAAATCTGCAGATTTTGAAAAAATACTGTAAAGAAGGATGGCCGTCAAGTAAAACTCAAATTCATAAAGATCTGCATGAATATTGGCAATATAGATTTGATCTACATACAGAAAATGATTTAATTTTCAGAAGTAATAGCATACCTAATAAATACCTAAATAATACCTAAAAAATTAAGGCCAGATATTTTGAAAATAATACATAGTGGTCATTTGGGAATTGAAAGGTCAAAAGCGTTTGCTAGAGGACATGTATTTTGGCCATTTATGTCAACTGATATAAAAAACATTGTTCAGTCGTGTCATATTTGCTTGTCACATAGAAGTTCAAATGCTCCAGAACCACTTCTACCACATGATGTTGCATTACTTCCGTGGGAAAAAGTTGGTGTTGATTTTATGGATTATAAATCTAAAAAATACATAGTAGTACAAGATTATTACTCAAATTATATTGAATTAATGTCAGTGGCAAGTACTAACGCCAAAACAGTAATTGTTTGTCTTAAAAGTATTTTTAGTAGACATGGTATCCCAGTTGAATTATTCTCTGACAATGGGCCACCATTTAATTCAGCAGAATTTAAGAATTTTATTTTTGAATGGGGAATACATCATAATACATCAAGTCCTTACATACCAAGGTCAAATGGGTTGGTAGAGTCGGCAGTAAAGATATGTAAACGTTTTCTTACCAAGTCAGAGGAGTCAGGAACAGATCCATATCTTGCTTTGCTTCAGTTCAGGAATACACCTAGAGGAAATCTACCATCTCCAGCACAATTGTTAATGTCACGTTCACTTAGAACACAATTACCAACAATCACAAAAAACTTGAAACCAAGAACTATCAAATTTCAAGAATATGTAAAAACTAAGGAAGAAAATAAAAATAAAATGAAAGATTATTATGACAGAAACACTAAATCATTACCAGAACTACAAGAAGGAGATAAAGTCTATTTTAAGAAAATGCCAGATACTCCATGGATTATAGGCACAGTAAGATCCAAATGTGATCAGCCTAGGTCTTATACTGTTGAAGGGTCAGATGGATTTATAGGAAGGAGAAACAGACAGCATATTTTGAAGCCTTCACAGTCACCTCAAACTGTATCTCAAGATATGTTACAAAAAAGTCCAAATATCAAAACATCTCCTAAACCACATACAGTAGCACCGTCTATTGAAGAGCATACAACTCCAGTTGAAATGCGCACTAGGTGTGGAAGAGAAATAAGACCACCAAGACGGTTAGACTTATAAGAGTTCATATTTTGTTAAGTAAACATTCTAACAATGACTGTGAAAGACTGAATAATTTAGTTAAGTCTAGAATATATATATATAGATAGAGATTTAGTTCAACAAATTGTCTTATTTGTAATTAGTTAAACAGTCTTTGTTGTCAAAAGCTATTGTTAAGAGTTTGGTCAATTTTGTAAACTGTGTAAAGCTGTAAAATTATTTGACTCTTTCTAATAAGGAGGATGTTATGAGTACGTCACGTGACTGTTGTCATGGTTATCATGAGTGAAGTAAGTGTGCATCTGCCAAGATGGCGTCTTAACTATTTTGCTAAATGTATCTTTGTTATTTATCTAAATACAATAAACCAAGTCTAATCAAAGTCCAGTATTATTATTTATATAATTGACCGACCAATACATATCCAATACAACATAATACGCATGAACCCGTCCTCAAATGCAAAAATTTTTGCGTTCGCAGCGAGTTATCAGAGTTTTTTCTGAGCCTCGTTGAGGAATTTTTGATTCTGTGAATCTGCTCAGAAGCAAGATTTTGCTTCAAAAATGCGCTATATGGCAGAATCTAGCACCAAACACATCATATTTTGAGTTTTTAGAGTGCTATTTGCAGTTTTACAAACTTTGGAATAAGTCGAGATCACGCTTTTCCGCGCAAATTTTCACAATCAAAAAGTTGATTCTCCTATCCAGGACCTCAAAATATATATGAATCTATCGACAAAGACATCGTATCTTGCGTTTTCAGAGCGCTATCTGCAGTTATATGAAGTTTGAAATAAGTCAAAATTACCACATTCTGAGCAGTTTCAAAGTATCGCAAATCACATAAATCTATCCAATACAGCATATTACGCATGAATCCGTCCTCACATGCAAAAAATTTTGCGTTTCCAGCAAGTTATCACCGTTTTTCTGAGTCTCGTTGAGAAATTTCTGATCCTGTAAATCTGCTTAGAAGCAAGATTTTGCTTCAAAAATGCGTTAAACGGCAGAATCTAGCACCAAATACATTATATCTCGTGTTTTTAGAGTGCTATTCGCAGTTTTACAAAATTTGGAATAAGTCGAGATCACGCTTTTCCGCGCAGATTTAACAATCAAAAAGTTCATATTCCTATCCAGGACCTCATAATATGTATGAATCCATCGACAAAAACATCGTATCTCGTGTTTTCAGAGCGCTATCTGCAGTTATATGAAGTTTGAAATAAGTCATAATACCACATTCTAAGCAGTTTCAAAGTATCGCAAATCACATAAATCTATCCAATACAACATAAAACGCATGAATCCGTCCTCAAATGCAAAAAATTTAGCGTTTGCAGCGCGTTATCAGCGTTTTTCTAAGTCTTGTTGAGAAATTTTTGATTTTGTAAATCTGCTCAGAAGCAAGGTTTTGCTTCTAAAATGCGTTATTTGGTAGAATCTAGCACCAAATACATCATATTTCGTGTTTTTAGAGTGCTTTCTGCAGTTCTACAAACTTTGGAATAAGTCGAAATCACGGTTTTCCGCGCAGATTTCCACAATCAGAAAGTTCATACTCCTATCCAGGACCTCATAATATGTATTAATTCATCGACAAAAACATCGTATCTCGTGTTTTCAGAGCGCTTTCTGCAGTTATATGAAGTTTGAAATAAGTCAAAATTACCACATTCTGAGCAGTTTCAAATTATCGCAAATCACATTAATCTATCCAATACAACATAATACACATGAATTCGTCCTCAAATGCATAAAATCTTGCGTTTCCAGCGAGTTATCAGCGTTTTTTCTGAGTCTCGTTGAGAAATTTTAGATTCTGTAAATCTGCTCGAAAGCAAGATTTTGCTTTAAAAATGCTCTATATGGCAGAATCTAGCATCGAATACATCATATTTCGTGTTTTTAGAGTGCTATTTGCAGTTTTACAAACTTTGGAATAAGTCGAGATCACGCTTTTCCGCGCAGATTTTTACAATCAAAAAGTTCATATTCCTATCCAGGACCTCATAATATGTATGAATCCATCGACAAAAACATCGAATCTCGTGTTATCAGAGCGCTATATGCAGCTATATGAAGTTTGAGATAAGTCAAAATTACCTCATTCTGAGCAGTTTCAAAGTATCGAAAATCACATAAATCTATCCAATACAACATAATACGCATGGAACCGTCCTCAAATGCAAAAAATTTAGCGTTTGCAGCGCGTTATCAGCGTTTTTCTGAGTCTCGTTGAGAAATTTTTGATTCTGTAAATCTGCTCCAAGCAAGATTTTGCTTCAAAAATGCGTTATACTGTAGAATCTAGCACCAAGTACATCATATTTCGTGTTTTCAGAGTGCTTTCTGCAGTTTTACAAACTTTGGAATAGGTCGAGATCACGCTCTTCCGCGCAGATTTTCACAATCAAAAAATTCATATTCCTATCCAGGACCTCATAATATGTATGAATCTATCGACAAAAACATCGTATCTCGTGTTTTCAGAGCGCTATCTGCAGTTATATGAAGTTTGAAACAAGTCAAAATTACCACATTCTTAGCATTTTGAAAGTATCGCAGATCACATAAATCTATCCAATACAACATAATACGCATGAATCCGTCCCCAAATGCAAAAAATTTTGCGTTTGCAGCGAGTTATTAGCGTTTCTTCTGAGTCTCGTTGAGAAATTTTAGATTCTGTAAATCTGCTCAGAAGCAAGATTTTGCTTCAAAAATGCGTTACATGGCATAATCTAGCACCAAATACATCATATTCCGTGTTTTTAAAGTGCTATTTGCAGTTTTACAAACTTTGGAAAAAGTCGAGATCACGCTTTTCCGCGCAGATTTTCACAATCGAAAAGATCATATTCCTATCCAGGATCTCATAATTTGTATGAATCTATCGACAAAAACATCGTATCTCGTGTTTTCAGAGCGCTGTCTGCAGTTATATGAAGTTTGAAATAAGTCAAAATTCCCACATTCTGAGCAGTCTCAAAGTATCGCAAATCACATAAATCTATCCAATACAACATAATACGCATGAAACCGTCCTTAGATGCAAAAAATTTTGCGTTTCCAGCGAGTTTTCAGCGTTTTTTCTGAGTCTCGTTGAGAAATTTTTGATTCTGTAAATCTGCTCAGAAGGAAGATTTTGCTTCAAAAATGCGTTATATGGCAGAATCTAGCACCAAATACATCATACTTCGTGTTTTTGAGTGCTATTTGCAGTTTTACAAACTTTGGAATAAGTCGAGATCACGCTTTTCTGCGCAGATTTTTACAACCAAAAAGATCCTATTCCTATCCAGGACTTCATAATATGTATGAATCTGTCGACAAAAACCTCGTATCTCGTGTTTTCAGGGCGCTATCTGCAGTTATATGAAGTTTGAAATAAGTCAAAATTACCACATGCAGAGCAGTTTCAAAGTATTGCAAATCACATAAATCTATCCAATACAACATAATACGCATGAATCCGTCCTCAAATGCAAAAATTTTTGCGATCGCAGCGAGTTATCAGAGTTTTTTCTGAGCCTCGTTGAGGAATTTTTGATTCTGTAAATCTGCTCAGAAGCAAGATTTTGCTTCAAAAATGCGCTATATGGCAGCATCTAGCACCAAATACATCATATTTTGTGTTTTTAGAGTGCTATTTGCAGTTTTACAAACTTTGGAATAAGTCGAGATCACGCTTTTCCGCGCAGATTTTCACAATCAAAAAGTTGATTTTCTCATCCAGGACCTCAAAATATATATGAATCAATCGACAAAGACATCGTATCTTGCGTTTTCAGAGCGCTATCTGCAGTTATATGAAGTTTGAAATAAGTCAAAATTACCACATTCTGAGCAGTTTCAAAGTATCGCAAATCACATAAATCTATCCAAAACAGCATATTACGCATTAATCCGTCCTCACATGCGAGAAATTTTGCGTTTCCAGCGAGTTATCACCGTTCTTCCGTGTCTCGTTGAGAAATTTTTGATCCTGTAAATCTGCTAAGAAGCATGATTTTGCTTGAAAAATGCGTTATACGGCAGAATCTAGCACCAAATACATTATATCTCGTGTTTTTAGAGTGCTATTTGCAGTTTTACAAAATTTGGAATAAGTCGAGATCACGCTTTTCCGCGCAGATTTAACAATCAAAAAGTTCATATTCCTATCCAGGACCTCATAATATGTATGAATCCATCGACAAAAACATCGTATCTCGTGTTTTCAGAGCGCTATCTGCAGTTATATGAAGTTTGAAATAAGTCATAATACCACATTCTAAGCAGTTTCAAAGTATCGCAAATCACATAAATCTATCCAATACAACATAAGACGCATGAATCCGTCCTCAAATGCAAAAAATTTAGCGTTTGCAGCGCGTTTTCAGCGTTTTTCTGAGTCTCGTTGAAAATTTTTGATTCTGTAAATCTGCTCAGAAGCAAGATTTTGCTTCAAAAATGCGTTATATGGTAGAATCTAGCACCAACTACATCATATTTCGTGTTTTTAGAGTGCTTTCTGCAGTTCTACAAACTTTGGAATAAGTCGGAATCACGGTTTTCCGCGCAGATTTCCACAATCAAAAAGTTCATATTCCTATCCAGGAGCTCATAATATGTATTAATTTATCGACAAAAACATCGTATCTCGTGTTTTCAGAGCGCTTTCTGCAGTTATATGAAGTTTGAAATAAGTCAAAATTTCCACATTCTGAGCAGTTTCAAAATATCGCAAATCACATTAATCCATCCAATACAACATAATACACATGAATCCGTCCTCAAATGCACAGAATTTTGCGTTTCCAGCGAGTTATCAGCGTTTTTTCCGAGTCTCGTTGAGAAATTTTAGATTCTGTAAATCTGCTCGAAAGCAAGATTTTGCTCCAAAAATGCTCTATATGGCAGAATCTAGCATCGAATACATCATATTTCGTGTTTTTAGAGTGCTATTTGCAGTTTTACAAACTTTGGAATAAGTCGAGATCACGCTTTTCCGCGCAGATTCTCACAATCAAAAAGTTCATATTACTATCCAGGACCTCATAATATGTATGAATCTATCGACAAAAACATCGTATCTCGTGTTTTCAGAGCGCTATCTGCAGTTATATGAAGTTTGAAACAGGTCAAAATTACCACATTCTGAGCAGTTTCAAAGTATCGCAAATCACATAAATCTATCCAAAACAGCATATTACGCATGAATCCGTCCTCACATGCAAAAAATTTTGCGTTTCCAGCGAGTTATCACCGTTTTTCTGAGTCTCGTTGAGAGATTTTTGATCCTGTAAATCTGCTTAGAAGCATGATTTTGCTTGAAAAATGCGTTATACGGCAGAATCTAGCACCAAATACATTATATCTCGTGTTTTTAGAGTGCTATTTGCAGTTTTACAAAATTTGGAATAAGTCGAGATCACGCTTTTCCGCGCAGATTTAACAATCAGTAAGTTCATATTCCTATCCAGGACCTCATAATATGTATGAATCCATCGACAAAAACATCGTATCTCGTGTTTTCAGAGCGCTATCTGCAGTTATATGAAGTTTGAAATAAGTCATAATACCACATTCTAAGCAGTTTCAAAGTATCGCAAATCACATAAATCTATCCAATACAACATAAGACGCATGAATCCGTCCTCAAATGCAAAAAATTTAGCGTTTGCAGCGCGTTTTCAGCGTTTTTCTGAGTCTCGTTGAAAATTTTTGATTCTGTAAATCTGCTCAGAAGCAAGATTTTGCTTCAAAAATGCGTTATATGGTAGAATCTAGCACCAACTACATCATATTTCGTGTTTTTAGAGTGCTTTCTGCAGTTCTACAAACTTTGGAATAAGTCGGAATCACGGTTTTCCGCGCAGATTTCCACAATCAAAAAGTTCATATTCCTATCCAGGAGCTCATAATATGTATTAATTTATCGACAAAAACATCGTATCTCGTGTTTTCAGAGCGCTTTCTGCAGTTATATGAAGTTTGAAATAAGTCAAAATTTCCACATTCTGAGCAGTTTCAAAGTATCGCAAATCACATTAATCCATCCAATACAACATAATACACATGAATCCGTCCTCAAATGCACAAAATTTTGCGTTTCCAGCGAGTTATCAGCGTTTTTTCTGAGTCTCGTTGAGAAATTTTAGATTCTGTAAATCTGCTCGAAAGCAAGATTTTGCTTCAAAAATGCTCTATATGGCAGAATCTAGCATCGAATACATCATATCTCGTGTTTTTAGAGTGCTATTTGCAGTTTTACAAACTTTGGAATAAGTCGAGATCACGCTTTTCCGCGCAGATTCTCACAATCAAAAAGTTCATATTACTATCCAGGACCTCATAATATGTATGAATCTATCGACAAAAACATCGTATCTCGTGTTTTCAGAGCGCTATCTGCAGTTATATGAAGTTTGAAACAGGTCAAAATTACCACATTCTGAGCAGTTTCAAAGTATCGCAAATCACATAAATCTATCAAATACAACATAATACGCATGAATCCGTCCTCAAATGCTCAAAATTTTGCGTTTCCAGCGAGTTATCAGCGTTTTTTCTGAGACTCGTTGAGAAATTTTTGATTCTGTAAATCTGCTCAGAAGCAAGATTTTGCTTCAAAAATGCGTTATATGGCAGAATCAAGCACCAAATACATCATATTTCGTGTTTTCAGAGTGCTATTTGCAGTATTACAAACTTTGGAATGAGTCGAAATCACGCTTTTACGCGCAGATTTTCACCATCAAAAAGTTGATATTTCATTCAGGACTTCATAATATGTATGAATCTATCGTCAGAAACATCGTATCTCGTGTTTTCAGAGCGCTATCTGCAGTTATATGAAGCTTGAAATAAGTCAAAATTACCACATTCTGAGCAGTTTCCAAGTATCGCAAATTACATAAATCTATCCAATACAACATAATACGCATGAATTCGTCCTCAAATGCAGGAATTTATTCGTTTCCAGCGGGTTATCAGCGTTTTTCCTGAGTCTTGTTGAGAAATTTTTGATTCTGTAATTCTGCTCAGAAGCAAGATTTTGCTTCAAAAATGCGTTATATGGCAGAATCTGGCTACATATACATCATATTTCGTGTTTTTAGAGTGCTATTCGCAGTTTTGCAAACTTTTGAATAAGTCGAAATCACGCTTTTTCGCGCAGATTTTCATAATCAAAAAGTTCAAATTCCTATCCAGGAACTTATTATAGGTATGAATTCATCAAAAAAACATCGTTTCTCGTGTTTTTAGAGTGCTATCTGCAGTTATATGTAGTTTGAAATAGGTCAAAATTACCACATTCTGAGCAGTTTCAAAGTATCGCAAATCACATAGATCTATCTAATACAACATAATACGCATAAATCCATCCTCGAATGCAAAAAATTTTGCGTTTCCAGCGAGTTATCAGCATTTATTTTTTTGAGTCTCGTTGAGAAATTTTTGATTCTGTAAATCTGCTCAGAAGCAAGATTTTGCTTCAAAAATGCGTTATATGGCTGAATGTAGCACCAAATACATCATATTTTGTGTTCTCAGAGTGCTATTTGCAGTTTTCAAACTTTGGAATAAGTCGAGATCACGCTTTTCCGCGCAGATTTTCACAATCAAAAAGTTCATATTCCTATCCAGGACCCCATAATATGTATGAATCTATCGACAAAAACATCGTATCTCGTGTTTTCAGAGCGCTATCGGCAGTTATATGAAGTTTGAAATAAATCATAATTACCACATTCTGAGCAGTTTCAAAGAATCGCAAATCACTTAAATCTATCCAATACAACATGATACGCATGAATCCGTCCCCAAATGCACAAAATTCTGCGTTTCCAGCGAGTTATCAGCGTTTTTTCTGAGTCTCGTTGAGAAATTTTTGAATCTGTTAATCTGCTCAGAAGCAAGATTTTTCTTCAGAAATGCGTTATATGGCAGAATCTAGCACCAAATACATCATATTCCGTGTTTTTAGAGTGATATTTGCGGTTTTACAAACTTTGGAATGAGTCAAGATCACGCTTTTCCGCGCAGATTCTCACAATCAAAAAGTTCATACTCCTATCCAGGACCTCATGATATGTATGAATCCATCGACAAAAACATCGTATCTCGTGTTCTCAGAGCGCTATCTGCAGTTATATGAAGTTTGAAGTAAGTCAAAATTACCACATTCTGAGCAGTTCCAGAGTATCGCAAATCACATAAATCTATGCAATACAACATAATGCGCATGAATCCGTCCTCAAATGCAGGAAATTTTGCGTTTCCAGCGAGTTATCAGCGTTTTTTCTGAGTCTTGTTGAGAAATTTAAGATTCTGTAAATCTGCTCAGAAGCAGGATTTTGCTTCAAAAATGCGTTATATGGCAGAATCTAGCACCGAATACATCATATTTTGTGTTTTTAGAGTGCTATTCGCAGTCTAACAAACTTTGGAATAAGTTGAGATCACGCTTAACCGCGCAGATTTCCACAATCAAAAAGTCCTTATTCCTATCCAGGACCTCGTAATATGTATGGCTCCATCGACAAAAACATTGTATCTCGTGTTTTCAGAGCGCTATCTGCAGTTATATAGGGCTTGGAATAAGTCAAAATTACCACATTCTGAGCAGTTTCAAAGTATCGCAAATCACATAAATCTATCCAATACAACATAATACGCATGAATCCATCCTCAAATGCACAAAACTTTGGGTTTCCTGCGAGTAGTCAGCGTTTTTTCTGAGTCTCGTTGAGAAATAATTGATTCTGTTAATCTGCTCAGAAGCAAGCTTCTGCTTCAAAAATGCGTTGTATGGCGGAATCAGTTATATGAAGTTTGAAATAAGTCAAAATTACCACATTCTGAGCAGTTTCAAAGTATCGCAAATCACATAAATATATCCAATACAGCATAATACGCATGTATATATCCTGAAATGCCAAAAATTATGCGTTTCCAGCGAGTTATCAGCGTTTTTTTCTAAGTCTCGTTGAGAAATTTTTTATTCTGTAAATCTGCTCAGAAGCAGGATTTTGCTTCAAAAATGCGTTATATGGCAGAATCTTGCACCAAATACTGCATATTTTGTGTTTTTAGAGTGCTATTTGCAGTTTTACAAACTTTGGGATAAAGCGAGATCACGCTTTTCCGCGCAGATTTTCACAATCAAAAAGTTCCTATTTCTATCCAGGACCTCATAATATATACGAATCCATCGACAAAAACATCGTATCTCGTGTTTTCAGAGCGCTAACTGCAGTTATATGAAGTTTGGAATAAATCAGCGTTTTTTATGAGTCTTGTTGAGAAATTTTTGGTTCTGTAATTCTGCTCAGAAGTAAGATTTTGCTTCAAAATAGCGTTATATGGCAGAATCTGGCTACATATACATAATATTTCGTGTTTTCAGAGAGCTATTCGCAGTTTTGCAAACTTTTAAATAAGTCGAAATCACGCTTTTGCGCGCAGATTTCCACAATCAAAAAGTTCAAATTCCTATCTAGGACCTCATAATATGTATGAATCTATCAAAAAAACATCGTTTCTTGTGTTTTTAGAGCGCTATCTGCAGTTATATGTAGTTTGGAATAAGTCAAAATTACCACATTCAGAGCAGTTTCAAAGTATCGCAAATCACATAGATCTATCTAATACAACATAATACGCATGAATCCATCCTCGAATGCAAAAAATTTTGCGTTTCCAGCGAGATATCAGCTTTTTTTTTGAGTCTCGTTGAGAAATTTTTGCTTTTGTAAATCTGCTCAGAAGCAAGATTTTGCTCCAAAAATGCGTTATATGGCTGAATGTAGCACTAAATATATAATATTTTGTGTTCTTAGAGTGCTATTTGCAGTTTTACAAACTTTGGAATAAGTCGAAATCACGCTTTTCCGCGCAGATTTTCAAAATCAAAAAGTTCATATTCCTATCCAGGACCTCATAATATGTATGAATCTATCGACAAAAACATCGTATCCCGTGTTTTAAGAGCGCTATCTGCAGTTATAGGAAGTTCGAAATAAGTCAAAATTACCACATTCTGAGCAGTTTCAAAGTATCGCAAGTCACATAAATCTATCCAATAAACATAACACGCATAAATCCGTCTACAAATGCACAAAATTTTGCGTTTCCAGCGAGTTATCAGCGTTTTGTCTGAGTCTCGTTGAGAAATTTTTGATTCTGTAAATCTGCTCAGAAGCAAGATTTTGCTTCAAAACTGCGTTATATGGCAGAATCTAGCACCAAATACATCATATTTTGTGTTTTTAAAGTGCTATTTACAGTTTTACAAACTTTGGAATAAGTCGAGATCACGCTTTTCCGCGCAGATTTTCACAATCAAAAAGTCGATATTCCTATCCAGGACCTCATAATATGTATGAATCTTTCGACAAAAACATCGTATCTTGCGTTTTTAGAGCGCTATCTGCAGTTATAGGAAGTTTGAAATAAGTCAAAATTACCACATTCTGAGCAGTATGAAAATATCGCAAGTCACATAAATCTATCCAATAAAACATAACACGCATGAATCCGTCCCCAATTGCACAGAATTTTGCGTTTCCAGCGAGTTATCAGCGTTTTTTCTGAGTCTCGTTGAGAAATTTTTGATTCTGTAAATCTGCTCAGAAGCAAGATTTTGCTCAAAAAATGCGTTATATGGTAGAATCTAGCACCAAATACATCATATTTCGTGTTTTTAGAGTGCTTTCTGCAGTTTTACAAACTTTGGAATAAGACGAAATCACGCTTTTCCGCGCAGATATTCACAATGAAAAAGTTCATATTTCAATCCAGGACCTCATAATATGTATGAATCCATCGACAAGAACATCGTATCCCGTGTTTTCAGAGCGCTATCTGCAGTTATATGAAGTTTGAAATAAGTCAAAATTACCACATTCTGAGCAGTTTCAAAGTATCGCAAATCACATAAATCTATCCAATACAACATAATACGCATCAATCCGTCCTCAAATGCAGAAAATTTTGAGTTTCCAGCGAGTTATCAGCGTTTTTTCTAAGTCTCGTTGAGAAATTTTTGATTCTGTAAATCTGCTCAGAAGTGCTTCAAAAATGCGTTATGTGGCAGAGTCTAGCACCAAATACATCATATTTCGTGTTTTTAGAGTGCTATTCGCAGTTTTGCAAAGTTTTGAATAAGTCGAAATCACGCTTTTTTGCGCAGATTTTCACAATCAAAAAGTTCAATTTCCTATCCAGGAACTTATAATATGTATGAATCCATCAAAAAAACATCGTTTATTGTGGTTTTAGAGTGCTATCTGCAGTTATATGTAGTTTGAAATAAGTCAAAATTACCACATTCTGAGCAGTTTCAAAGTATCGCAAATCACATAGATCTATCTAATACAACATAATACGCATGAATCCATCCTCGAATGCAAAAAAATTTTGCGTTTCCAGCGAGTTATCAGCATTTTTTTTTTGAGTCTCGTTGAGAAATTTTTGATTCTGTAAATCTGCTCAGAAGTAAGATTTTGCTTCAAAAATGCGTTAAATGGCTGAATGAACCACCAAATACATCATATCTTGTGTTCTCAGAGTGCTATTTGCAGTTTTCAAACTTTGGAATAAGTCGAGATCACGCTTTTCCGCGCAGATTTTCAGAATCAAAAAGTTCATATTCCTATCCAGGACCCCATAATATGTATGAATCTATCGACAAAAACATCGTATCTCGTGTTTTCAGAGCGCTATCGGCAGTTATATGAATTTTGAAATAAATCATAATTACCACATTCTGAGCAGTTTCAAAGGATCGCAAATCACATAAATCTATCCAACACAACATAATACGCATGAATCCGTCCTCAAATGCACAAAATTCTGCGTTCCCAGCGAGTTATCAGCGTTTTTTCTGATTCTCGTTGAGAAATTTTTGAATCTGTGAATCTGCTCAGAAACAATATTTTGCTTCAAAAATGCGTTATATGGCAGAATATAGCACCAAATACATCATATTATGTGTTCTTAGAGTGCTATTTGCAGTTTTACAAACTTTGGAATAAGTCGAAATCACGCTTTTCCGCGCAGATTTTCACAATCAAAAAGTTCATATTCCTATCCAGGACCTCATAATATGTATAAATCTATCGACAAATACATCGTATCCCGTGTTTTAAGAGCGCTATCTGCAGTTATAGAAAATTTGAAATGAGTCAAAATTACCACATTCTGAGCAGTTTCTAAGTATCGCAAGTCACATAAATCTATCCAATAAAACATAACACAAATAAATCCGTCCTCAGATGCACAAAATTCTGCGTTTCCAGCGAGTTATCAGCGTTTTTTCTGAGTCTCGTTGAGAAATTTTTAATTCTGTAAATCTGCTCAGAAGCAAGATTTTGCTCCAAAAATGCGTTATATGGTAGAATCTAGCACCAAATACATCATATTTCGTGTTTTTAGAGTGCTTTCTGCAGTTTTACAAACTTTGGAATAAGACGGAATCACACTTTTCCGCGCAGATTTTCACAATGAAAAACTTCATATTCCAATCCAGGACCTCATAATATGTATGAATCCATCGACAAGAACATCGTATCTCGTGTTTCCAGAGCGCTATCTGCAGTTATATGAAGTTTGAAATAAGTCAAAATTACCACATTCTGAGCAGTTTCAAAGTATCGCAAATCACATAGATCTATCCAATACAACATAATACGCATCAATCCGTCCTCAAATGCAAAAAATTTTGAGTTTCCAGCGAGTTATCAGCGTTTTTTCTAAGTCTCGTTGAGAAATTTTTGATTCTGTAAATCTGCTCAGAAGTGCTTCGAAAATGCGTTATGTGGCAGAATCTAGCACCAAATACATCATATTTCGTGTTTTTAGAGTGCTATTTGCAGTTTTACAAACTTTGGAATAAGTCGAGATCACGCTTTTCCGCGCAGATTTTCACAATCAAAAAGTTCATATTCCAATCCAGGACCTTATAATATGTATGAATACATCGACGAAACATCGTATTCCGTGTTTTCAGAGCGCTATCTGCAGTAATATGAAATTTGAAATAAGTCAAAATTACCACAATCTGAGCAGATTCAAAGTTCCACAAATCACATAAATCTATGCAATACAACGTAATAGGAATTAATCCGTCCTCAAATGCAAAAACTTTTGCGTTTCCAGCAAGTAATCAGCGTTTTTTCTGATTCTCGTTGAGAAATTTTTGATTCTGTAAGTCTGCTCAGAAGCAAGATTTTACTTCAAAAATGCGTTATATGGCAAAATCTTGCACCAAATACATCATATTTCGTGTTCTTAGAGTGCAATTTGCAGTTTTCAAACTTTGGAATAAGTCGAGATCACGCTTTTCCGCGCAGATTTTCACAATCAAAAAGTTCATATTTCTATATAGGACCTCATAATATGTATGAATCTATCGACAAAAACATCGTATCCCGTGTTTTCAGAGCGCTATCTGCAGTTATATGAAGTTTGAAATAAGTCAAAATTACCACATTCTCAGCAGTTTCAAAGTATCGCAAATCACATAAATCTATCCAATACAACATAATACGCATGAAATCTGTCCTCAAATGCACAAAATTTTGCGTTTCCAGCGAGTTATCAGCGTTTTTTCTGAGTTTCGTTGAGAAATTTTTGATTCTGTAAATCTGCTCAGAAGCAAGATTTTGCTTCAGAAATGCGTTATATGGCAGAATCTAGCACCAAATACATCATATTTCGTGTTTTTAGAGTGCTATTCGCAGTTTTACAAACTTTGGAATAAGTCGAAATCACGCTTTTCCAGGCAGATTTTCACAATCAAAAAGTTCATATTCCTATTCAGGAACTCATAATATGTATGAATACATCAACAAAAACATCATATCTCGTGTTTTCAGAGCGCTATCTGCAGTTATATGAAGTTTGAAATAAGTCAAAATTACCACATTCTGAGCAGTTTCAAAGTATCGCAAGTCACATAAATCTATCCAATAAAACATAACACGCATGAATCCGTCCTCAAATGCACAAATTTTGCGTTTCCAGCGAGTTATCAGCGTTTTTTCTGAGTCTCGTTGAGAAATTTTTGATTCTGTAAATCTGCTCAGAAGCAAGATTTTGCTTCAAAAATGCGTTATATGGCAGAATCTAGCACCAAATACATCTTATATCGTGTTTTTAGAGTGCTATCTGCAGTTTTACAAACCTTGGAATAAGTCGAAATCACGCTTTTCCGCGCAGATTTTCACAATCAAAAAGTTCATATTCCTATCCAGGACCTCATTATATGTATGAATCTTTCGACAAGAACATATTATCTCGTGTTTTTCGGAGCGCTACCTGCAGTCATATGAAGTTTGATTTAAGTCAAAATAACCACATTCTGAGCAGTTTCAAAGTATCGCAAATCACATAAATCTATACAATAAAACATAACACGCATGAATCCGTCCTCAAACGCACAAAATTCTGCGTTTCCAGCGAGTTATCAGCGTTCTTTCTGAGTCTTGTTGAGAAATTTTTGATTCTGTGAATCTGCTCAAAAGCAAGATTTTGCTTTAAAAATGCGTTATATGGCAGAATCTAGCATCGAATACATCATATTTCATGTTTTTAGGGTGCTTAATGCAGTTTTACAAACTTTGGAATAAGTCGAGATCACGCTTTTCCGCGCAGATTTTCACAATCAAAAAGTTATTATTCCTATCCAGGACCACATAATATGTATAAATCTATCGACAAAAACATCGTATCTCATGTTTTCAGAGCGCTATCTGCAGTTATATGAAGTTTGAAATAAGTCAAAATTCCCACATTCTGAGCAGTCTCAAAGTATCGCAAATCACATAAATCTAACCAATACAACATGATACGCATGAATCCGTCCTCAAATGCACAAAATTTTGCGTTTCCAGCGATTTATCAGCGTTTTTTTCTGAGTCTCGGTGAGAAATTTTTGATTTTGTAAATTTGCTCAAAAGCAAGATTTTGCTTTAAAAATGCGTTATATGGCAGAATCTAGCACCAAATACATCATATTTCGTGTTTCCAGAGTGCTATTTGCGGATTTACAAACTTTGGAATAAGTCGAGATCACGCTCTTCCACGCAGATTTTCACAATCAAAAAGTTCATATTCCTATCCAGAACCTTATAATATGTATGAATCCATCGACAAAAACATCGTATCTCGTGTTTTCAGAGCGCTATCTGCAGTTATATGAAGTTTGAAATAAGTCAAAATTACCACATTCTGAGCAGTTTCAAAGTATCGCAAATCACATAAATCTATCCAATACAGCATATTACGCATGAATCCGTCCTCAAATGCAAAAAATTTTGCGTTTCCAGCGTGTTATCAGCGTTTTTTCTGAGTCTCGTTGAGAAACTTTTGATTCTGTAAATCTGCTCAGAAGCAAGATTTTGCTTGAAAAATGCGTTATATGGCAGAATCTAGCACCAAATACATCATATTTTGTGTTTTTAGAGTGCAATTTGCAGTTTTACAAACTTTGGAATAAATCGAGATCAGGCTTTTCCGCGCAGATTTTCACAATCAAAAAGTCCATATTCCTATCCAGGACCTCATGATATGTATGAATCTATCGACAAAAACATCGTATCTCGTGTTTTTGGAGCGCTATCTGCAGTTATATGAAGTTTGAAATAAGTCAAAATTACCACATTCTGAGCAGTTTCAAAGTATAGCAAATTACATAAATCTATCCAATACAACATATTACGCATGAATCCGTCCTCAAATGCACAAAATTTTGCGTTTCCAGCAAGTTATCAGCGTTTTTTCTGAGTCACGTTGAGAAATTTTTGATTCTGTAAATCTGCTCAGAAGCAAGATTTTGCTTCAAAAATGCGTTATATGGCAGAATCTAGCACCAAATTAATCATATTTCGTGTTTTCAGAGTGCTATTTGCAGTTTCACAAACTTTGAAATAAGTCGAGATCACGCTTTTCCGCGCAGATTTTCACAATCAAAAAGTTGATATTCCTATCCAGGACCCCATAATATGTATGAATCCATCGACAAAAACATCGTATCTCGTGTTTTCAGAGCGCTATCCGCAGTTATATGAAGTTTGAAATAAGTCAAAATTACCTTATTCTGAGCAGTTTCAAAGTATCGCAAATCACATAAATCTATCCAATACAACATAATACGCATGAATCCGTCCTCGAATGCTCAAAATTTTGCGTCTCCAGCAAGTTATCAGCGTTTTTTCTGAGTCTTGTTGAGAAATTCTTGATTCTGTAAATCTGCTCAGAAGCAAGATTCTGCTCTAAAAATGCGTTATATGGCAGAATCTATCACCAAATACATCATATTTCGTGTTTTTGAGTGCTTTTTGCCGTTTTACAAACTTTGGAATAAGTCGAGATCACGCTTTTCCGCGCAGATTTTCACAATCAGAAAGTTCCTATTCCTATCCAGGACTTCATAATATGTATGAATCCGTCGACAAAAACATCGTATCTCCTGTTTTCGGAGCGCTATCTGCAGTTATATGAAGTTTGAAATAAGTCAAAATTACCACATTCTGAGCAGTTTCAAGGTATCGCAAATCACATTAATCTATCCAATACAACATATTACGCATGAATCCATCCTCAAATGCACAAAATTTTGCGTTTCCAGCGAGTTATCATCGTTTTTCTGAGTCTCGTTGAGAAATTTTTGATTCTGTAAATCTGCTTAGAAGCAAGATTTTGCTTCAAAAATGCGTTATACGGCAGAATCTAGCACCAAATACATCATATCTCGTGTTTTTAGAGTGCTATTTGCAGTTTTACAAACTTTGGAATAAGTCGAGATCACGCTTTTCCGCGCAGATTTTCACAATCAAAAAGCCCATATCCCTATCCAGGACCTCATAAAATGTATGAATCCATCGACAAAAACATCGAATCTCGTGTTTTCAGAGCGCTATATGCAGCTATATGAAGTTTAAGATAAGTCAAAATTACCTCATTCTGAGCAGTTTCAAAGTATCGCAAATCACATAAATCTATCCAATACAACATAATACGCATGAATCCGTCCTCAGATGAGAAAAAATTGGCGTTTGCAGCGCGTTATCAGCGTTTTTCTGAGTCTCGTTGAGAAATTCTTGATCTTGTAAATCTGCTCAGAAGCAAGATTTTGCTTTAAAAATGCGTTATGTGGCCGAATTCAGCATCAAATACATAATATTTCGTGTTTTCAGAGTGCTATTTGCAGTTCTACATACTCTAGAATAAGTCGAGATCACGCTCTTCCGCGCAGATTCTCACAATCAAAAAGTTCATATTCCTATCCGGGACCTCATAATATGTATGAATCCATCGACAAAAACATCGTATCTCGTGTTTTCAGAGCGCTATCTGCAGTTATATGAAGTTTGAGATAAGTCAAAATTACCACATTCTGAGCAGTCTCAAAGTAGCGCTAATAACATAAATCTATCCAATGCAACATATTACGCATGAATCCGTCCTTCAATGCGAAAAATTTTGCGTTTCCAGCAAGTAATCAGCGTTCTTACTGAGTCTCGTTTAGAAATTTTTGATTCTGTAAATCTGCTCAGAAGCAAGATTTTGCATCAAAAATGCGTTATATGGCAGGATCTAGCACCAAATACATCATATTTCGTGTTTTTAGAGTGCTATTTGCAGTTTTACAAACTTTGGAATAAGTCGACATCACGCTTTTCCGCGTGGATTTTCACAATCAAAAAGTTCATATTCCTATCCAGGACCTCATAATATGTATGAATTCATCGACTATAAAATCGTATCTCGTGTTTTCAGAGCGCTATCTGCAGTTATATGAAGTTTGAAATAAGTCAAAATTTCCACATTCTGAGCAATTTCAAAGTATCGCAAATCACATAAATCTATCCAATACAACATAATACGCATGAATTCGTCCTCAAATGCATAAATTTTTGCGTTTGCAGCGAGTTATCATAGTTTTTTCTGAGTCTCGTTGAGAAATTTTTGATTCTGTAAATCTGCTCGAAAGCAAGATTTTGTTTCAAAAATGCGTTATATGGCAGAATCTAGCATCGACTACATCATATATTGTGTTTTTAGAGTGCTATTTGCAGTTCTACAAACTTTAAAATAGGTCGAGATCACGCTTTTCCGCGCAGATTTTCACAATCAAAAAGTTCATATTCCTATCCAGGGCCTCATAATATGTATGAATCTATCGACAAAAACATCGTATCTTGCGTTTTCAGAGCGCTATCTGCAGTTATATGAAGTTTGAAATAAGTCAAAATTACCACATTCTGAGCAGTTTCGAAGTACCGCAAATCACATAAATCTATCCAATACAACATAATACGCATGAATCCGTCCTCAGATGAAAAAAAATTGGCGTTTGCAGCGCGTTATCAGCGTTTTTCTGAGTCTCGTTGAGAAATTCTTGATCCTGTAAATCTGCTCAGAAGCAGGATTTTGCTTTAAAAATGCGTTATGTGGCCGAATTCAGCATCAAATACATAATATTTCGTGTTTTTAGAGTGCTATTTGCAGTTCTACATACTCTACAATAAGTCGAGATCACGCTTTTCCGCGCAGATTCTCACAATCAAAAAGTTCATATTCCTATCCGGGACCTCATAATATGTATGAATCCATCGACAAAAACATCGTATCTCGTGTTTTCAGAGCGCTATCTGCAATTATATGAAGTTTGAGATAAGTCAAAATTACCACATTCTGAGCAGTCTCAAAGTAGCGCCAATAACATAAATCCATCCAATGCAACATATTACGCATGAATCCGTCCTTCAATGCGAAAAATTTTGCGTTTCCAGCAAGTAATCAGCGTTCTTACTGAGTCTCGTTTAGAAATTTTTGATTCTGTAAATCTGCTCAGAAATAAGATTTTGCTTCAAAAATGCGTTATATGGCAGGATCTAGCACCAAATACATCATATTTCGTGTTTTTAGAGTGCTATTTGCAGTTTTACAAACTTTGGAATAAGTCGACATCACGCTTTTCCGCGTGGATTTTCACAATCAAAAAGTTCATATTCCTATCCAGGACCTCATAATATGTATGAATCCATCGACTAAAACATCGTATCTCGTGTTTTCAGAGCGCTATCTGCAGTTATATGAAGTTTGAAATAAGTCAAAATTTCCACATTCTGAGCAGTTTCAAAGTATCGCAAATCACATAAATCTATCCAATACAACATAATACGCATGAATCCGTCCTCAAATGCAAAAATTTTTGCGTTTGCAGCGAGTTATCATAGTTTTTTCAGAGTCTCGTTGAGAAATTTTTGATTCTGTAAATCTGCTCAGAAGCAAGATTTTGCTTCAAAAATGCCGCTTTGTGGCAGAATCTAGCACCAAATACATCATATTTCGTGTTTTTAGAGAGCTATTTGCAGTTTTACAAACTTTGGAATATGTCGATATCACGCTTTTCCGCGCAGATTTTCACAATCAGAAAGTTGATATTCCTATCCAGGACCTTATAATATATATGAATCTATCGACAAAAACATCGTATCTTGCGTTTTCAGAGCGCTATCTGCAGTTACATGAAGTTTGAAATAAGTCAAAATTACCACATTCTGAGCAGTTTCAAAGTATCGCAAATCACATAAATCTATGCAATACAGCATATTACGCATAAATCCGTCCTCAAATACACAAAATTTTGCGTTTCCAGCGAGGTTATCAGCAATTTTTCTGAGTCTCGTTGAGAAATTTTTGATTCTGTAAATCTGCTCGAAAGCAAGATTTTGTTTCAAAAATGCGTTATATGGCAGAATCTAGCATCGAATACATCATATATTGTGTTTTTAGAGTGCTATTTGCAGTTCTACAAACTTTAAAATAAGTCGAGATCACGCTTTTCCGCGCAGATTTTCACAATCAAAAAGTTCATATTCCTATCCAGGACCTCATAATATGTATGAATCTATCGACAAAAACATCGTATCTTGCGTTTTTAGAGCGCTATCTGCAGTTATATGAAGTTTGAAATAAGTCAAAATTACCACATTCTGAGCAGTTTCGAAGTATCGCAAATTACATAAATCTATCTAATACAACATAATACGCATGAATCCGTCCTCTAATGCACAAAATTTTGCGTCTCCAGCGAGTTATCAGCGTTTTTTCTGAGTCTCGTTGAGAAATTTTTGATTCTATGAATCTGCTCAGAAGCAAGATTCTGCTTCAAAAATGCGTTATATGGCAGAATCTAGCACCAAATACATCAAATTTCGTGTTTTTGAGTGCTATTTGCAGTTTTACAAACTTTGGAATAAGTCGAGATCACGCTTTTCCGCGCAGATTTTCACAATCAAAAAGTTCCTATTCCTATCCAGGACGTCATAATATTTATGAATCCGTCGACAGAAACATCGTATCTCGTGTTTTCAGAGCGCTATCTGCAGTTATATGAAGTTTGAAATAAGTCAAAATTACCACATTCTGAGCAGTTTCAAGGTAGCGCAAATCACATAAATCTATCCAATACAACATATTACGCATAAATCCGTCCTCAAATGCACAAAATTTTGCGTCTCCAGCGAGTTATCATCGTTTTTCTGAGTCTCGTTGAGAAATTTTTGATTCTGTAAATCTGCTTAGAAGCAAGATTTTGCTTCAAAAATGCGTTATACGGCAGAATCTAGCACCAAATACATCATATCTCGTGTTTTTAGTGTGCTATTTGCAGTTTTACAAACTTTGGAATAAGTGGAGATCACGGTTTTCCGCGCAGATTTTCACAATCAAAAAGTTCATATCCCTATCTAGGACCTTAAGATATGTATGAATCAATCGACAAAAACATCGAATCTCGTGTTTTCAGAGCGCTATATGCAGCTATATGAAGTTTGAGATAAGTCAAAATTACCTCATTCTGAGCAGTTTCAAAGTATCGCAAATCACATAAATCTATCCAATACAACATAATACGCATGAATCCGTCCTCAGATGCAAAAAAATTAGCGTTTGCAGCGCGTTATCAGCGTTTTTCTGAGTCTCGTTGAGAAATTTTTGATCCTGTAAATCTGCTCGGAAGCAAGATTTTGCTTCAAAAATGCGTTATATGGTAGAATCTAGCACCAAATACATCATATTTCGTATTTTTAGAGTGCTCTCTGCAGTTTTAAAAACTTTGGAATAAGTCGAAATCACGCTTTTCCGCGCAGATTTTCACAATCAAAAAGTTGATATTCCAATCCGGGACCTCATAATATGTATGAATCCATCGACAAAAACATCGTATCTCGTGTTTACAGAGCGCTATCTGCAGTTATATGAAGATTGAAATAGGTCAAAATTACCACATTCTGAGCAATTTCAAAGTATCGCAAATCACATAAATCTATCCAATAGAACATATTACGCATGAATCCGTCCTCAAATGCAAAAAATTTTGCGTTTCCAGCGAGTTATCAGCGTTTTCTCCAAGTCTCGTTGAGAAATTTTTGATTCTGTAAATCTGCTCAGAAGCAAGATTTTGCTCCAAAAATGCGTTATATGGCAGAATTTAGCACCAAATACATCATATTTCGTGTTTTTGAGTGCTATTTGCAGTTTTACAAACTTTGGAATAAGTCGAGATCACGCTTTTCCGCGCAGATTTTCACAATAAAAAAGTTCCTATTCCTATCCAGGACTTCATAATATGTATGAATCCGTCGACAAAAACATCGTATCTCGTGTTTTCAGAGCGCTATCTGCAGTTATATGAAGTTTGAAATAAGTCAAAATTACCACATTCAGAGCAGTTTCTAAGTATTGCAAATCACATAAATCTATCCAATACAACAAAATACGCATGAATCCGTCCTCAAATGCAAAAATTTTTGCGTTCGCAGCGAGTTATCAGAGTTTTTTCTGAGCCTCGTTGAGGAATTTTTGATTCTGTAAATCTGCTCAGAAGCAAGATTTTGCTTCAAAAATGCGCTATATGGCAGAATCTAGCACCAAATACATCATATTTTGTGTTTTTAGAGTGCTATTTGCAGTTTTTCAAACTTTGGAATAAGTCGAGATCACGCTTTTCCGCGCAGATTTTCACGATCAAAAAGTTGATTTTCCTATCCAGGACCTCAGAATATATATAGATCTATCGACAAAGACATCGTATCTTGCGTTTTCAGAGCGCTATCTGCAGTTATATGAAGTTTGAAATAAGTCAAAATTACCACATTCTGAGCAGTTTCAAAGTATCGCAAATCACATAAATCTATCCAATACAGCAAATTACGCATGAATCCGTCCTCACATGCGAAAAATTTTGCGTTTCCAGCGAGTTATCAGCGTTTTTCTGAGTCTCGTTGAGAAATTTTTGATCCTGTAAATCTGCTTAGAAGCAAGATTTTGCTTCAAAAATGCGTTATACGGCAGAATCTAGCACCAAATACATTATATCTCGTGTTTTTAGAGTGCTATTTGCAGTTTTACAAAATTTGGAATAAGTCGAGATCACGCTTTTTCGCGCAGATTTAATAATCAAAAAGTTCATATTCCTATCCAGGACCTCATAATATGTATGAATCCATCGACAAAAACATCGTATCTCGTGTTTTCAGAGCGCTATCTGCAGTTATATGAAGTTTGAAATAAGTCATAATACCACATTCTAAGCAGTTTCAAAGTATCGCAAATCACATAAATCTATCCAATACAACATAATACGCATGAATCCGTCCTCAAATGCAAAAAATTAAGCGTTTGCAGCGCGTTATCAGCGTTTCTCTGAGTCTCGTTGAGAAATTTTTGATTCTGTAAATCTGCTCAGAAGCAAGATTTTGCTTCAAAAATGCGTTATATGGTAGAATCTAGCACCAAATACATCATATTTCGTGTTTTTAGAGTGCTTTCTGCAGTTTCACAAACTTTGGAATAAGTCGAAATCACGCTTTTCCGCGCAGATTTTCACAATCAAAAAATCCATATTCCAATCCAGGACCTCATAGTATGTATGAATCCTTCGACAAGAACATCGTATCTCGTGTTTTCAAAGCGCTATCTGCAGTTATATGAAGTTTGAAATAAGTCAAAATTACCACATTCTGAGCAGTCTCAAAGTATCGCAAATCACATAAATCTATCCAATACAACATAATACGCATGAAACCGTCCTCAGATGCATGAAATTTTGCGTTTCCAGCGAGTTTTCAGCGTTTTTTCTGAGTCTCGTTGAGAAATTTTTGATTCTGTAAATCTGCTCAGAAGCAAGATTTTGCTTCAAAAATGCGTTGTATGGCAGAATCTAGCACCAAATACATCATATTTCGTGTTTTTGAGTGCTATTTGCAGTTTTACAAACTTTGGAATAAGTCGAGATCACGCTTTTCTGCGCAGATTTTTACAATCAAAAAGTTCTTATTCCTATCCAGGACTCCATAATATGTATGAATCCGTCGACAAAAACATCGTATCTCGTGTTTTCAGAGCGCTATCTGCAGTTATATGAAGTTTGAAATAAGTCAAAATTACCACATTCAGAGCAGTTTCAAAGTTTTGCAAATCACATAAATCTATCCTGTTATGAGTACGTCACGTGACTGTTGTCATGGTTATCATGAGTGAAGTAAGTGTGCATCTGCCAAGATGGCGTCTTAACTATTTTGCTAAATGTATCTTTGTTATTTATCTAAATACAATAAACCAAGTCTAATCAAAGTCCAGTATTATTATTTATATAATTGATCGACCAATACATGGTGTCAGTAATTGGGTTCGCAATCTATGTGTCATAAGTCGTTGTAAAAATTCACGTGTGAAAAGTCGGCATCATGTCTATAGAAAATCAAAAGCCAAAGAAACTCTCTGGAATGTCCAGTCCGCAGCCCATGGTAATGAATGGTAACTTGGCTCAACAATGGAGAAAATGGGTGCAATCATTCAAATTTTATTTACGTGCGTCTGGCATGGATGAAGAAAGTGATGGCAGAAAGGTAGCTTTATTTTTACATGTCATTGGTGAAAAGGGCGTGGATATATTCAATACATTTGGAAAGAACGAGGATGACGTTAAATACGACGAGCTTATAGAGCTATTTCAAAATCACTTCGCCCCAAAAGCTAACCTCACTTATGAATGTCATAATTTTTTCACATACAAACAAGGTGAAAATGAAACCTTAGATGACTTTGCTTGCACATTAAAATTAAGGTCACAAAACTGTGAACTAGAGCAGCTGCAAGAACGCCTAATCAAAATAATGTTTATATGTAACATGCATCAAAAATACAACTATATCAGAGAAAAATTATTGCTTGAGGATAAGTTGGATCTTGATAAGGCCTTAGAGATGGCAAAAGCCATGCTTGCTTCGAGACATCATACGGATGAATTGGCAGCAGAACAAAATTCAGTCTTTTATAATAAGAATCAGTCACGCTCAAGGTCAAAGTCTAAGTCAAGGAATGTCAGTCAATATAGTCAACAGTCAAGAAAGGAGGTTTGTACAAGTTGTGGTCAGGTGCATCGTCATAAGTGTCCAGCATTAAGTGTAAAATGCAGAAAATGTGAAAAAGTGGGTCATTTTGCAGTCTGTTGTCGGTCAAATAAGTCAAAGTCAGTAAAATATGTACAATCAGATAGTAATATACAACAGGTACAGTCAGAACAAGATGAATTGTTTGTAGGTCATATTCAATCATCCAAGTCGTTGTCAAATGAATGGACAGTTAACTTATATATAAATAATTCACAAATAAATTGTATCATTGATACGGGCAGTGATGTCAATATTATGTCAAAAAGTGTTTATGATTCACTTAATACTGAAAATTTATTGTCTAAAACTGATGTAAAAATTAAGTCATACACTGGTAATAGGCTAGAGGTACTAGGTCAACAAAACTTAGAGTGTAAATTACAATTTAATGAGTCGTATGTGACCAAACAAATTAATTTTATAATTGCAAAGGTAAATTCTCCAACTGTACTAGGTAAACTCACTTGCTCAGAAATTGGACTAATTAAAAGAGTTTTTTGTGTAGACACTACAAGCTTGCAGACGTCAGAAAGTGATATTAGTCAATTGTCTTTTGAGATAAGTCAAAATGAGTCAAATTCAAGTCAAATAATATGTCCTAAAGTCACAAAAAGTCAGTCACAGTCATGTCTGTTAAAGTCGAGTCAGTCACAAGATATAAATTTAAATAAACTTGTGTAAATTAAGTGAGAAGAGTTCTTATCTAACAACTTTTAATACACCTTTTGGTCGATACCGCTTTAAACGTCTTCCATATGAAGTCAACTGTGCTCCTGAGTATTTTCACAGAATTATGACTGAAATTTTTGGTGACATACCAGGGGTGGCAGTATACAGTGATGATATTTTAGTAAGCGGTCAAACACTACAAGAGCATAATGAGCGTCTTGATGTAGTATTTAAAAGAGCAAAGGAATATAATGTCAAATTTAATAAAGAAAAATGTACATTCGCCAAGGAGAGTATTAAATATCTGGGTCATATTTTTTCAGCAGACGGAATCACAGCTGATCCGGACAAAGTCAGAGCAATTAAAGAGATGCCCTCTCCTACATGTCTAAAAGATCCACAAAGATTTCTAGGCATGCTTAATTATTTAGGTCCTTTTATTAAAAATATGGCAGGCGAGACAGAAGTTCTACGCCAATTATTAAAAAAATCTACTGATTGGCAGTGGACTGCTAATCATGAAAGAACATTTTGTCGTCTAAAGCAATTAATATGTCAAGTTCCAGTGTTGTCACATTTTAATGTTCATGATCCTATTGTCCTACAAAGTGATGCTAGTCAGAGTGCTGTCGGAGCAGTGTTGCTACAAAATCAACATCCTATATATTATGCTCCAAAAACTTTAACAGATACACAACAAAAAATGGCTCAGATAGAGAAAGAACTTTATTCAATAGTTTTTGCCTGCATCAAGTTCCATCAATTTATTTATGGACAAACTGTAACTGTAGAGACAGATCATGCTTCTTTAATAACATTGTTTAAAAAATCTTTAGTCGAGGTTCCAACACGTCTCCAAAGAATGATGTTGAAAATACAACGCTACAGTCTAAACGTAATTTACAAGAAAGGTAATCACATGTACATTGCTGATACCTTGTCAAGAGCAGCACTATCTGAAACAAGTTCAGATGAATTAGATGATGAGGTCGTTGTTCATGTGAATTTAATGATTAAGTCATTGCCAATCTCTTCAGAACGTCTACAGTGGTTAATCAAAGGCACTAATGAAGATGAAAATCTGCAGATTTTGAAAAAATACTGTAAAGAAGGATGGCCGTCAAGTAAAACTCAAATTCATAAAGATCTGCATGAATATTGGCAATATAGATTTGATCTACATACAGAAAATGATTTAATTTTCAGAAGTAATAGCATACCTAATAAATACCTAAATAATACCTAAAAAATTAAGGCCAGATATTTTGAAAATAATACATAGTGGTCATTTGGGAATTGAAAGGTCAAAAGCGTTTGCTAGAGGACATGTATTTTGGCCATTTATGTCAACTGATATAAAAAACATTGTTCAGTCGTGTCATATTTGCTTGTCACATAGAAGTTCAAATGCTCCAGAACCACTTCTACCACATGATGTTGCATTACTTCCGTGGGAAAAAGTTGGTGTTGATTTTATGGATTATAAATCTAAAAAATACATAGTAGTACAAGATTATTACTCAAATTATATTGAATTAATGTCAGTGGCAAGTACTAACGCCAAAACAGTAATTGTTTGTCTTAAAAGTATTTTTAGTAGACATGGTATCCCAGTTGAATTATTCTCTGACAATGGGCCACCATTTAATTCAGCAGAATTTAGGAATTTTATTTTTGAATGGGGAATACATCATAATACATCAAGTCCTTACATACCAAGGTCAAATGGGTTGGTAGAGTCGGCAGTAAAGATATGTAAACGTTTTCTTACCAAGTCAGAGGAGTCAGGAACAGATCCATATCTTGCTTTGCTTCAGTTCAGGAATACACCTAGAGGAAATCTACCATCTCCAGCACAATTGTTAATGTCACGTTCACTTAGAACACAATTACCAACAATCACAAAAAACTTGAAACCAAGAACTATCAAATTTCAAGAATATGTAAAAACTAAGGAAGAAAATAAAAATAAAATGAAAGATTATTATGACAGAAACACTAAATCATTACCAGAACTACAAGAAGGAGATAAAGTCTATTTTAAGAAAATGCCAGATACTCCATGGATTATAGGCACAGTAAGATCCAAATGTGATCAGCCTAGGTCTTATACTGTTGAAGGGTCAGATGGATTTATAGGAAGGAGAAACAGACAGCATATTTTGAAGCCTTCACAGTCACCTCAAACTGTATCTCAAGATATGTTACAAAAAAGTCCAAATATCAAAACATCTCCTAAACCACATACAGTAGCACCGTCTATTGAAGAGCATACAACTCCAGTTGAAATGCGCACTAGGTGTGGAAGAGAAATAAGACCACCAAGACGGTTAGACTTATAAGAGTTCATATTTTGTTAAGTAAACATTCTAACAATGACTGTGAAAGACTGAATAATTTAGTTAAGTCTAGGATATATATATAGATAGAGATTTAGTTCAACAAATTGTCTTATTTGTAATTAGTTAAACAGTCTTTGTTGTCAAAAGCTATTGTTAAGAGTTTGGTCAATTTTGTAAACTGTGTTAAGCTGTAAAATTATTTGACTCTTTCTAATAAGGAGGATGTTATGAGTACGTCACGTGACTGTTGTCATGGTTATCATGAGTGAAGTAAGTGTGCATCTGCCAAGATGGCGTCTTAACTATTTTGCTAAATGTATCTTTGTTATTTATCTAAATACAATAAACCAAGTCTAATCAAAGTCCAGTATTATTATTTATATAATTGACCGACCAATACATATCCAATACAACATAATACGCATGAACCCGTCCTCAAATGCAAAAATTTTTGCGTTCGCAGCGAGTTATCAGAGTTTTTTCTGAGCCTCGTTGAGGAATTTTTGATTCTGTAAATCTGCTCAGAAGCAGGATTTTGCTTCAAAAATGCGCTATATGGCAGAATCTAGCACCAAACACATCATATTTTGAGTTTTTAGAGTGCTATTTGCAGTTTTACAAACTTTGGAATAAGTCGAGATCACGCTTTTCCGCGCAAATTTTCACAATCAAAAAGTTGATTCTCCTATCCAGGACCTCAAAATATATATGAATCTATCGACAAAGACATCGTATCTTGCGTTTTCAGAGCGCTATCTGCAGTTATATGAAGTTTGAAATAAGTCAAAATTACCACATTCTGAGCAGTTTCAAAGTATCGCAAATCACATAAATCTATCCAATACAGCATATTACGCATGAATCCGTCCTCACATGCAAAAAATTTTGCGTTTCCAGCAAGTTATCACCGTTTTTCTGAGTCTCGTTGAGAAATTTCTGATCCTGTAAATCTGCTTAGAAGCAAGATTTTGCTCCAAAAATGCGTTAAACGGCAGAATCTAGCACCAAATACATTATATCTCGTGTTTTTAGAGTGCTATTCGCAGTTTTACAAAATTTGGAATAAGTCGAGATCACGCTTTTCCGCGCAGATTTAACAATCAAAAAGTTCATATTCCTATCCAGGACCTCATAATATGTATGAATCCATCGACAAAAACATCGTATCTCGTGTTTTCAGAGCGCTATCTGCAGTTATATGAAGTTTGAAATAAGTCATAATACCACATTCTAAGCAGTTTCAAAGTATCGCAAATCACATAAATCTATCCAATACAACATAAAACGCATGAATCCGTCCTCAAATGCAAAAAATTTAGCGTTTGCAGCGCGTTATCAGCGTTTTTCTAAGTCTTGTTGAGAAATTTTTGATTTTGTAAATCTGCTCAGAAGCAAGGTTTTGCTTCAAAAATGCGTTATTTGGTAGAATCTAGCACCAAATACATCATATTTCGTGTTTTTAGAGTGCTTTCTGCAGTTCTACAAACTTTGGAATAAGTCGAAATCACGGTTTTCCGCGCAGATTTCCACAATCAGAAAGTTCATACTCCTATCCAGGACCTCATAATATGTATTAATTCATCGACAAAAACATCGTATCTCGTGTTTTCAGAGCGCTTTCTGCAGTTATATGAAGTTTGAAATAAGTCAAAATTACCACATTCTGAGCAGTTTCAAATTATCGCAAATCACATTAATCTATCCAATACAACATAATACACATGAATTCGTCCTCAAATGCATAAAATCTTGCGTTTCCAGCGAGTTATCAGCGTTTTTTCTGAGTCTCGTTGAGAAATTTTAGATTCTGTAAATCAGCTCGAAAGCAAGATTTTGCTTTAAAAATGCTCTATATGGCAGAATCTAGCATCGAATACATCATATTTCGTGTTTTTAGAGTGCTATTTGCAGTTTTACAAACTTTGGAATAAGTCGAGATCACGCTTTTCCGCGCAGATTTTTACAATCAAAAAGTTCATATTCCTATCCAGGACCTCATAATATGTATGAATCCATCGACAAAAACATCGAATCTCGTGTTATCAGAGCGCTATATGCAGCTATATGAAGTTTGAGATGAGTCAAAATTACCTCATTCTGAGCAGTTTCAAAGTATCGAAAATCACATAAATCTATCCAATACAACATAATACGCATGGAACCGTCCTCAAATGCAAAAAATTCAGCGTTTGCAGCGCGTTATCAGCGTTTTTCTGAGTCTCGTTGAGAAATTTTTGATTCTGTAAATCTGCTCCAAGCAAGATTTTGCTTCAAAAATGCGTTATACTGTAGAATCTAGCACCAAGTACATCATATTTCGTGTTTTCAGAGTGCTTTCTGCAGTTTTACAAACTTTGGAATAGGTCGAGATCACGCTCTTCCGCGCAGATTTTCACAATCAAAAAATTCATATTCCTATCCAGGACCTCATAATATGTATGAATCTATCGACAAAAACATCGTATCTCGTGTTTTCAGAGCGCTATCTGCAGTTATATGAAGTTTGAAACAAGTCAAAATTACCACATTCTTAGCATTTTGAAAGTATCGCAGATCACATAAATCTATCCAATACAACATAATACGCATGAATCCGTCCCCAAATGCAAAAAATTTTGCGTTTGCAGCGAGTTATTAGCGTTTCTTCTGAGTCTCGTTGAGAAATTTTAGATTCTGTAAATCTGCTCAGAAGCAAGATTTTGCTTCAAAAATGCATTACATGGCATAATCTAGCACCAAATACATCATATTCCGTGTTTTTAAAGTGCTATTTGCAGTTTTACAAACTTTGGAAAAAGTCGAGATCACGCTTTTCCGCGCAGATTTTCACAATCAAAAAGATCATATTCCTATCCAGGATCTCATAATTTGTATGAATCTATCAACAAAAACATCGTATCTCGTGTTTTCAGAGCGCTGTCTGCAGTTATATGAAGTTTGAAATAAGTCAAAATTCCCACATTCTGAGCAGTCTCAAAGTATCGCAAATCACATAAATCTATCCAATACAACATAATACGCATGAAACCGTCCTCAGATGCAAAAAATTTTGCGTTTCCAGCGAGTTTTCAGCGTTTTTTCTGAGTCTCGTTGAGAAATTTTTGATTCTGTAAATCTGCTCAGAAGCAAGATTTTGCTTCAAAAATGCGTTATATGGCAGAATCTAGCACCAAATACATCATACTTCGTGTTTTTGAGTGCTATTTGCAGTTTTACAAACTTTGGAATAAGTCGAGATCACGCTTTTCCGCGCGGATTTTCACAATCAAAAAGTTGATTTTCTCATCCAGGACCTCAAAATATATATGAATCTATCGACAAAGACATCGTATCTTGCGTTTTCAGAGCGCTATCTGCAGTTATATGAAGTTTGAAATAAGTCAAAATTACCACATTCTGAGCAGTTTCAAAGTATCGCAAATCACATAAATCTATCCAAAACAGCATATTACGCATTAATCCGTCCTCACATGCGAAAAATTTTGCGTTTCCAGCGAGTTATCACCGTTTTTCTGAGTCTCGTTGAGAAATTTTTGATCCTGTAAATCTGCTAAGAAGCATGATTTTGCTTAAAAAATGCGTTATACGGCAGAATCTAGCACCAAATACATTATATCTCGTGTTTTTAGAGTGCTATTTGCAGTTTTACAAAATTTGGAATAAGTCGAGATCACGCTTTTCCGCGCAGATTTAACAATCAAAAAGTTCATATTCCTATCCAGGACCTCATAATATGTATGAATCCATCGACAAAAACATCGTATCTCGTGTTTTCAGAGCGCTATCTGCAGTTATATGAAGTTTGAAATAAGTCATAATACCACATTCTAAGCAGTTTCAAAGTATCGCAAATCACATAAATCTATCCAATACAACATAAGACGCATGAATCCGTCCTCAAATGCAAAAAAATTAGCGTTTGCAGCGCGTTTTCAGCGTTTTTCTGAGTCTCGTTGAAAATTTTTGATTCTGTAAATCTGCTCAGAAGCAAGATTTTGCTTCAAAAATGCGTTATATGGTAGAATCTAGCACCAACTACATCATATTTCGTGTTTTTAGAGTGCTTTCTGCAGTTCTACAAACTTTGGAATAAGTCGGAATCACGGTTTTCCGCGCAGATTTCCACAATCAAAAAGTTCATATTCCTATCCAGGAGCTCATAATATGTATTAATTTATCGACAAAAACATCGTATCTCGTGTTTTCAGAGCGCTTTCTGCAGTTATATGAAGTTTGAAATAAGTCAAAATTTCCACATTCTGAGCAGTTTCAAAATATCGCAAATCACATTAATCCATCCAATACAACATAATACACATGAATCCGTCCTCAAATGCACAAAATTTTGCGTTTCCAGCGAGTTATCAGCGTTTTTTCCGAGTCTCGTTGAGAAATTTTAGATTCTGTAAATCTGCTCGAAAGCAAGATTTTGCTCCAAAAATGCTCTATATGGCAGAATCTAGCATCGAATACATCATATTTCGTGTTTTTAGAGTGCTATTTGCAGTTTTACAAACTTTGGAATAAGTCGAGATCACGCTTTTCCGCGCAGATTCTCACAATCAAAAAGTTCATATTGATTGCTCCTCAGTTGATCTTCTCAGGCGTGCAACTGTGATTTTTGCTCACAGTTTCTTGTGTCATACGTTGAAATACTCATCCTGTTTGGTGTTGTATTTTATACTATTCTTTTTGTTATGTGATTTTCTGTGTACTGATACAGTTTTTTGGTGACGGATTCGTACTTGGGGTGAGTTTTTCTTCATTATTTCATTTTTTTTCTGTATATTCTTCAAGTCTTTGTCAACGGGCCTCTTAGGTGATGTCTTGACAGGCTTAGTAATTTACTTAATTGTATTTGAATTTACTGAGTGTTTCATTCACACTGTTATACAGGGTGTTGTTTGCTCTTCTTTTAAATTATCTTGTATAATCAATTTCTTTTCAAAATGGAGGAATGTAGCTGCTGTAAAAAGCAATTTGATCTACATAAACTATTATCTTGCTCTATTTGCAAAAAGTTTTTTAATCATGGTTGTGTAGATATTACTGGTCCAGAGGTTCGGAAATTGAATAATTCTAAATCTGGTTTAAAATGGAATTGCTCTTCTTGTCGCTCTTTGGGTAACGACATTGATAGCCTCAAGGCCGTAATAATTTCTCTACAAAATGATATTGCTGAGCTGAAAAATGCTAATAAGACTGTGACTCATAATGAATCCTCTTTATTTATTACGGAAACAGTGATTCAAGAAGTTTCTGAGCGTCAGAAGCGTGAATCTAATATTATGATTTTCGGTGCTAAGGAGAATAATTCCAAAACCAAGGAACAAAGTTTATCTGATGATTCTTCCCTTATCAATAAATTATTCTTAGAACTAGATGTGTCAATTAATATTGTCAAGTTTTCTCGCCTTGGTCGTTTCGATGCCTCAAAAACAAATTCTCGTCCAATCAAAGTTCAGCTTTCTTCTCCGGAAAATGTTATTGATGTATTTAAAAACATCAATAAAATTAAAACTTCCGATACATGGAAGAATATAATTTTGTCTAAAGATCGTACTATTATGCAGAACAAGTTTTATAAATCTGTTAAAGATGAACTTTTAAATCGTGCCTCAAAAGGTGAAACGAACTTATCAATTAAATATATTAATGGAATTCCCACCGTAGTGAAAAATTCGGAAAACTAATTCAACCCATCAGTCGTCCTACTACTTTAAGCATTTATTATCAAAATACTAGGGGTTTAAATTGTAAAGGGCATATATTTTATCCTAATTGTTGTAGCTTCTCATTCGATATTATTGTCATTACAGAAACCTGGCTTTCTGACGCATTCAATAATGCTGAGTTATTTTCTTCTAGTTATAATGTCCTGCGCTGTGATCGTAACTTTTCAATTACTGGTCGTTCTAAAGGAGGGGGAGTCTTGATTGCTCTTGAAGACCATATTACTTATGATGTGATCGATACATCCCATTTAAAATCCATAGTACCATTAATTGATGTTGTTGCATGCAGATGTCATTTTGATAGACAAAAAGTTGTCGTCTGTGCAGTATACATTCCACCTGATATTCATGTGAATGATTTTGAATTATTCTTGGATACTATTCAGTTAATTCTGATTAATGATAACGTAATATTTTTGGGTGATTTTAATATTCCGTTCTTCAGCAGTGACTCAGTAAATTGTACAAAATCTGCTTCACTTCATAATTTATGTGAATTATTGGATCTAACTCAGTATAATAGTGTGTGCAACAACAATCATAATGTATTGGACCTTGTTTTTTCCAATTTGACTGGGTCTTTTGTGCTTGAAAGAATGAACTTACCACTTGTACCTGAAGATCGTTTTCACCCAGCAATTCAAATTGATTTTAATTTAGTATTCACTTCTAAGCTGCCTAATTTTCCATCTGGCAATAGCTCACTTTATAATTTTCGTAAAGCTAATTTTGAGCAGCTTTACTCTGATCTGAACAACTTGGATTTGTCAGATTTATACCATTCTAATAATGTTAACGTAGCAGTAAATATGCTTTATGATAGGCTATATGAAACATTTGACAGATCTGTTCCCAAATTTTCTAATGTGAAAGCGAAATTTCCAATCTGGTTCACATCTAACATAAGGTCTAATATAAGGACAAAAAATTATTACAGGAAGAAATGGAAACTAACTAAGGACTATCGTTATTTTATCGAATTCAAAAGGCTGCGTGCGCTGGTAAAGCTTGAAACCAAAGAAGCTTATAATTCCTACTTACAATCAGTCGAAACTAACATTAGTATTAATCCTGCTGAATTATGGAAATATGTAAATATGAAAAAGGGCACTACACGAATTCCTGGTAAGCTACATGATGATGATAATTCAGAATATGTAACCCCTTGTCAAATTGTTGATGCTTTTGCAACGCACTTTTCGAACTTATTTTCTAGAAGTTCTAAACAGAATATCTCCAATACTTTAGGGAACGATTCGTCTTTTTTACTCAGTAAAGTGGTTGAAGAAGACATTCTCTCACTACTGTCTACATTCCAAAATAAAATTACAGCCGGTGAGGATCAGGTACCTGCTTTTCTGTTAAGAGATTGCAAATTCATTTTTGCTCGTCCTTTGTCCTTCATAATGAATTTGGCTATCGAAAGTTCTACCTTCCCTGATCGTTGGAAAAGAACTCGTATAACTCCGGTATTTAAGAAAGGTGATAAGTCCAATATTCACAATTATCGCCCCATTTCCATACTTAATAACTTTAGTAAGGTTTTGGAAATGTTAATTTATAATGCGATCTATCCAAATATTCGTTCTCGCATATCTCCAGAACAACATGGTTTTGTAAGGAATCGCTCAACAATTACAAATCTTGCTTGTTTCACTCAATTTATTTCAGAGTCACTTGATAACCGTGGTCAAGTTGATACAATCTACACGGACTTCACTCGTGCTTTTGATTCCATTGATCATGGACTTCTACTTGACAAAATTAGTACTCTCGGTGCTGCTCTTGGACTGGTTGATCTTTTACGTTCTTATCTTTCTAACAGAATTTGCTATGTTTGCTACAACGGTTACTCATCTTTTAATTTTATTGCGACATCTGGAGTTCCACAAGGATCGAATCTTGGTCCCTTGTTATTTATTATATTCATTGATGAACTTATCAAAAGCATTGTATGTCCTGTCTTAGCATACGCAGATGATCTCAAAATCTTTAACTCTATTTCAACTTTAAAAGATGCAGAAAATCTTCAAACAGACCTGTGTACTGTGGCTGACTGGTGTACCAAAAATAAACTTCTACTAAATATTAATAAATGTCATGTCGTCACATTTACTAAAAGAATTAATATTATCAATTATTTTTACTCCATTGGTACCGAAACACTCAATCGCAAAGCCTCAGTAAATGACTTAGGTGTCACTTTTTCTTCTGACATGAAATGTACTGAACATGTTAGAAATGTTTGTAAGACTGCTAGTCGAACACTTGGGTTCTTAATAAGAATTACAAAACCATTCCACGACATCTCAGTTCTAAAGTCCTTATATTTTGCATATGTTACTAGTAAATTGGAATACGCCGTATTAGTCTGGTATCCTACATACAACTTCCAGGTTTCGGCTCTTGACCGTATTCATAGGAGATTTTTAAAGTACCTGTCCTATAAAATCGATCTTGTGTACCCAGAACGAGGATTAGATCAAAATGTGCTTTGTGCACGACATAATATGCAAGATCTAAGTTACAGAAGGGAATTATCCTGTGCCCGGTTTCTGTGGATGCTAATGAACAACAAAATAGATTCGCCGTTTCTACTATCTCGCATTCCCATCCACGTTCCGCAGTTCACATCGAGACGCATGAGTACTTTTTACTTGAATTCGCACAATACTGAGATCCTGAGACGTTCTCCAGTCCACATCATGTGCCAGTTTGCTGAAATTCACATCACCGATATTTTTTGTTGACTGCTTTTCAAATATATCATATAACATGTTTATTTTTATTATTAATGTAACTTTTTTGCATTTAATCCACATATTTATTTGCATTTGCAATATGTTTTTTTCTTGTTTTCAATTTTTTCTACTATATTTACCCTGTAATAGGACTTCTGTTGGGTAATAAAGATTATTATTATTATTATTATTATTATTATTATTATTATATTACTATCCAGGACCTCATAATATGTATGAATCTATCGACAAAAACATCGTATCTCGTGTTTTCAGAGCGCTATCTGCAGTTATATGAAGTTTGAAACAGGTCAAAATTACCACATTCTGAGCAGTTTCAAAGTATCGCAAATCACATAAATCTATCCAAAACAGCATATTACGCATGAATCCGTCCTCACATGCAAAAAATTTTGCGTTTCCAGCGAGTTATCACCGTTTTTCTGAGTCTCGTTGAGAAATTTTTGATCCTGTAAATCTGCTTAGAAGCATGATTACGCTTGAAAAATGCGTTATACGGCAGAATCTAGCACCAAATACATTATATCTCGTGTTTTTAGAGTGCTATTTGCAGTTTTACAAAATTTGGAATAAGTCGAGATCACGCTTTGCCGCGCAGATTTAACAATCAGTAAGTTCATATTCCTATCCAGGACCTCATAATATGTATGAATCCATCGACAAAAACATCGTATCTCGTGTTTTCAGAGCGCTATCTGCAGTTATATGAAGTTTGAAATAAGTCATAATACCACATTCTAAGCAGTTTCAAAGTATCGCAAATCACATAAATCTATCCAATACAACATAAGACGCATGAATCCGTCCTCAAATGCAAAAAATTCAGCGTTTGCAGCGCGTTTTCAGCGTTTTTCTGAGTCTCGTTGAAAATTTTTGATTCTGTAAATCTGCTCAGAAGCAAGATTTTGCTTCAAAAATGCGTTATATGGTAGAATCTAGCACCAACTACATCATATTTCGTGTTTTTAGAGTGCTTTCTGCAGTTCTACAAACTTTGGAATAAGTCGGAATCACGGTTTTCCGCGCAGATTTCCACAATCAAAAAGTTCATATTCCTATCCAGGAGCTCATAATATGTATTAATTTATCGACAAAAACATCGTATCTCGTGTTTTCAGAGCGCTTTCTGCAGTTATATGAAGTTTGAAATAAGTCAAAATTTCCACATTCTGAGCAGTTTCAAAGTATCGCAAATCACATTAATCCATCCAATACAACATAATACACATGAATCCGTCCTCAAATGCACAAAATTTTGCGTTTCCAGCGAGTTATCAGCGTTTTTTCTGAGTCTCGTTGAGAAATTTTAGATTCTGTAAATCTGCTCGAAAGCAAGATTTTGCTTCAAAAATGCTCTATATGGCAGAATCTAGCATCGAATACATCATATCTCGTGTTTTTAGAGTGCTATTTTCAGTTTTACAAACTTTGGAATAAGTCGAGATCACGCTTTTCCGCGCAGATTCTCACAATCAAAAAGTTCATATTACTATCCAGGACCTCATAATATGTATGAATCTATCGACAAAAACATCGTATCTCGTGTTTTCAGAGCGCTATCTGCAGTTATATGAAGTTTGAAACAGGTCAAAATTACCACATTCTGAGCAGTTTCAAAGTATCGCAAATCACATAAATCTATCAAATACAACATAATACGCATGAATCCGTCCTCAAATGCACAAAATTTTGCGTTTCCAGCGAGTTATCATCGTTTTTTCTGAGACTCGTTGAGAAATTTTTGATTCTGTAAATCTGCTCAGAAGCAAGATTTTGCTTCAAAAATGCGTTATATGGCAGAATCAAGCACCAAATACATCATATTTCGTGTTTTCAGAGTGCTATTTGCAGTAGTACAAACTTTGGAATGAGTCGAAATCACGCTTTTCCGCGCAGATTTTCACCATCAAAAAGTTGATATTTCATTCAGGACTTCATAATATGTATGAATCTATCGACAGAAACATCGTATCTCGTGTTTTCAGAGCGCTATCTGCAGTTATATGAAGCTTGAAATAAGTCAAAATTACCACATTCTGAGCAGTTTCCAAGTATCGCAAATTACATAAATCTATCCAATACAACATAATACGCATGAATTCGTCCTCAAATGCAGGAATTTATTCGTTTCCAGCGGGTTATCAGCGTTTTTCCTGAGTCTTGTTGAGAAATTTTTGATTCTGTAATTCTGCTCAGAAGCAAGATTTTGCTTCAAAAATGCGTTATATGGCAGAATCTGGCTACATATACATCATATTTCGTGTTTTTAGAGTGCTATTCGCAGTTTTGCAAACTTTTGAATAAGTCGAAATCACGCTTTTTCGCGCAGATTTTCATAATCAAAAAGTTCAAATTCCTATCCAGGAACTTATTATAGGTATAAATTCATCAAAAAAACATCGTTTCTCGTGTTTTTAGAGTGCTATCTGCAGTTATATGTAGTTTGAAATAGGTCAAAATTACCACATTCTGAGCAGTTTCAAAGTATCGCAAATCACATAGATCTATCTAATACAACATAATACGCATAAATCCATCCTCGAATGCAAAAAATTTTGCGTTTCCAGCGAGTTATCAGCATTTATTTTTTTGAGTCTCGTTGAGAAATTTTTGATTCTGTAAATCTGCTCAGAAGCAAGATTTTGCTTCAAAAATGCGTTATATGGCTGAATGTAGCACCAAATACATCATATTTTGTGTTCTCAGAGTGCTATTTGCAGTTTTCAAACTTTGGAATAAGTCGAGATCACGCTTTTCCGCGCAGATTTTCACAATCAAAAAGTTCATATTCCTATCCAGGACCCCATAATATGTATGAATCTATCGACAAAAACATCGTATCTCGTGTTTTCAGAGCGCTATCGGCAGTTATATGAAGTTTGAAATAAATCATAATTACCACATTCTGAGCAGTTTCAAAGAATCGCAAATCACTTAAATCTATCCAATACAACATAATACGCATGAATCCGTCCCCAAATGCACAAAATTCTGCGTTTCCAGCGAGTTATCAGCGTTTTTTCTGAGTCTCGTTGAGAAATTTTTGAATCTGTTAATCTGCTCAGAAGCAAGATTTTACTTCAGAAATGCGTTATATGGCAGAATCTAGCACCAAATACATCATATTCCGTGTTTTTAGAGTGATATTCGCGGTTTTACAAACTTTGGAATGAGTCAAGATCACGCTTTTCCGCGCAGATTTTCACAATCAAAAAGTTCATATTCCAATCCAGGATCTCATAATATGTATAAATCAATCGACAAGAACTTCGTAACTCGTGTTTTAAGAGCGCTATCTGCAATTATATGGAGTTTGAAATAAGTCGAAATTACCACATTCTTAGCAGTTTCAAAGTATCGCAAATCACATAAATCTATCCAATACAACATAATACGCATCAATCCGTCCTCAAATGCACAAAATTTTGCGTTCCCAGCGAGTTATCAGCGTGTTTTCTAAGTCTCGTTGAGGAATTTTTGATTCTGTTAATCTGCTCAGAAGCAAGATTTTGCTCCAAAAATGCGTTATATGGTAGAATCTTGCACCAAATTCATTATATCTCGTGTTTTTAGAGTGCTATCAGCAGTTTCACAAACATTGGGATAAGTCGAAATCACGCTTCACCGCGCAGATTTTCACAATCAAAAAGTTCATATCCCTATCCAGGACCTCATAATATGTATGAATCTATCGACAAAGAAATCGTATCTTGCGTTTTCAGAGCGCTATCTGCAGTTATATGAAGTTTGAAATAAGTCAAAATTACCACATTCTGAGCAGTTTCAAAGTATCGCAAATCACATAAATTCATTCAATATAACATATCACGCATGAATCCATCCTCAAATGCACGAAATTCTGCGTTTCCAGCGGGTTATCAGCGTTTTTTTTGAGTCTCATTGAGAAATTTTTGATTTTGTAAATCTGCTCAAAAGCAAGATTTTGCTTTGAAAATGCGTTATATGGCAGAATATAGCATCGAATACATCATATTTTGTGTTTTTAGAGTGCTATTTGCAGTTTTACAGACTTTGGAATAAGTCAAGATCAAGCTTTTTCGCGCAGATTTTCACAATCAAAAAGTTCATATTCCTATCCAGGACCTCATGATATGTATAAATCTATCGACAAAAACATCGTATCTCGTGTTTTCAGAGCGCTATCTGCAGTTATATGAAGTTTGAAATAAGTCAAAATTACCACATTCTGAGGAGTTTCAAAGTATCGCAAATCACATAAATCTAACCAATACAACATGATACGCATGAAACCGTCCTCAAATGTAAAAAATTTTGCGTTTCCAGCGATTTATCAGCGTTTTTTCTGAGTCTCATTGAGAAATTTTTGATTCTGTAAATTTGCTCAAAAGCAAGATTTTGCTTTAAAAATGCGTTATATGGCAGAATATAGCATCGAATACATCATATTTCGTGTTTTTAGAGTGCTATTTGCAGTTTTACAAACTTTGGAATAAGTCGAGATCACGCTTTTCCGCGCAGATTTTCACAATCAAAAAGTTCATATTCCTATCCAGGACCCCATAATATGTATGAATATATCGACAAAAACATCGTATCTCGTGTTTTCAGAGCGCTATCTGCAGTTATATGAAGTTTGAAACAAGTCGCAATTACCACATTCTGAGCAGTTTCAAAGTATCGCAAATCACATAAATCTATCCAATACAACATATTACGCATGAATTCGTCCTCAAATGCACAAAATTTTGCGTTTCCAGCGAGTTATCAGCGTCTTTTCTGAGTCTCGTTGAGAAATTTTCATTCCGTAAATCTGCTCAGAAGTAAGATTTTGCTCCAAAAATGCGTTATATGGCAGAATCTAGCACCAAATACATCACATTTCGTGTTTTTAGAGTGCTATTTGCAGTTTTACAAACTTTGGAATAAGTCGAAATTACGCTTTTCCGCGCAGATTTTCACAATCAAAAAGTTCATATTCCAATCCAGGACCTCATAATATGTATAAATCAATCGACAAAAACTTTGTATCTCGTGTTTCCAGAGCGCTATCTGCAATTATATGAAGTTTGAAATAAGTCGAAATTACCACATTCTAAGCAGTTTCAAAGTATCGCAAATCACATAAATCTATCCAATACAACATAATGCGCATCAATCCGTCCTCAAATGCACAAAATTTTGCGTTTCCAGCGAGTTATCAGCGTGTTTTCTAAGTCTCGTTGAGAAATTTTTGATTCTGTAAATCTGCTCAGAAGCAAGATTTTGCTCCAAAAATGCGTTATATGGCAGAATCTAGCACCAAATACATCACATTTCGTGTTTTTAGAGTGCTATTTGCCGTTTTACAAACTTTGGAATAAGTCAAAATCACGCTTTTCCGCGCCGATTTTCACAATCAAAAAGTTCATATTCTAATCCAGGACCTCATAATTTGTATGAATCAATCGACAAAAACATCGTATCTTGTGTTTCCAGAGCGCTATCTGCAGGTATATGAAGTTTGAAATAAGTCAAAATTACCACATTCTGAGCAGTTTCAAAGTATCGCAAACCACATAAATCCATCCAATAAAACATAACACGCATGAATCCGTCCTCAAATGCACAAAATTTTGCGTTTCCAGCGAGTTATCAGCGTTTTTTCTAAGGCTCGTTGAGAGATTTTTGATTCTGTAAATCTGCTCTAAAGCAAGATTTAGCTTCAAAAATGCGTTATATGGCAGAGTCTAGCATCGAATACATCATATTTTGTGTTTTTAGAGTGCTATTTGCAGTTTCACAAACTTTGGAATGAGTCGAGATCACGCTTTTCCGCGTCAATTTACACAATCAAAAAGTTCATATTCCTATCCAGGACCTCATAATATGTATAAATCTATCGACAAAAAAATCGTATCTCGTGTTTTCAGAGCGCTATCTGCAGTTATATGAAGTTTGAAATAAGTCAAAATTACCACATTCTGAGCAGTTTCAAAGTATCGCAATTCACATAAATCTATCCAATACAACATAATACGCATGAATCCGTCCTCAAATGCACAAAATTTTGAATTTCCAGCGAGTTATCAGCGTTTTTTCTGAGTCTCGTTGAGAAATTTTTGATTCTGTAAATCTGCTCAGTAGCAAGATTTTGCTTCAAAAATGCGTTTTATGGCAGAACATAGCATCAAATACATCATATTTCGTGTTTTTAGAGTGCTTTCTGCAGTTTTACAAACTTTGGAATAAGTCAAGATCACGCTTTTCCGCGCAGATTTTCATAATCAAAAAGTTGATATTCCTATCCAGGACCTCATAGTATGTATGAATTAATCGACAAAAACATCGTATCTTGTGTTTCCAGAGCGCTATCTGCAGTTATATGAAGTTTGAAATAAGTCAAAATTACCACATTCTGAGCAGTTTCAAAGTATCGCAAATCACATAAATCTATCCAATACAACATGATACGCATCAATCCGTCCTCAAATGCTCAAAATTTTGCGTTTCTAGCGAGTTATCAACGTGTTTTCTGAGTCTCGTTGAGAAATTTTTGATTCTGTAAATCTGCTCAGAAGCAAGATTTTGCTCCAAAAATGCGTTATATGGCAGAATCTAGCACCACATACATCACATTTCGTGTTTTTAGAGTACTATTTGCAGTTTTAAAAACTTTGGAATAAGTTGGAATCACGATTTTCCGCGCAGATTTTCACAATCAAAAAGATCATATTCCAATCCAGGACCTCATAATATGTATGAATCAATCGACAAAAACATCGTATCTTGTGTTTCCAGAGCGCTATCTGCAGTAATATGAAGTTTGAAATAAGTCAAAATTACCACATTCTGAGCAGTTTCAAAGTATCGCAAATCACATAAATCTATCCGATACAACATATTACGCATGAATCCGTCCTCAAATGCACAAAATTTTGCGTTTCCAGCAAGTTATCAGCGTGTTTTCTGAGTCTCGTTGAGAAATTTTTGATTCTGTAAATCTGCTCAGAAGCAAGATTTTGCTACAAAAATGCGTTATATGGTAGAATCTAGCACCAAATACATCATATTTCGTGTTTTTATAGTGCTATTAGCAGTTTTACAAGCTTTGGGATAAGTCGAAATCACGCTTTTTCCGCGCAGATTTTCACAATCAAAAAGTTCATATCCCTATCCAGGACTTCAAAATCTATGAATCTATCGACAAAAACAAGATTTTGCTTCAAAAATGCGTTATATGGTAGAATCTAGCACCAAATACATTAAATTTCGTGTTTTACAGTGCTTTCTGCAGTTTTACAAACTTTGGAATAAGTCGAAATCACGCTTCTCCGCGCAGATTTTCACGATCAAAAAGTTCATATTCCCATCCAGGACCTTATAATATGTATGAATCTATCGACAAAAACATCGTATCTCGTGTTTTCAGAGCGCTATCTGCAGTTATATGAAGTTTGAAATAAGTCAAAATTACCACATTCTGAGCAGTTTCAAAGTATCGCAAATCACATAAATCTATCCAATACAACATAATACGCATGAATCCGTCCTCAAATGCACAAAATTCTGCGTTTCCAGCGAGTAATCAGCGTTTTTTCTGAGTCTCGTTGAGAAATTTTTGATTCTGTAAATCTGCTCAGTAGCAAGATTTTGCTTCAAAAATGCGTTTTATGGTAGAACTTAGCATCAAATACATCATATTTCGTGTTTTTAGAGTGCTATTTGCAGTTTTACAAACTTTGGAATGAGTAGAGATCACGCTTTCCCGCGCAGATTTTCGTATTCAAAAAGTTGATATCCCTATCCAGGACCTCATGATATATATGAATCTATCGACAAAAAAATCGTATCTTGCGTTTTCAGGGCGCTATCTGCAGTTATATGAAGTTTGAAATAAGTCAAAATTACCACATTCTGAGCAGTTTCAAAGTATCGCAAATCACATAAATCTATTCAATATAACATAATACAAATGAATCCGTCCTCAAATGAACAAAATTTTGCGTTTCCAGCGGGTTATCAGCGTTTTTTCTGAGTCTCGTTGGAAAATTTTTATTCTGTAAATCTGCTCAGAAGCAAGATTTTGCTTCAAAAATGCGTTATATGGCAGAATCTGGCACCACATACATCACATTTCGTGTTTTTAGAGTGTTATTTGCAGTTTTACAAACTTTGGAATAAGTCGAAATCACGCATTTCCGCGCAGATTTTCACAATCAAAAAGTTCATTTTCCAATCCCGGACCTCATAATATGTATGAATCAATCGACAAAAACATCGTATCTTGTGTTTCCAGAGCGCTATCTGCAGTTATATGAAGTTTGAAATAAGTCAAAATTACCACATTCTGAGCAGTTTCAAAGTATCGCAAATCACATAAATCTATCCAATACAACATAATACGCATAAATCCGTCCTCAAATGCACAAAATTCTGCGTTTCCAGCGAGTTATCAGCGTGTTTTCTGAGTCTCGTTGAGAGATTTTTGATTCTGTAAATCTGCTCAGAAGCAAGATTTTAATACAAAAATGCGTTATATGGTAGAATCTAGCACCAAATACATCATATTTCGTGTTTTTATAGTGCTATTAGCAGTTTTACAAACTTTGGGATAAGTCGAAATCACGCTTTTCCGCGCAGATTTTCGCAATCAAAAAGTTCATATCCCTATCCAGGACCTCATAATCTATGAATCTATCGACAAGAACAAGATTTTGCTCCAAAAATGCGTTATATGGTAGAATCTAGCACCAAATACATCATATTTCGTGTTTTTAGAGTGCTTTCTGCAGTTTTACAGGACTTTGGAATAAGTCGAAATCACGCTTTTCCGCGCAGATTTTCACAATCAAAAAGTTTCATATTCCTATTCAGGACCTCATAGTATGTATGAATCTATCAACAAAAACATCGTATCTCGTGTTTTCAGAGCGCTATCTGCAGTTATATGAAGTTTGAAATAAGTCAAAATTACCACATTCTGAGCAGTATCAAAGTATCGCAAATCACATAAATCTATCCAATACAACATAATACGCATAAGTATGTCCTCAAATGCACAAAATTTTGCGTTTCCAGCGAGTTATCAGCGTTTTATCTGAGTCACGTTGAGAAATTTTTGATTCTGTAAATCTGCTCAGAAGCAAGATTTTGCTCCAAAAATGCGTTATATGGCAGAATCTAGCACCAAATACATCATATTTTGTGTTCTTAGAGTGCTATTTGCAGTTTTACAAACTTTGGAATAAGTCGGAATCACGCTTTTCCGCGCAGATTTTCACAATCAAAAAGTTCATATTCCTATCCAGGACCTCATAATATGTATGAATCTATCGACAAAAACATCGTATCTCGTGTTTTCAGAGCGCTATCTGCAGTTATATGAAGTTTGAAATAAGTCAAAATTCCCACATTCTGAGCAGTCTCAAAGTATCGCAAATCACATAAATCTATCCAATACAACATAATTAGCATGAATCCGTCCTCAGTTGCAGAAAATTTCGCGTTTCCAGCGAGTTACCAGCGTTTTTTCAGAGTCTCGTTGAGGAATTTTTGATTTCGTAAATCTGCTCAGAAGCAAGATTTTGCTTCAAAAATGCGTTATATGGCAGAATCTAGAACCAAGTATATCATATTTCGTGTTTTTAGAGTGCTATTTGCAGTTTTACAAACTTTGGAATAAGTCGAGATCACGCTTTTCCGCGCAGATTTTCACAATCAAAAAGTTCCTATTCCTATCAAGGACCTCATAATATGTATGAATCTATCGACAAAAACATCGTATCCCGTGTTTTCAGAGCGCTATCTGCAGTTATAGGAAGTTTGAAATAAGTCAAAATTACCACATTCTGAGCAGTTTCAAATTATCGCAAGTCACATAAATCTATCCAATGAAACATAACACGCATGAATCCGTCCTCAAATGCACAAAATTTTGCGTTTCCAGCGAGTTATTAGCGTTTCTTTTGAGTCTCGTTGAGAAATTTTTGATTCTGTAAATCTGCTCAGAAGCAAGATTTTGCTTCAAAACTGCGTTATATGGCAGAATCTAGCACCAAATACATCATATTTCGTATTTTTAGAGTGCTATTTGCAGTTTTACAGACTTTGGAATAAGTTGAGATCACGCTTTTCCGCGCAGATTTTCACAATCAAAAAGTTCATATTCCCATCCAGGACCTCATAATATGTATGAATCTCTCGACAAAAACATCGTATCTCGTGTTTTCAGAGCGCTATCTGCAGTTATATGAAATTTGAAATAAGTCTAAATTACCACGATCTGAGCATTTTCAAAGTATCGCAAATCACATAAATCTATCCAATACAACATAATACGCATGAATCTGTCCTCAAATGCACAAAATTTTGCGTTTCCAGCGAGTTATCAGCGTTTTTTCTGAGTTTCGTTGAGAAATTTTTGATTCTGTAAATCTGCTCAGAAGCAAGATTTTGCTTCAGAAATGCGTTATATGGCAGAATCTAGCACCAAATACATCATATTTCGTGTTTTTAGAGTGCTATTCGCAGTTTTACAAACTTTGGAATAAGTCGAAATCACGCTTTTCCAGGCAGATTTTCACAATCAAAAAGTTCATATTCCTATTCAGGAACTCATAATATGTATGAATCCATCAACAAAAACATCATATCTCGTGTTTTCAGAGCGCTATCTGCAGTTATATGAAGTTTGAAATAAGTCAAAATTACCACATTCTCAGCAGTTTCAAAGTATCGCAAATCACATAAATCTATCCAATACAACATAATACGCATGAATCTGTCCTCAAATGCACAAAATTTTGCGTTTCCAGCGAGTTATCAGCGTTTTTTCTGAGTTTCGTTGAGAAATTTTTGATTCTGTAAATCTGCTCAGAAGCAAGATTTTGCTTCAGAAATGCGTTATATGGCAGAATCTAGCACCAAATACATCATATTTCGTGTTTTTAGAGTGCTATTCGCAGTTTTACAAACTTTGGAATAAGTCGAAATCACGCTTTTCCAGGCAGATTTTCACAATCAAAAAGTTCATATTCCTATTCAGGAACTCATAATATGTATGAATCCATCAACAAAAACATCATATCTCGTGTTTTCAGAGCGCTATCTGCAGTTATATGAAGTTTGAAATAAGTCAAAATTACCACATTCTCAGCAGTTTCAAAGTATCGCAAATCACATAAATCTATCCAATACAACATAATACGCATGAATCTGTCCTCAAATGCACAAAATTTTGCGTTTCCAGCGAGTTATCAGCGTTTTTTCTGAGTTTCGTTGAGAAATTTTTGATTCTGTAAATCTGCTCAGAAGCAAGATTTTGCTTCAGAAATGCGTTATATGGCAGAATCTAGCACCAAATACATCATATTTCGTGTTTTTAGAGTGCTATTCGCAGTTTTACAAACTTTGGAATAAGTCGAAATCACGCTTTTCCAGGCAGATTTTCACAATCAAAAAGTTCATATTCCTATTCAGGAACTCATAATATGTATGAATCCATCAACAAAAACATTATATCTCGTGTTTTCAGAGCGCTATCTGCAGTTATATGAAGTTTGAAATAAGTCAAAATTACCACATTCTCAGCAGTTTCAAAGTATCGCAAATCACATAAATCTATCCAATACAACATAATACGCATGAATCTGTCCTCAAATGCACAAAATTTTGCGTTTCCAGCGAGTTATCAGCGTTTTTTCTGAGTTTCGTTGAGAAATTTTTGACTCTGTAAATCTGCTCAGAAGCAAGATTTTGCTTCAGAAATGCGTTATATGGCAGAATCTAGCACCAAATACATCATATTTCGTGTTTTTAGAGTGCTATTTGCAGTTTTACAAATTTTGGAATAAGTCGAAATCACGCTTTTTCGGGTAAATTCTCACAATCAAAATGTTCATATTCCTATTCAGGAACTCATAATATGTATGAATCCATCAACAAAAACATTATATCTCGTGTTTTCAGAGCGCTATCTGCAGTTATATGAAGTTTGAAATAAGTCAAAATTACCACATTCTCAGCAGTTTCAAAGTATCGCAAATCACATAAATCTATCCAATACAACATAATACGCATGAATCTGTCCTCAAATGCACAAAATTTTGCGTTTCCAGCGAGTTATCAGCGTTTTTTCTGAGTTTCGTTGAGAAATTTTTGATTCTGTAAATCTGCTCAGAAGCAAGATTTTGCTCCAGAAATGCGTTATATGGCAGAATCTAGCACCAAATACATCATATTTCATGTTTTTAGAGTGCTATTCGCAGTTTTACAAACTTTGGAATAAGTCGAAATCACGCTTTTCCAGGCAGATTTTCACAATCAAAAAGTTCATATTCCTATTCAGGAACTCATAATATGTATGAATCCATCAACAAAAACATCCTATCTCGTGTTTTCAGAGCGCTATCTGCAGTTATATGAAGTTTGAAATAAGTCAAAATTACCACATTCTCAGCAGTTTCAAAGTATCGCAAATCACATAAATCTATCCAATACAACATAATACGCATGAATCTGTCCTCAAATGCACAAAATTTTGCGTTTCCAGCGAGTTATCAGCGTTTTTTCTGCTCAGAAGCAAGATTTTGCTTCAAAAATGCGTCATATGGCAGAATCTAGCACCAAATACATCATATTTCGTGTTTTTAGAGTGCTATCCGCAGTTTTACAAACTTTGGAATAAGTCGAAATCACGCTTTTCCGGGCAGATTCTCACATTCAAAAAGTTCATATTCCTATTCAGGAACTCATAATATGTATGAATCCATCAACAAAAACATTATATCTCGTGTTTTCAGAGCGCTATCTGCAGTTATATGAAGTTTGAAATAAGTCAAAATTACCACATTCTCAGCAGTTTCAAAGTATCGCAAATCACATGAATCTATCCAATACAACATAATACGCATGAATCTGTCCTCAAATGCACAAAATTTTGCGTTTCCAGCGAGTTATCAGCGTTTTTTCTGAGTTTCGTTGAGAAGTTTTTGATTCTGTAAATCTGCTCAAAAGCAAGATTTTGCTTCAGCAATGCGTTATATGGCAGAATCTAGCACCAAATACATCATATTTCATGTTTTTAGAGTGCTATTCGCAGTTTTACAAACTTTGGAATAAGTCGAAATCACGCTTTTCCAGGCAGATTTTCACAATCAAAAAGTTCATATTCCTATTCTGGAACTCATAATATGTATGAATCCATCAACAAAAACATCATATCTCGTGTTTTCAGAGCGCTATCTGCAGTTATATGAAGTTTGAAATAAGTCGCAATTACCACATTCTCAGCAGTTTCAAAGTATCGCAAATCACATAAATCTATCCAATACAACATAATACGCATGAATCTGTCCTCAAATGCACAAAATTTTGCGTTTCCAGCGAGTTATCAGCGTTTTTTCTGAGTTTCGTTGAGAAATTTTTGACTCTGTAAATCTGCTCAGGAGCAAGATTTTGCTTCAGAAATGCGTTATATGGCAGAATCTAGCACCAAATACATCATATTTCGTGTTTTTAGAGTGCTATTTGCAGTTTACAAACTTTGGAATAAGTCGAAATCACGCTTTTTCGGGTAGATTTTCACAATCAAAATGTTCATATTCCTATTCAGGAACTCATAATATGTATGAATCCATCAACAAAAACATTATATCTCGTGTTTTCAGAGCGCTATCTGCAGTTATATGAAGTTTGAAATAAGTCAAAATTACCACATTCTCAGCAGTTTCAAAGTATCGCAAATCACATAAATCTATCCAATACAACATAATACGCATGAATCTGTCCTCAAATGCACAAAATTTTGCGTTTCCAGCGAGTTATCAGCGTTTTTTCTGAGTTTCGTTGAGAAGTTTTTGATTCTGTAAATCTGCTCAAAAGCAAGATTTTGCTTCAGAAATGCGTTATATGGCAGAATCTAGCACCAAATACATCATATTTCATGTTTTTAGAGTGCTATTCGCAGTTTTACAAACTTTGGAATAAGTCGAAATCACGCTTTTCCAGGCAGATTTTCACAATCAAAAAGTTCATATTCCTATTCAGGAACTCATAATATGTATAAATCCATCAACAAAAACATCATATCTCGTGTTTTCAGAGCGCTATCTGCAGTAATATGAAGTTTGAAATAAGTCAAAATTACCACATTCTCAGCAGTTTCGTAGTATCGCAAATTACATAAATCTATCCAATACAACATAATACGCATGAATCTGTCCTCAAATGCACAAAATTTTGCGTTTCCAGCGAGTTATCAGCGTTTTTTCTGAGTTTCGTTGAGAAATTTTTGATTCTGTAAATCTGCTCAGAAGCAAGATTTTGCTTTAGAAATGCGTTATATGGCAAAATTCAGCACCAAATACATCATATTTCGTGTTTTTAGAGTGCTATTCGCAGTTTTACAAACTTTGGAATAAGTCGAAATCACGCTTTTTCGGGTAGATTTTCACAATCAAAAAGTTCATATTCCTATTCAGGAACTCATAATATGTATGAATCCATCAACAAAAACATCATATCTCGTGTTTTCAGAGCGCTATCTGCAGTTATATGAAGTTTGAAATAAGTCAAAATTACCACATTCTCAGCAGTTTCATAGTATCGCAAATCACATAAATCTATCCAATACAACATAATACGCATGAATCTGTCCTCAAATGCACAAAATTTTGCGTTTCCAGCGAGTTATCAGCGTTTTTTCTGAGTTTCGTTGAGAAATTTTTGATTCTGTAAATCTGCTCAGAAGCAAGATTTTGCTCCAGAAATGCGTTATATGGCAGAATCTAGCACCAAATACATCATATTTCATGTTTTTAGAGTGCTATTCGAAGTTTTACAAACTTTGGAATAAGTCGAAATCACGCTTTTCCAGGCAGATTTTCACAATCAAAAAGTTCATATTCCTATTCAGTAACTCATAATATGTATGAATCCATCAACAGAAACATTATATCTCGTGTTTTCAGAGCGCTATCTGCAGTTATATGAAGTTTGAAATAAGTCAAAATTACCACATTCTCAGCAGTTTCAAAGTATCGCAAATCACATAAATCTATCCAATACAACATAATACGCATGAATCTGTCCTCAAATGCACAAAATTTAGCGTTTCCAGCGAGTTATCAGCGTTTTCTGCTCAGAAGCAAGATTTTGCTTCAAAAATGCGTTATATGGCAGAATCTAGCACCAAATACATCATATTTCGTGTTTTTAGAGTGCTATCCGCAGTTTTACAAACTTTGGAATAAGTCGAAATCACGCTTTTCCGGGCAGATTTTCACATTCAAAAAGTTCATATTCCTATTCAGGAACTCATAATATGTATGAATCCATCAACAAAAACATTATATCTCGTGTTTTCAGAGCGCTATCTGCAGTTATATGAAGTTTGAAATAAGTCAAAATTACCACATTCTCAGCAGTTTCAAAGTATCGCAAATCACATAAATCTATCCAATACAACATAATACGCATGAATCTGTCCTCAAATGTACAAAATTTTGCGTTTCCAGCGAGTTATCAGCGCTTTTTCTGAGTTTCGTTGAGAAATTTTTGATTCTGTAAATCTGCTCAGAAGCAAGATTTTGCTTCAGAAATGCGTTATATGCAGAATCTAGCACCAAATACATCATATTTCGTGTTTTTAGAGTGCTATTCGCAGTTTTACAAACTTTTGGAATAAGTCGAAATCACGCTTTTCCGGGCAGATTTTCACAATCAAAGAGTTCATATTCCTATTCAGGAACTCATAATATGTATGAATCCATCAACAAAAACATCATATCTCGTGTTTTCAGAGCGCTATCTGCAGTTATATGAAGTTTGAAATAAGTCAAAAAAACCACATTCTCAGCAGTTTTAAAGTATCGCAAATCACATAAATCTATCCAATACAACATCATACGCATGAATCTGTCCTCAAATGCACAAAATTTTGCGTTTCCAGCGAGTTATCAGCGTTTTTTCTGGGTTTCGTTGAGAAATTTTTGATTCTGTAAATCTGCTCAGAAGCAAGATTTTGCTTCAGAAATGCGTTATATGGCAGAATCTAGCACCAAATACATCATATTTCGTGTTTTTAGAGTGCTATTCGCAGGTTTACAAACTTTGGAATAAGTCGAAATCACGCTTTTCCAGGCAGATTTTCACAATCAAAAAGTTCATATTCCTATTCAGGAACTCATAATATGTATGAATCCATCAACAAAAACAATATATCTCGTGTTTTCAGAGCGCTATCTGCAGTTATATGAAGTTTGAAATAAGTCAAAATTACCACATTCTCAGCAGTTTCAAAGTATCGCAAATCACATAAATAAATCCAATACAACATAATACGCATGAATCTGTCCTCAAATGCACAAAATTTTGCGTTTCCAGCGAGTTATCAGCGTTTTTTCTGAGTTTCGTTGAGAAATTTTTGATTCTGTAAATCTGCTCAGAAGCAAGATTTTGCTTCAGAAATGCGTTATATGGCAGAATCTAGCACCAAATACATCATATTTCGTGTTTTTAGAGTGCTATTCGCAGTTTCACAAACTTTGGAATAAGTCGAAATCACGCTCTTCCGGGCAGATTCTCACAATCAAAAAGTTCATATTCCTATTCAGGAACTCATAATATGTATGAATCCATCAACAAAAACATTATATCTCGTGATTTCAGAGCGCTATCTGCAGTTATATGAAGTTTGAAATAAGTCAAAATTACCACATTCTCAGCAGTTTCAAAGTATCGCAAATCACATAAATCTATCCAATACAACATAATACGCATGAATCTGTCCTCAAATGCACAAAATTTTGCGTTTCCAGCGAGTTATCAGCGTTTTTTCTGAGTTTCGTTGAGAAATTTTTGATTCTGTAAATCTGCTCAGAAGCAAGATTTTGCTTCAGAAATGCGTTATATGGCAGAATCTAGCACCAAATACATCATATTTCGTGTTTTTAGAGTGCTATTCGCAGTTTTACAAACTTTGGAATAAGTCGAAATCACGCTTTTCCAGGCAGATTTTCACAATCAAAAAGTTCATATTCCTATTCAGGAACTCATAATATGTATGAATCCATCAACAAAAACAATATATCTCGTGTTTTCAGAGCGCTATCTGCAGTTATATGAAGTTTGAAATAAGTCAAAATTACCACATTCTCAGCAGTTTCAAAGTATCGCAAATCACATAAATCTATCCAATACAACATAATACGCATGAATCTGTCCTCAAATGCACAAAATTTTGCGTTTCCAGCGAGTTATCAGCGTTTTTTCTGAGTTTCGTTGAGAAATTTTTGATTCTGTAAATCTGCTCAGAAGCAAGATTTTGCTTCAGAAATGCGTTATATGGCGGAATCTAGCACCAAATACATCATATTTCGTGTTTTTAGAGTGCTATTCGCAGTTTTACAAACTTTGGAATAAGTCGAAATCACGCTTTTCCGGGCAGATTTTCACAATCAAAAAGTTCATATTCCTATTCAGAAACTCATAATATGTATGAATCCATCAACAAAAACATCATATCTCGCGTTTTCAGAGCGCTATCTGCAGTTATATGAAGTTTGAAATAAGTCAAAACTACCACATTCTCAGCAGTTTCAAAGTATCGCAAATCACATAAATCTATCCAATACAACATAATACGCATGAATCTGTCCTCAAATGCACAAAATTTTGCGTTTCCAGCGAGTTATCAGCGTTTTTTCTGAGTTTCGTTGAGAAATTTTTGATTCTGTAAATCTGCTCAGAAGCAAGATTTTGCTTCAGAAATGCGTTATATGGCAGAATCTAGCACCAAATACATCATATTTCGTGTTTTTAGACTGCTATTTGCAGTTTTACAAACTTTGGAATAAGTCGAAATCACGCTTTTTCGGGCAGATTTTCACAATCAAAAAGTTCATATTCCTATTCAGAAACTCATAATATGTATGAATCCATCAACAAAAACATCATATCTGGCGTTTTCAGAGCGCTATCTGCAGTTATATGAAGTTTGAAATAAGTCAAAATTACCACATTCTCAGCAGTAACAAAGTATCGCAAATCACATAAATCTATCCAATACAACATAATACGCATGAATCTGTCCTCAAACGCACAAAATTTTGCGTTTCCAGCGAGTTTTCAGCGTTTTTCCTGAGTGTCGTTGAGAAATTTTTGATTCTGTAAATCTGCTCAGAAGCAAGATTTTGCTTCAGAAATGCGTTATATGGCAGAATCTAGCACCAAATACATCATATTTCGTGTTTTTAGAGTGCTATTCGCAGTTTTACAAACTTTGGAATAAGTCGAAATCACGCTTTTCCAGGCAGATTTTCACAATCAAAAAGCTCATATTCCTATTCAGGAACTCATAATATGTATGAATCCATCAACAAAAACATCATATCTCGTGTTTTCGGAGCGCTATCTGCAGTTATATGAAGTTTGAAATAAGTCAAAATTACCACATTCTCAGCAGTTTCAAAGTATCGCAAATCACATAAATCTATCCAATACAACATAATACGCATGAATCTGTCCTCAAACGCACAAAATTTTGCGTTTCCAGCGAGTTATCAGCGTTTTTTCTGAGTGTCGTTGAGAAATTTTTGATTCTGTAAATCTGCTCAGAAGCAAGATTTTGCTTTAGAAATGCGTTATATGGCAGAATCTAGCACCAAATACATCATATTTCGTGTTTTTAGAGTGCTATTCGCAGTTTTACAAACTTTGGAATAAGTCGAAATCACGCTTTTCCAGGCAGATTTTCACAATCAAAAAGCTCATATTCCTATTCAGGAACTCATAATATGTATGAATCCATCAACAAAAACATCATATCTCGTGTTTTCGGAGCGCTATCTGCAGTTATATGAAGTTTGAAATAAGTCAAAATTACCACATTCTCAGCAGTTTCAAAGTATCGCAAATTACATAAATCTATCCAATACAACATAATACGCATGAATCTTTCCTCAAATGCACAAAATTTTGCGTTCCTAGCGAGTTATCAGCGTTTTGTCTGAGTTTCGTTGAGAAATTTTTGATTCTGTAAATCTGCTCAGAAGCAAGATTTTGCTTCAGAAATGCGTTATATGGCGGAATCTAGCACCAAATACATCATATCTCGTGTTTTGAGAATGCTATTTGCAGTTTTACAAACTTTGGAATAAGTCGAAATCACGCTTTTCCGGGCAAATTTTCACAATCAAAAAGTTCATATTCCTATTCAGGAACTCATAATATGTATGAATCCATCAACAAAAACATCATATCTCGTGTTTTCGGAGCGCTATCTGCAGTTATATGAAGTTTGAAATAAGTCAAAATTACCACATTCTCAGCAGTTTCAAAGTATCGCAAATTACATAAATCTATCCAATACAACATAATACGCATGAATCTGTCCTCAAATGCACAAAATTTTGCGTCTCTAGCGAGTTTTCAGCGTTTTTTCTGAGTCTCGTTGAGAAATTTTTGATTCTGTAAATCTGCTCAGAAGCAAGATTTTGCTTCAGAAATGCGTTATATGGCGGAATCTAGCACCAAATACATCATATCTCGTGTTTTGAGAATGCTATTTGCAGTTTTACAAACTTTGGAATAAGTCGAAATCACGCTTTTCCGGGCAGATTTTCACAATCAAAAAGTTCATATTCCTATTCAGGAACTCATAATATGTATGAATCCATCAACAAAAACATCATATCTCGTGTTTTCAGAGCGCTATCTGCAGTTATATGAAGTTTGAAATAAGTCAAAATTACCACATTCTCAGCAGTTTCAAAGTATCGCAAATCACATAAATCTATCCAATACAACATAATACGCATGAATCTGTCCTCAAATGCACAAAATTTTGCGTTTCCAGCGAGTTATCAGCGTTTTTTCTGAGTTTCGTTGAGAAATTTTTGATTCTGTAAATCTGCTCAGAAGCAAGATTTTGCTTCAGAAATGCGTTATATGGCAGAATCTAGCACCAAATACATCATATTTCGTGTTTTTAGAGTGCTATTCGCAGTTTTACAAACTTTGGAATAAGTCGAAATCACGCTTTTCCGGGCAGATTTTCACAATCAAAAAGTTCATATTCCTATTCAGAAACTCATAATATGTATGAATCCATCAACAAAAACATCATATCTCGCGTTTTCAGAGCGCTATCTGCAGTTATATGAAGTTTGAAATAAGTCAAAATTACCACATTCTCAGCAGTTTCAAAGTATCGCAAATCACATAAATCTATCCAATACAACATAATACGCATGAATCTGTCCTCAAACGCACAAAAATTTTGCGTTTCCAGCGAGTTATCAGCGTTTTTTCTGAGTGTCGTTGAGAAATTTTTGATTCTGTAAATCTGCTCAGAAGCAAGATTCTGCTTTAGAAATGCGTTATATGGCAGAATCTAGCACCAAATACATCATATTTCGTGTTTTTAGAGTGCTATTCGCAGTTTTACAAACTTTGGAATAAGTCGAAATCACGCTTTTCCAGGCAGATTTTCACAATCAAAAAGCTCATATTCCTATTCAGGAACTCATAATATGTATGAATCCATCAACAAAAACATCATATCTCGTGTTTTCGGAGCGCTATCTGCAGTTATATGAAGTTTGAAATAAGTCAAAATTACCACATTCTCAGCAGTTTCAAAGTATCGCAAATTACATAAATCTATCCAATACAACATAATACGCATGAATCTGTCCTCAAATGCACAAAATTTTGCGTTTCTAGCGAGTTATCAGCGTTTTTTCTGAGTTTCGTTGAGAAATTTTTGATTCTGTAAATCTGCTCAGAAGCAAGATTTTGCTTCAGAAATGCGTTATATGGCGGAATCTAGCACCAAATACATCATATCTCGTGTTTTGAGAATGCTATTTGCAGTTTTACAAACTTTGGAATAAGTCGAAATCACGCTTTTCCGGGCAGATTTTCACAATCAAAAAGTTCATATTCCTATTCAGGAACTCATAATATGTATGAATCCATCAACAAAAACATCATATCTCGTGTTTTCAGAGCGCTATCTGCAGTTATATGAAGTTTGAAATAAGTCAAAATTACCACATTCTCAGCAGTTTCAAAGTATCGCAAATCACATAAATCTATCCAATACAACATAATACGCATGAATCTGTCCTCAAATGCACAAAATTTTGCGTTTCCAGCGAGTTATCAGCGTTTTTTCTGAGTTTCGTTGAGAAATTTTTGATTCTGTAAATCTGCTCAGAAGCAAGATTTTGCTTCAGAAATGCGTTATATGGCAGAAACTAGCACCAAATACATCATATTTCGTGTTTTTAGAGTGCTATTCGCAGTTTTACAAACTTTGGAATAAGTCGAAATCACGCTTTTCCGGGCAGATTTTCACAATCAAAAAGTTCATATTCCTATTCAGAAACTCATAATATGTATGAATCCATCAACAAAAACATCATATCTCGCGTTTTCAGAGCGCTATCTGCAGTTATATGAAGTTTGAAATAAGTCAAAATTACCACATTCTCAGCAGTTTCAAAGTATCGCAAATCACATAAATCTATCCAATACAACATAATACGCATGAATCTGTCCTCAAACGCACAAAATTTTGCGTTTCCAGCGAGTTATCAGCGTTTTTTCTGAGTTTCGTTGAGAAATTTTTGATTCTGTAAATCTGCTCAGAAGCAAGATTTTGCTTCAGAAATGCGTTATATGGCAGAATCTAGCACCAAATACATCATATTTCGTGTTTTTAGAGTGCTATTCGCAGGTTTACAAACTTTGGAATAAGTCGAAATCACGCTTTTCCAGGCAGATTTTCACAATCAAAAAGTTCATATTCCTATTCAGGAACTCATAATATGTATGAATCCATCAACAAAAACAATATATCTCGTGTTTTCAGAGCGCTATCTGCAGTTATATGAAGTTTGAAATAAGTCAAAATTACCACATTCTCAGCAGTTTCAAAGTATCGCAAATCACATAAATAAATCCAATACAACATAATACGCATGAATCTGTCCTCAAATGCACAAAATTTTGCGTTTCCAGCGAGTTATCAGCGTTTTTTCTGAGTTTCGTTGAGAAATTTTTGATTCTGTAAATCTGCTCAGGAGCAAGATTTTGCTTCAGAAATGCGTTATATGGCAGAATCTAGCACCAAATATATCATATTTCGTGTTTTTAGAGTGCTATTCGCAGTTTCACAAACTTTGGAATAAGTCGAAATCACGCTCTTCCGGGCAGATTCTCACAATCAAAAAGTTCATATTCCTATTCAGGAACTCATAATATGTATGAATCCATCAACAAAAACATTATATCTCGTGTTTTCAGAGCGCTATCTGCAGTTATATGAAGTTTGAAATAAGTCAAAATTACCACATTCTCAGCAGTTTCAAAGTATCGCAAATCACATAAATCTATCCAATACAACATAATACGCATGAATCTGTTCTCAAATGCACAAAATTTTGCGTTTCCAGCAAGTTATCAGCGTTTTTTCTGAGTTTAGTTGAGAAATTTTTGATGCTGTAAATCTGCTCAGAAGCAAGATTTTGCTTCAGAAATGCGTTATATGGCAGAATCTAGCACCAAATACATCATATTTCGTGTTTTTAGAGTGCTATTCGCAGTTTTACAAACTTTGGAATAAGTCGAAATCACGCTTTTCCAGGCAGATTTTCACAATCAAAAAGCTCATATTCCCATTCAGGAACTCATAATATGTATGAATCCATCAACAAAAACATCATATCTCGTGTTTTCAGGGCGCTATCTGCAGTTATATGAAGTTTGAAATAAGTCAAAATTACCACATTCTCAGCAGTTTCAAAGTATCGCAAATTACATAAATCTATCCAATACAACATAATACGCATGAATCTGTCCTCAAATGCACAAAATTTTGCGTTTCCAGCGAGTTATCAGCGTTTTTTCTGAGTTTCGTTGAGAAATTTTTGATTCTGTAAAACTGCTCAGAAGCAAGATTTTGCTTCAGAAATGCGTTATATGGCGGAATCTAGCACCAAATACATCATATCCCGTGTTTTCAGAATGCTATTCGCAGTTTTACAAACTTTGGAATAAGTCGGAATCACGCTTTTCCGGGCAGATTTTCACAATCAAAAAGTTCATATTCCTATTCAGGAACTCATAATATGTATGAATCCATCAACAAAAAACATCATATCTCGTATTTTCAGAGCGCTATCTGCAGTTATATGATGTATGAAATAAGTCAAAATTACCACATTCTCAGCAGTTTCAAAGTATCGCAAATCACATAAATCTATCCAATACAACATAATACGCATGAATCTGTCCTCAAATGCACAAAATTTTGCGTTTCCAGCGAGTTATCAGCGTTTTTTCTGAGTTTCGTTGAGAAATTTTTGATTCTGTAAATCTGCTCAGAAGCAAGATTTTGCTTCAGAAATGCGTTATATGGCAGAATCTGCACCAAATACATCATATTTCGTGTTTTTAGAGTGCTATTCGCAGTTTTACTAACTTTGGAATAAGTCGAAATCACGCTTTTCCAGGCAGATTTTCACAATCAAAAAGCTCATATTCCTATTCAGGAACTCATAATATGTATGAATCCATCAACAAAAACATCATATCTCGTGTTTTCGGAGCGCTATCTGCAGTTATATGAAGTTTGAAATAAGTCAAAATTACCACATTCTCAGCAGTTTCAAAGTATCGCAAATTACATAAATCTATCCAATACAACATAATACGCATGAATCTGTCCTCAAATGCACAGAATTTTGCGTTTCTAGCGAGTTATCAGCGTTTTTTCTGAGTTTCGTTGAGAAATTTTTGATTCTGTAAAACTGCTCAGAAGCAAGATTTTGCTTCAGAAATGCGTTATATGGCGGAATCTAGCACCAAATACATCATATCCCGTTTTTTCAGAATGCTATTCGCAGTTTTACAAACTTTGGAATAAGTCGGAATCACGCTTTTCCGGGCAGATTTTCACAATCAAAAAGTTCATATTCCTATTCAGGAACTCATAATATGTATGAATCCATCAACAAAAACATCATATTCGTATTCTCAGAGCGCTATCTGCAGTTATATGATGTATGAAATAAGTCAAAATTACCACATTCTCAGCAGTTTCAAAGTATCGCAAATCACATAAATCTATCCAATACAACATAATACGCATGAATCTGTCCTCAAATGCACAAAATTTTGCGTTTCCAGCGAGTTATCAGCGTTTTTTTCTGAGTTTCGTTGAGAAATTTTTGATTCTGTAAAACTGCTCAGAAGCAAGATTTTGCTTCAGAAATGCGTTATATGGCGGAATCTAGCACCAAATACATCATATCCCGTGTTTTCAGAATGCTATTCGCAGTTTTACAAACTTTGGAATAAGTCGGAATCACGCTTTTCCGGGCAGATTTTCACAATCAAAAAGTTCATATTCCTATTCAGGAACTCATAATATGTATGAATCCATCAACAAAAACATCATATCTCGTATTTTCAGAGCGCTATCTGCAGTTATATGATGTATGAAATAAGTCAAAATTACCACATTCTCAGCAGTTTCAAAGTATCGCAAATCACATAAATCTATCCAATACAACATAATACGCATGAATCTGTCCTCAAATGCACAAAATTTTGCGTTTCCAGCGAGTTATCAGCGTTTTTTCTGAGTTTCGTTGAGAAATTTTTGATTCTGTAAATCTGCTCAGAAGCAAGATTTCGCTTCAGAAATGCGTTATATGGCAGAATCTAGCACCAAATACATCATATTTCGTGTTTTTAGAGTGCTATTCGCAGTTTTACAAACTTTGGAATAAGTCGAAATCACGCTTTTCCGGGCAGATTTTCACTATCAAAAAGTTCATATTCCTATTCAGGAACTCATAATATGTATGAATCCATCAACAAAAACATTATATCTCGTGTTTTAAGAGCGCTATCTGCAGTTATATGAAGTTTGAAATAAGTCAAAATTACCACATTCTCAGCAGTTTCAAAGTATCGCAAATCACATAAATCTATCCAATACAACATAATACGCATGAATCTGTCCTCAAATGCACAAAATTTTGCGTTTCCAGCGAGTTATCATTGTTTTTTCTGAGTTTCGTTGAGAAATTTTTGATTCTGTAAATCTGCTCAGAAGCAAGATTTTGCTTCAGAAATGCGTTATATGGCAGAATCTAGCACCAAATACATCATATTTCGTGTTTTTAGAGTGCTATTCGCAGTTTTACAAACTTTGGAATAAGTCGAAATCACGCTTTTCCGGGAAGATTTTCACAATCAAAAAGCTCATATTCCTATTCAGGAACTCATAATATGTATGAATCCATCAACAAAATCATCATATCTCGTGTTTTCAGAGCGCTATCTGCAGTTATATGAAGTTTGAAATAAGTCAAAATTACCACATTCTCAGCAGTTTCAAAGTATCGCAAATTACATAAATCTATCCAATACAACATAATACGCATGAATCTGTCCTCAAATGCACAAAATTTTGCGTTTCCAGCGAGTTATCAGCGTTTTCTCTGAGTTTCGTTGAGAAATTTTTGATTCTGTAAATCTGCTCAGAAGCAAGATTTTGCTTCAGAAATGCGTTATATGGCGGAATCTAGCACCAAATACATCATATCCCGTGTTTTCAGAATGCTATTCGCAGTTTTACAAACTTTGGAATAAGTCGAAATCACGCTTTTCCGGGCAGATTTTCACAATCAAAAAGTTCATATTCCTATTCAGGAACTCATAATATGTATGAATCCATCAACAAAAACATCATATCTCGTGTTTTCAGAGCGCTATCTGCAGTTATATGAAGTTTGAAATAAGTCAAAATTACCACATTCTCAGCAGTTTCAAAGTATCGCAAATCACATAAATCTATCCAATACAACATAATACGCATGAATCTGTCCTCAAATGCACAAAATTTTGCGTTTCCAGCGAGTTATCAGCGTTTTTTTCTGAGTTTCGTTGAGAATCTTTGATTCTGTAAATCTGCTCAGAAGCAAGATTTTGCTTCAGAAATGCGTTATATGGCAGAATCTAGCACCAAATACATCATATTTCGTGTTTTTAGAGTGCTATTCGCAGTTTTACAAACTTTGGAATAAGTCGAAATCACGCTTTTCCAGGCAGATTTTCACAATCAAAAAGTCCATATTCCTATTCAGGAACTCATAATATGTATGAATCCATCAACAAAAACATCATATCTCGTGTTTTCAGAGCGCTATCTGCAGTTATATGAAGTTTGAAATAAGTCAAAATTACCACATTCTCAGCAGTTTCAAAGTATCGCAAATCACATAAATCTATCCAATACAACATAATACGCATGAATCTGTCCTCAAATGCACAAAATTTTGCGTTTCCAGCGAGTTATCAGCGTTTTTTCTGAGTTTCGTTGAGAATCTTTGATTCTGTAAATCTGCTCAGAAGCAAGATTTTGCTTCAGAAATGCGTTATATGGCAGAATCTAGCACCAAATACATCATATTTCGTGTTTTTAGAGTGCTATTCGCAGTTTTACAAACTTTGGAATAAGTCGAAATCACGCTTTTCCAGGCAGATTTTCACAATCAAAAAGTCCATATTCCTATTCAGGAACTCATAATATGTATGAATCCATCAACAAAAACATCATATCTCGCGTTTTCAGAGCGCTATCTGCAGTTATATGAAGTTTGAAATAAGTCAAAATTACCACATTCTCAGCAGTTTCAAAGTATCGCAAATCACATAAATCTTTTCAATACAACATAATACGCATGAATCTGTCCTCAAACGCACAAAATTTTGCGTTTCCAGCGAGTTATCAGCGTTTTTTCTGAGTGTCGTTGAGAAATTTTTGATTCTGTAAATCTGCTCAGAAGCAAGATTTTGCTTTAGAAATGCGTTATATGGCAGAATCTAGCACCAAATACATCATATTTCGTGTTTTTGGAGTGCTATTCGCAGTTTTACAAACTTTGGAATAAGTCGAAATCACGCTTTTCCAGGCAGATTTTCACAATCAAAAAGCTCATACTCCTATTCAGGAACTCGTAATATGTATGAATCCATCAACAAAAACATCATATCTCGTGTTTTCAGAGCGCCATCTGCAGTTATATGAAGTTTGAAATAAGTCAAAATTACCACATTCTCAGCAGTTTCAAAGTATCGCAAATTACATAAATCTATCCAATACAACATAATACGCATGAATCTGTCCTCAAATGCACAGAATTTTGCGTTTCCAGCGAGTTATCAGCGTTTTTTTCTGAGTTTCGTTGAGAAATTTTTGATTCTGTAAATCTGCTCAGAAGCAAGATTTTGCTTCAGAAATGCGTTATATGGCAGAATCTAGCACCAAACACATCATATTTCGTGTTTTTAGAGTGTTATTCGCAGTTTTACAAACTTTGGAATAAGTCAAAATCACGCTTTTCCAGGCAGATTTTCACAATCAAAAAGTTCATTATCCTATTCAGGAACTCATAATATGTATGAATCCATCAACAAAAACATCATATCTCGTGTTTTCAGAGCGCTATCTGCAGTTATATGAAGTTTGAAATAAGTCAAAATTACCACATTCTCAGCAGTTTCAAAGTATCGCAAATCACATAAATCTATCCAATACAACATAATACGCATGAATCTGTCCTCAAATGCACAAAATTTTGCAATTCCAGCGAGTTATCAGCGTTTTTTCTGAGTTTCGTTGAGAAATTTTTGATTCTGTAAATCTGCTCAGAAGCAAGATTTTGCTTCAGAAATGCGTTATATGGCAGAATCTAGCACCAAATACATCATTTTTCGTGTTTTTAGAGTGCTATTCGCAGTTTTACAAACTTTGGAATAAGTCGAAATCACGCTTTTCCGGGCAGATTTTCACAATCAAAAAGTTCATATTCCTATCCAGAAACTCATAATATGTATGAATCCATCAACAAAAACATCATATCTCGCGTTTTCAGAGCGCTATCTGCAGTTATATGAAGTTTGAAATAAGTCAAAATTACCACATTCTCAGCAGTTTCAAAGTATCGCAAATCACATAAATCTATCCAATACAACATAATACGCATGAATCTGTCCTCAGACGCACAAAATTTTGCGTTTCCAGCGAGTTATCAGCGTTTTTTCTGAGTTTCGTTGAGAAATTTTTGATTCTGTAAATCTGCTCAGAAGCAAGATTTTGCTTCAGAAATGCGTTATATGGCAGAATCTAGCACCAAATACATCATATTTCGTGTTTTTAGAGTGCTATTCGCAGTTTTACAAACTTTGGAATAAGTCGAAATCACGCTTTTCCAGGCAGATTTTCACAATCAAAAAGTTCATATTCCTATTCAGGAACTCATAATATGTATGAATCCATCAACAAAAACATCATATCTTGTGTTTTCAGAGCGCTATCTGCAGTTATATGAAGTTTGAAATAAGTCAAAATTACCACATTCTCAGCAGTTTCAAAGTATCGCAAATCACATAAATCTATCCAATACAACATAATACGCATGAATCTGTCCTCAAATGCACAAAATTTTGCGTTTCCAGCGAGTTATCAGCGTTTTTTCTGAGTTTCGTTGAGAAATTTTTGATTCTGTAAATCTGCTCAGAAGCAAGATTTTGCTTCAGAAATGCGTTATATGGCAGAATCTAGCACCAAATACATCATATTTCGTGTTTTTAGAGTGCTATTCGCAGTTTCACAAACTTTGGAATAAGTCGAAATCACGCTCTTCCGGGCAGATTCTCACAATCAAAAAGTTCATATTCCTATTCAGGAACTCATAATATGTATGAATCCATCAACAAAAACATTATATCTCGTGTTTTCAAAGCGCTATCTGCAGTTATATGAAGTTTGAAATAAGTCAAAATTACCACATTCTCAGCAGTTTCAAAGTATCGCAAATCACATAAATCTATCCAATACAACATAATACGCATGAATCTGTCCTCAAATGCACAAAATTTTGCGTTTCCAGCGAGTTATCAGCGTTTTTTCTGAGTTTCGTTGAGAAATTTTTGATTCTGTAAATCTGCTCAGAAGCAAGATTTTGCTTCAGAAATGCGTTATATGGCGGAATCTAGCACCAAATACATCATATTTCGTGTTTTTAGAGTGCTATTCGCAGTTTTACAAACTTTGGAATAAGTCGAAATCACGCTTTTCCGGGCAGATTTTCACAATCAAAAAGCTCATATTCCCATTCAGGAACTTATAATATGTATGAATCCATCAACAAAAACATCATATCTCGTGTTTTCAGAGCGCTATCTGCAGTTATATGAAGTTTGAAATAAGTCAAAATTACCACACTCTCAGCAGTTTCAAAGTATCGCAAATTACATAAATCTATCCAATACAACATATTACGCATGAATCTGTCCTCAAATGCACAAAATTTTGCGTTTCCAGCGAGTTATCAGCGTTTTTTCTGAGTTTCGTTGGGAAATTTTTGATTCTGTAAATCTGCTCAGAAGCAAGATTTTGCTTCAGAAATGCGTTATATGGCAGAATCTAGCACCAAATACATCCTATCCCGTGTTTTCAGAATGCTATTCGCAGTTTTACAAACTTTGGAATAAGTCGGAATCACGCTTTTCCGGGCAGATTTTCACAATCAAAAAGTTCATATTCCTATTCAGGAACTCATAATATGTATGAATCCATCAACAAAAACATTATATCCCGTGTTTTAGAGCGCTATCTGCAGTTATATGAAGTTTGAAATAAGTCAAAATTACCACATTCTCAGCAGTTTCAAAGTATCGCAAATCACATAAATCTATCCAATACAACATAATACGCACGAATCTGTCCTCAAACGCACAAAATTTTGTGTTTCCAGCGAGTTA
>OZ022326.1:29093587-29295152 GCA_963989225.1 Dromius quadrimaculatus
ATCCAATACAACATAATACGCATGGATCCGTCCTCAAATGCACAAAATTTTTGCGTTTCCAGCAAGTTATCGGCGTTTTTTCTGAGTTTCGTTGAGAAATTTTTTGTCACTGTTCAACTGCTCAGAAGCAAGTTTTTGCTTCAAAAAGGCGTTATATGGCAGAATCTAGTACCAAATACATCATATTTCGTGTTTTTAGAGTGCTATTTGCAGTTTTACAAACTTTGAAATAAGTCGAAATCACCGCTTTTCCGCGCAGATTTTCACAATTAAAAAGTTCATATGCCTATTCAGGACCTCATAATATGCATGCATCTATTGACAAAAACATCATATTTCGTGTTTTCCAGAGCGCTATCTGCAGTTATATGAAGTTTGAAATAAGTCAAAATTACCACATTCTGAGCAGTTTCAAAGTATCGCAAATCACATAAATCTATCCAATACAACATAATACGCATGAATCCGTCCTCAAATGCACAAAATTTTTGCGTTTCCAGCAAGTTATCGGCGTTTTTTCTGAGCCTCGTTTGAGGGATTTTTGACTCTGTGAATCTGCTCAGAAGCAAGATTTTGCTTCAAAAGTGAGTATATGGCAGAATCTAGCACCAAATACATCATATTTCGTGTTTTTTAGAGTGCTATTCGCAGTTTTAACAAACTTTGGAATAAGTCGAAATCACGCTTCTCCGCGCAGATTTTCACAATCAAAAAGTTCATATTCCTATTCAGGACCTCATAATATGTATGAATCTATTGACAAAAACATCATATTCCCTGTTCTCAGAACGCTATCTGCAGTTATTTGAAGTTTGAAATAAGTCAAAATTACCACATTCAGAGCAGTTTCAAAGTATCGCAAATCACATGAATCTGTCCAATACAACATAATACGCATGAATCCGTCCTCAAATGCACAAAATTTTGCGTTTCCAGCAAGTTTTTGGTGTTTTTTCTGAGTCTTGTTGAGAAATATCTGACTCTGTTAATCTGCTCAGAAGCAAGATTTTGCTTCGAAAGTGCGTCATATGGCAGAATCTAGCACCAAATACATCATTTTTCGTATTTTTTAGAGTGCTAGTTGCAGTTTTACAAACTTTGGAATAAGTCGAAATCACGCTTTTTCGCGCAGATTTGCACAATCAAGAAGTTCGTATTCCTATTCAGGACCTCATAATATGTATGAATCTCGACAAAAACATCATATTTCGTGTTTTCATAGTGCTATCTGCAGTTATATGATGTTTGAAATAAGTCAGAATTACCACAATCTGAGCAGTTTCAAAGTATCGCCAAATCACATAAATCTGTTCCAATACAACATATACGCATGAATAAGTCCTCAAATACACAAAATTTGCGTTTCCCGCAAGTTATCGGCGTTTTTTCTGGGTTTCGTTAAGAAATTTTTGACACTGTACATCTGCTTAGAAACAAGATTATGCTTCAAAGTGCGTTATATGGCAGAATCTAGTACCAAATACATCATTTCCCTTGTTTTTTAGAGTGCTATTTGCAGTTTTACAAACTTTGAAATAAGTCGAAATCACGCTTTTTCCGCGAAGATTTTCACAATCAAAAAGTTCATATTTCTATTCAGGACCTCATGATAAGTATGAATCCAGTGACAAAAGCATCATATTTCGTGTGTTCAGAGCGCTATCTGCAGTTATATGAAGTTTGAAATAAGTGAGAATTACCACATTCTGAGCAGTTTCAAAAGTATCGCAGATAACACGAATCTATCCAATACAACATGATACGCATAAATAAGTCCTCAAATGCACAAAATTTTGCGTTACCAGCAAGTTATCGGCGTTTTTTCTGAGTCTCGTTGAGAAATTTTTCACTCTGTAAATCTGCTCAGAAGTAAGATTTTGCTTCAAAAGTGCGTTATATGGCAGAATCTAGCACCAAAATACATCATATTTCGTGTTTTTAGAGTGCTTTTTGCAGTTTTACAAACTTTGGAAGAAGTCGAAATCACGCTTTTCCGCGCAGATTTTCACAATCAAAAAGTTCATATTCCTATTCAAGACCTCATAATATGTATGAATCTCTTGACAAAAACATCATATTTCGTGTTTTCAGAGCGCTATCTGCAGTTGTATGAAGTTTGAAATAAGGCAAAATTACCACATTCTGAGCAGTTTCAAAGTATCGCAGATTACACGAATCTACCCAATACAACATGATACGCATAAATAAGTCCTCAAATGCACAGAATTTTGGGTTTCCAGCAAGTTATCGGCGTTTTTTCTGAGTCTCGTTGAGAAATTTTTGACTCTGTAAATCTGCTCAGAAGCAAGATTTTGCTTCAGAAGTGCGTTAAACGGCAGAATCTAGCACCAAATACATCATATTTCGTGTTTTTAGAGTGCTATTTGCAGTTTTTACAAACTTTGGAATAAGTCGAAATCACGCTTTTCCGCGCGGATTTTCACAATCAAAAAGTTCATATTCCTATTCAGGACCTCATAATATGTATGAATCTATTGGAAGATACATAATATTTCGTATTCTCAGAGCGCTATCTGCAGTTATATGAAGTTTGAAATAAGTCAAAATTACCACATTCTGAGCCAGTTTCAAAGTATCGCAAATCACATAAATCTATCCAATACAACATAATACGCATGAATCCGTCCTCAAATGCACAAAATTTTGCGTTTCCAGCAAGTTATCGGCGTTTTTTCTGAGTTTCGTTGAGAAATTTTTGACTCTGTACATCTGCTCAGAAGCAGGATTTTGCTTCAAAAAGGCGTCATATGGCAGAATCTAGTTACCAAATACATCATATTCGTGTTTTTAGAGTGCTATTTGCAGTTTTACAAACTTTGAAATAAGTCGAAATCACGCTTTTCCGCGCAGATTTTCACAATCAAAAAGTTCATATTCCTATTCAGGGACCTCATAATATGTATGCATCTATTGACAAAAACATCATATTCCGTGTTTTCAGAGCGCTATCTGCAGTTATATGAAGTTTGGAATAAGTCAAAATTACCACATTCTGAGCAGTTTCAAAGTATCGCAAATCACATAAATCTATCCAATACAACATAATACGCATGAATCCGTCCTCAAATGCACAGAATTTTGCGTTTCCAGCAAGTTATCGGCGTTTTTTCTTAGTCTCGTTGAGAAATTTTTGACTCTGTTAATCTGCTCAGAAGCAAGATTTTGCTTCAGAAGTGCGTTAAACGGCAGAATCTAGCACCAAATACATCATATTTCGTGTTTTTAGAGTGCTATTTGCAGTTTTACAAACTTTGGAATAAGTCGAAATCACGCTTTTCCGCGCGGATTTTCACAATCAAAAAGTTCATATCCCCTATTCAGGACCTCATAATATGTATGAATCTATTGAAGATACATCATATTTCGTATTCTCAGAGCGCTATCTGCAGTTATATGAAGTTTGGAATAAGTCAAAATTACCACATTCTGAGCAGTTTCAAAGTATCGCAAATCACATAAATCTATCCAATACAACATAATACGCATGAATCCGTCCTCAAATGCACAAAATTTTGCGTTTCCAGCAAGTTATCGGCGTTTTTCCTGAGTCTCGTTGAGAAATTTTTGACTCTGTAAATCTGCTCAGAAGCAAGATTTTGCTTCAGAAGTGCGTTATATGGCAGAATCTGGCACAAATACATCATATTTCGTGTTTGCGGAGTGCTATTCGCAGTTTTACAGACTTTGGAATAAGTCGAAATCATGCTTTTCCGCGCAGATTTTCACAATCAAAAAGTTCATATTCCTATTCAAGACTTTATAATATGTATGAATCACTTGACAGAAACATCATATTCCCGTGTTTCAGAGCGCTATCTGCAGTTATATAGAGTTTGAAATAAGTCGAAATTACCACATTCTGAGCAGTTTCAAAGTATCGCAAATCACATAAATCCATCCAATACAACATAATACGCATGAATCCGTCCTCAAATGCACAAAATTTGGGCGTTTCCAGCAAGTTATCGGCGTTTATTCTGAGTCTCGTTTGGAAATTTTTGACCCTGTAAATCTGCTCAGAAGCAAGATTTTGCTGCAAAAGTACGTTATATGGCAGAGTCTAGCACCAAAATACATCATATTTCGTGTTTTTAGAGTGCTATTTGCAGTTTTACAAACTTGGAATAAGTCGAAATCAGGTTTTTCCGCGGAAATTTTCACAATCAAAAAGTTCATATTCCTATTCAGGACCTCATAATATGTATGAATCTATTGACAAAAACATCATATTCCGTGTTCTCAGAGCGCTATCTGCAGTTATATGAAGTTTGGAATAAGTCAAAATTACCACATTCTGAGCAGTTTCAAAGTATCGCAAATCACATGAATCTATCCGATACAACATAGTACGCATGAATCCGTCCTCAAATGCACAAAATTTTGCGTTTCCAGCAAGTTATTGGCGTTTTTTCTGAGTGTCCGTTGAGAAATTTTTGACTCTGTTAATCTGCTCAGAAAGAAAGATTTTGCCTCAAAAATGCGTTATATGGCAGAATCTAGAACCAAATACATCATATTTCGTGTTTTCAGAGTGCTATTTGCAGTTTTACAAACATTGGAGTAAGTCAAAATCACGCTTTTCCGCGCAGATTTTTAAAATCAAAAATTTCATATTCCTATTCAGGACCTCATAATATGAATGAATTCATTGACAAAAACATCATATTCCTTGTTTTCAGAGCGCTATCTGCAGTTATATGAAGTTTGAAATAAGTCAAAATTACCACATTCTGAGCAGATTTTAAAGTATCGCAAGTCACATAAATCTATCCAATACAACATAATACGCATGAATCCGTCCTCAAATGCACAAAATTTTGCGTTTCCAGCAATTTATTGGCGTTTTTTCTGAGCCTCGTTGAGAAATTTTTGACTCTGTTAATCTGCTCAGAAGCAAGATTTTGCTTCAAAAGTGCGTTATATGGCAGAATCTAGCACCAAATACATCATATTTCGTGTTTTCAGAGTGCTATTCGCCGTTCTACAAACTTTGGATAAGTCAAAATCACGCTTTTCCGCGCAGATTTTCACAATCAAAAAGTTCATATTCCTTTTCAGGACCTTATAATATGTATGAATCTATTGCCAAAACATCATATTCCGTGTTCTTGGAGCTCTATCTGCAGTCATATGAAGTTTGGAATAAGTCAAAATTACCACATTCTGAGCAGTCTCAAAGTATCGCAAATCACATAAATCTATCCAATACAACATAATACGCATGAATCCGTCCTCAAATGCACAAAATTTTGCGTTTCCAGCAAGTTATCGGCGTTTTTCCGAGTCTCGTTGAGAAATTTTTGACTCTTTAAATCTGCTCAGAAGCAAGATTTTGCATCAAAAGTGTGTTATATGGCAGAATCTAGCACTAAATTCATAATATTTCGTGTTTTTAAAGTGCTATTTGCAGTTTTACAAACTCGGAATGAGTCGAAATCACGCTTTTCAGCGCAGATTTTCACAATCGAAAAGTTCATATTCCTATTCAGGACCTCATAATATGTATGAATCTATTGACAAAAACATCATATTTCATGTTTTCAGGAGCGCTATCTGCAGTTATATGAAGTTTGAAATAAGTCAAATTTACCACATTCTGAGCAGTTTCAAATTATCGCAAATCACATAAATCTATCCAATACAACATGATACGCATATATCTGTCCTCGAATGCACAAAATTTTGCGTGCCCAGCAAGTTATCAACGTTTTTTCTGAGTCTTGTTGAGAGATTTTGACTCTGGTTATCTGCTCAGAAGCAAGATTTTGCTTCAAAAGTGCGTTATATGGCAGAATCTAGCACCAAATACATCATATTTCGTGTTTTTAGAGTGCTAGTTGCAGTTTTACAAACTTTGGAATAAGTCGAAATCACGCTTTTCTGCGCAGATTTGCACAATCAAGAAGTTCATATTCCTTATTCAGGACCTCATAATATGTATGAATCTATTGACAAAAACATCATATTCCCGTGTTTTCAGAGCGCTATCTGCAGTTATATGAAGTTTGAAATAAGTCAAAATTACCACATTCTGAGCAGTTTCAAAGTATCGCAAGTCACATAAATGTATCCAATACAACATAATACGCATGAATCCGTCCTCAAATGCACAAAATTTTGCGTTTTCAGCAAGTAATCGGCGTTTTTTTGAGTATCGTTGAGGAATTTTTGGCTCTGTAAATCTGCTCAGAAGCAAGATTTTGCTTCAAAAGAGCGTTACATGGCAGAATCTGACGCAAATACATCATATTTAGTGTTTTCAGAGTGCTATTCGCAGTTTAACAAACTTTGGAATAAGTCGAAATCACGCTTTTCCGCGCGGATTTTCACAATCCAAAAGTTCATAATCCTATTCAGGACTTCATAATATGTATGAATCTATTAACAAGAACATCATATTCCGTGTTTTCAGAGCGCTATCTGTGGTTAAATGAAGTTTGAAATAAGTCAAAATTACCACATTCTGAGCAGTTTCAAAGTATCGCAAATCACATAAATCTATCCAATACAACATAATACGCATAAATTCGTCTCGAATGCACTGAATTTTGCGTTTCCAGCGAGTTAACCGCGTTTTTTCTGAATCTCGTTTAGAAATTTTTGACTCTGTTAATCTGCTGAGAAGCAAGATTTTGCTTCAAAAGTGCGTTATATGGCAGAATCTTAGCACCAAATACATCATATTTCATGTTTTTAGAGTGCTATCTGCAGTTTTACAAACTTTGAAATAAGTCGAAATCACGCTTTCCCGCGCAGATATTTACAATCAAAAAGCTCATATTCCCATGCAAGACCTCATAATATGTATGAATCTATAAACAAAAACACATATTTCGTGTTTCAGAGCGCTATCTGCAGTTATATGAAGTTTTGAAATAAGTCAAAATTACCACATTCTAAGCAGTTTCAAAGTATCGCAAACTACATAAATCTATCCAATACAACAAAATACGCATGAATCTGTCCTCAAATGCACAAAAATTTTGCGTTTACAGCAAGTTATCGGCTATTTTTCTGAGACTCGTTGAGAAATTTTTGACTCTGTAAATCTGCTCAGAAGCAAGATTTTGCTTCAGAAGTGCGTTATATGCAGACTCCAGCACCAAATACATCATATTTCGTGTTTTAGAGTGCTATTTGCAGTTTTACAAACTTTGGAGTAAGTAAAAATCACGCTTTTCCGCGCAGAATTTCAACAATCAAAAAATTCGTATTCCTGTTCAGGACCTCATAATATGTATGAATCTATTGACAAAAACATCATATTCCGTGTTTTCAGACCGCTATCTGCAGTTATATGAAGTTTGGAATAAGTCAAAATTACTACATTCCGAGCAGTTTCAAACTATCGCAAATCACATGAATCTATCTAATACAACATAATACGTATGAATCCGTCCTCAAATGCACAAAATTTTGCGTTTCCAGAAAATTATCAGCGTTTTACTGAGTCTCGTTGAGAAAATTTTTGACTCTGTAAATCTGCTCAGAAGCAAGATTTTGCTTCAAATATGCGTTATATGGCAGAATCTAGCACCAAATACATCATATTCGTGTTTTTAGAGTGCTATTTGCAGTTTCACAAACTTTGGAATAGGTCGAGATCACGCTTTCGCGCAGATTTTCACAATCAAAAAGTTCATATTCCTATCCAGGACCTCATAATATGTATGAATCCATCAACAAAAACATCGTATCTCGTGTTTTCAGAGCGCTTTCTGCAGTTGTATGAAGTTTGAAATAAGTCAGAATTTCCACATTCTGAGCAGTCTCAAAGTATCGCAATCACATAAATCTATCCAATACAACATAATACGCATGGATCCGTCCTCAAATGCACAAAATTTTGCGTTTCCAGCGAGTTATCAGCGTTTTTCCTGAGTCTCGTTGAGAATTTTTTTGATTCTGTAAATCTGCTCAGAAGCATGATTTTGCTTCAAAAAATGCGATATATGGCAGAATCTAGCACCAAATACATCATATTTCGTGTTTTTAGAGTGTTATTTGCAGTTTTACAAACTTTGGAATAGGTCAAGATCACGCTTCTCCTCGCAGATTTTCACAATCAAAAAGTTCATATTCCTATCCAGGACCTTATAATATGTATGAATCCATCGACAAAAAACATTGTATCTTGTGTTTTCAGAGCGCTATCTGCAGTAATATGAAGTTTGAAATAATTCAAAATTATCACATTCTGAGCAGTTTAAAGTATCGCAAATCACAAGGCGTCAGATGGACGATATCCACTCTCGAGTCCGTATAAACATTCAGAATGCCAGCGACCGGATGAAAGAGACCTATGACGTCAAGGCACAAGACGGGGGCTTTCAACCAGGAGACTCGGTGTGGCTTTATAACCCAGGGCGGCGACGTGGCCTGTCTTCAAAATTACAGACATCTTGGGAAGGGCCTTACGAAGTCATCAGAAGAATTAACGACATAATCTACGAAATCAGACGCAACCCCAAGAGCAAATCAAGAGTGGTGCACTTCAATCGGCTAGCACCATTTGCAGGAGACAATAATGAAGATCCCAATGACGCACGTGCTCGTAAGAATCCACGCGCAGGAAGATTCATTGAGGAGTTCATGAAGACTTTTTCAAGTGGACGTCGGGGCCCGATTCGGAATAACTACCGAAGTGCAGCAGGATCTATTCAGAGTCCCCGGCCGACTACTCCTTGGCTCATTGTGTATCAGGAGATTTGGAGATGTCCAGAGGAATAGCAGCAGTTTTCAAGAAGAAGTTTGGCAGACCAGAACACCAGAAGCCTACTGTAGGGAAGACCATCTGTCTGCGGGACAATACGACAAACAAGGAACGCTATATTTACCACATGGTAACGAAAGATAAATTTCATTATAAACCAACCTACCGTTCCATGTGGGAAGCGCTGCAAGACATGCGAAGCCATTTAATGGCAGAACGACATCCTGAAACTGGCAATGCCAAAATTGGGCTGCGGTCTGGATGGATTAGATTGGAAGATCGTTCGAAATATGATAGAGATAACATTCCAGAACAGCGGAATTCAAATATTGGTCTGCTGTTTCCACCCAACAGGCCCGATCGAGCCAAAAACTGTCGACTGCTACTTCTACCAAACTACTGGTTGCACCAAGAGCGGCGAGTGTCGATTCCGGCACAGACATAAAGATGTGTTTCGGGACGAAACATTCTTAAGAAGAGGGCAGTGTGACGTGCGGGAGTGAGAGGGGAGCTCGTGAATACGACGCAGTATGAGGAGGAGCTTCTTGTCGCCTCTTACGCCCGCGCCACGTCGCAGCGCATCACCCCTCCCAATGGAAGCCTCTATCGATTCCTGGAAATGGAAAGAGTCGCGAAATGGAAAATTTCGAGAAGGACGGTGTTTCGCTATATAAGGCCAAGCCAACGACGTGTAGGACAGTACAGTACTTAATAGTAGCAGTGCAAATAAATAATAAACAGTGACAGTGAAGTGAGAGTGTATATAAATAGTGAAATATGAATATCTGTGACTTGATTGAATTAGAATTAAGTGATTAATATATAAATATACTGTTATTAGTGACATAAGAAGAATTAAAGATTTTATTTCATTTAGATTAATAAATAGTGACTTTTATTTATTTACAGAGTGATTCATCAAGCAATAAACATCACAATATGTATGAGTCCATCGACAAAAACATCGTATCTCGTGTTTTCAGAAGCGCTATCTGCAGTTATATGAAGTTTGAAATAAGTCAAAATTACCACTTTTCTGAGCAGTTTCAAAGTATCGCAAATCACATAAATCTATCCAATACAACATAATACGCATGAACCCGTCCTCAAATGCACAAATTCTGCGTTCCCAGGGAGTTATCAGCGTTCTTTCTGAGTGTCGTTGAGAAATTTTTGATTCTGTAAATCTGCTCAGAAAGCAAGATTTTGCTTCAAAAAATGCGTTATATGGCAGAATCTAGCACCAAATACATCATATTTTGTGTTTTTTAGAGTGCTATTTGCAGTTTCACAAACTTTGGAATAGGTCGAGATCACGCTTTCGCGCAGATCTTTCACAATCAAAAAGTTTATATTCCTATCCAGGACCTCATAATATGTATGAATCCATCGACAAAAACATCGTATCTCGTGTTTTTGGAGCGCTATCTGCAGTTATATGAAGTTTGAAATAAGTCAAAATTCTCACATTCTGAGCAGTCTCAAGTATCGCAAATTACATAAATCTATCCAATACAACAATAATACGCATGGATCCGTCCTCAAATGCACAAAATTTTGCGTTTCCAGCGGGTTATCAGCGTTTTTTCTGAAACGCGTTGAGAAATTTTTGATTCTGTAAATCTGCTCAGAAAGCAAGATTTTGCATCAAAAATGCGTTATATGGCAGAATCTAGCACCAGATACATCATATTTCGTGTTTTTAGAGTGCTATTTGCAGTTTTACAAACTTCGGAATAAGTCGAGATCACGCTTTTCCGCGTAGATTTTCACAATCAAAAAGTTCATATTCCTATCCAGAACCTCATAATATGTATGAGTCCATCGACCAAAAAACAACGTATCTCGTGTTTTCAGAGCGCTATCTGCAGTTATATGAAGTTTGAAATAAGTCAAAATTACCACTTTCTGAGCAGTTTCAAAGTATCGCAAATCACATAAATCTATCCAATACAACATAATACGCATGAACCCATCCTCAAATGCACAAATTCTGCGTTTCCAGGGAGTTATCAGCGTTCTTTCTGAGTCTCGTTGAGAAATTTTTGATTCTGTAAATCTGCTCAGAAGCAAGATTTTGCTTCAAAAATGCGTTATATGGCAGAATCTAGCACCAAATACATCATATTTCGTGTTTTTAGAGTGCGATTTGCAGTTCCACAAACTTTGGAATAGGTCGAGATCACGCTTTCGCGCAGATTTTCACAATCAAAAAGTTTATCATCCTATCCAGAACCTCATGATATGTATGAGTCCATCGACAAAAACATCGTATCTCGTGTTCTCAGAGCGCTATCTGCAGTTATATGAAGTTTGAAATAAGTCAAAATTCCCACATTCTGAGCAGTCTCAAAGTATCGCAAATCACATAAATCTATCCAATACAACATAATACGCATGGATCCGTCCTCAAATGCACAAAATTTTGCGTTTTCAGCGAGTTATCAGCGTTTTTCCTGAGTCTCGTTGAGGAATTTTTGATTCTGTAAATCTGCTCAGAAGTAAGATTTTGCTTCAAAAATGCCTTATATGAAAGAATTTAGCACCAAATACATCATATTTCGTGTTTTTAGAGTGCTATTTGTAGTTTTACAAACTTTGGAATAATTCGAGGTCACGCTTTTCCGCGCAGATTTTCACAATCAAAAAGTTCATATTCCTATCCAGGACCTTATAATATGTATGAATCCATCGACAAAAACATCGTATCTCGTGTTTTCAGAGCGCTATCTGCAGTTATATGAAGTTTGAAATAAATCAAATTACCATATTCTGAGCAGTTTCAAAGTATCGCAAATCACATAAATCTATCCAATACAATATAATACGCATGAAATCCGTCCTCAAATGCACAAAATTTTGCGTTTCCAGCGAGTTATCAGCGTTTATTCTGTCTCGTTAAGAAATTTTTGATTCTGTTAATCTGCTCAGAAGCAAGATTTTGCTTCAAAAATGCGTTATATGGCAAAATCTAGCACCAAATACATCATATTTCGTGTTTTTAGAGTGCTATTTGCAGTTTTACAAACTTTGGAATAGGTCAAGATCACGCTGTTCCGCGCAGATTCTCACAATCAAAAAGTTCATACTCCTATCCAGGACCTCATAATATGTATGAATCCATCGACAAAAACATCATATCTCGTGTTTTCAGAGCGCTATCTGCCAGTTATATGAAGTTTGAAATAAGTCAAAATTATCACATTCTGAAAAGTTTCAAAGTATCGCAAATCACATAAATCTATCCAATACAACATAATACGCATGAAATCCGTCGTCAAATGCACAAAATTTTGCGTTTTTCAGCGAGTTATCCGCGTTTTTTCTGAGATGCGTTGAGAAATTTTTGATTCTGTAAATCTGCTCAGAAGCAAGATTTTGCTTCAAAAATTGCGTTATATGCAGAATCTAGCACCAGATACATCATATTTCGTGTTTTTAGAGTGCTATTTGCAGTTTTACAAACTTTGAAATAAGTCAAGATCACGCTTTTCCGCGCAGATATTCACAATCAAAAAGTTCATATTCCCTATTCAGGATCTCATATATGTATGAATTCATCGACAAAAACATCGTATTTCGTGTTCTCAGAGCGCTATCTGCAGTTATATGAAGTTTGAAATAAGTCAAAATTCCCACATTCTGAACAGTCTCAAAGTATCGCAAATCACATGAATCTATCCAATACAACATAATACGCATTAATCCGTCCTCAAATGCACAAAATTTTGCGTTTCCAGCGGAATATCAGCGTTTTTCCTGAGTCTCGTTGAGAGATTTTTTGATTCTGTAAATCTGCTCAAAAGCAAGATTTTGCTTTAAAAATGCGTTATATAGCAGAATTTAGCACCAAATACATCATATTTCGTGTTATTAGAGTGCTATTTGCAGTTTTACAAATTCTGGAATAGGTCAAGATCACGCTGTTCCTCGCAGATTCTCTTAATCAAAAAGTTCATATTCCTAACCAGGACCTCATAATATGTATGAATCCATCGACAAAAACATCGTATCTTGTGTTCTTAGAGCGCTATCTGCAGTTATATGAAGTTTGAAATAAGTCAAAATTATCACATTCTGAGCAGTTTCAAAGTATCGCGAATCACATAAATCTATCCAATACAACATAATACGCATGAATCCGTCCTCAAATGCACAAAATTTTGCGTTTCCCCGTGAGTTATCAGCATTTATTCTGTCTCGTTAAAAAAATTTTGATTCCGTAAATCTGCTCCGAAGCAAGATTTTGCTTCAAAAATGCGTTATATGGCAGAATCTAGCACCAAATTCATCATATTTCGTGTTTTTAAAGTGCTATTTGCAGTTTTACAAACTTTGGAATAAGTCGAGATAACGCTTTTCCAGGCAGATTTTCACAATCAAAAAGTTCATATTCCTATCCAGGACCTCATATTATGTATGAATCCATCGACAGAAACATCGTATCTCGTGTTTCCAGAGCGCTATCTGCAGTTATATGAGGTTTGAAATAAGTCAAATTTACCACATTCTGAGCAGTTTCAAAGTATCGCAAATCACAAAAATCTATCTAATACAACATAATACGCATGAATCCGTCCTTAAATACACAAAATTTTGCGTATCCAGCGAGTCATCAGCGTTTTTTCTGAGTCTCGTTGAGAAATTTTTGATTCTGTAAATCTGCTCAGAAGCAAGATTTGCTTCAAAAATGCGTTATATGGCAGAATCCAGCACCAAATACATCATATTTCGTGTTTTTAGAGTGCCATTTGCAGTTTCACAAACTTTGGAATAGGTCAAGATCACGCTTCTCCTCGCAGATTTTCACAATCAAAAAGTTCATATTCCTATCCAGGACCTCATAATATGTATGAATCCATCGACAAAAACATCGTATCTCGTGTTTTCAGAGCGCTATCTGCAGTTATATGAAGTTTGAAATAAGTCAAATTTACCACATTCTGAGCAGTTTCAAAGTATCGCAAATCACAAAAATCTATCCAATACATCATAATACGCATGAATCCGTCCTCAAATGCACAAAATTTTGCGTTTTCCAGCGGGGTTATCAGCGTTTTTTCTGAGACGCGTTGAGAAATTTTGATTCTGTAGACATGCTCAGAAGCAAGATTTTTCTTCAAAAATGCTTTATATGGCAGAATCTAGCACCAGATACATCATATTTCGTGTTTTTAGAATGCTATTTGCAGTTTTACAAACTTTGGAATAAGTCAAGATCACGCTTTTCCGCGCCGATTTTCACAATCAAAAAGTTCATATTCCTATCTAGGACCTCATAATATGTATGAATCCATCGACTGAAACATCGTATCTTGTGTTTTCAGCGCGCTATCTGCAGTTATATGAAGTTTGAAATAAGTCAAAATTATCTCATACTGAGCAGTTTCAAAGTATCGCAAATCACATAAATCTATCCAATACAACATAATACGCATGAATCCTCAAATGTATAAAATTCTGCGTTCCCAGCGAGTTATCAGCGTTTTTTCTGAGTCTCGTTGAGAGATTTTTTGATTCTGTAAATCTGCTCAAAAGCAAGATTTTGTTTCAAAAATGCGTTATATGGCAGAATTTAGCATCAAATACATCATATTTCGTGTTTTTAGAATGCTATCTGTAGTTTCACAAACTTAGGAATAAGTCGAGATCACGCTTTTCCGCGCGGATTTTCACGATCAAAAAGTTCATATTCCTATCCAGGACCTCATAATATGTATGAATCCATCGACAAAAACATCTTATCTCGTGTTTTTAGAGCGCTATCTGCAGTTATATGAAGTTTGAAATAAGTCAAAATTTACCACATTCTGAGCAGTTTCAAAGTATCGCAAACCACATAAATCTATCCAATACAACATAAAACGCATGAGCCCCGTCCTCAAATGCAGAAAATTTTGCGTATCCAGCGAGTTATTAGCGTTTTTCTGAGGTCTCGTTGAGAGATTTTTGATTCTGTAAATCTGCTCAGAAGCATGATTTTGCTTCAAAAATGCGTTATATGGCAGAATCTAGCACCAAATACATTATATTTCGTGTTTTCAGAGTGTTATTTGCAGTTTTACAAACTTTGGAATAGGTCAAGATCACGCTTTTCCGCGCAGATTTTCACAATCAAAAATTTCATATTCCTATCCAGGACCTTATAATATGTATGAATTCAGCGACAAAAACATCGTATCCCGTGTTTTCAGAGCGCTATCTGCAGTTATATGAAGTTTGAAATAATTATAAATTGTCACATTCTGAGCCAGTTTCAAAGTATCGCGAAATCACATAAATCTATCCAATACAACATAATACGCATGAATCCGTTCTCAATGCACAAAATTTAGCGTTTCCAGCGGGTTATCAGCGTTTTTTCTGAGACGCGTTGAGAAATTTTTGATTCTGTAGACATGCTCAGAAGGAAGATTCTTCTTCAAAAATGCTTTATATGGCAGAATCTAGCACCAGATACATCATATTTCGTGTTTTAAAATGCTATTTGCAGTTTTACAAACTTTGGAATAAGTCAAGATCACGCTTTTCCGCGCCGATTTTCACAATCAAAAAGTTCATATTCCTATCTAGGACCTCATAATATGTATGAATCCATCGACTGAAACATCGTATCTTGTGTTTTCAGCGCGCTATCTGCAGTTATATGAAGTTTGAAATAAGTCAAAATTATCTCATACTGAGCAGTTTCAAAGTATCGCAAATCACATAAATCTATCCAATACAACATAATACGCATAAATCCTCAAATGTATAAAATTCTGCGTTTCCAGCGAGTTATCAGCGTTTTTTCTGAGTCTCGTTGAGAGATTTTTTGATTCTGTAAATCTGCTCAAAAGCAAGATTTTGTTTCAAAAATGCGTTATATGGCAGAATTTAGCATCAAATACATCATATTTCGTGTTTTAGAGTGCTATCTGCAGTTTTTACAAACTTAGGAATAAGTCGAGATCACGCTTCTCCGCGCGGTGTTTCACGATCAAAAAGTTCATATTCCTATCCAGGACCTCATAATATGTATGCAATCCATCGACAAAAACATCTTATCTCGTGTTTTAGAGCGCTATCTGCAGTTATATGAAGTTTGAAATAAGTCAAATTTACCACATTCTGAGCAGTTTCAAAGTATCGCAAACCACATAAATCTATCCAATACAACATAAAACGCATGAGTCCGTCCTCAAATGCAGAAAATTTTGCGTATCCAGCGAGTTATTAGCGTTTTTCTGAGTCCTCGTTGAGAAATTTTTGATTCTGTAAATCTGCTCAAAAGCAAGATTTTGCTTCAAAAATGCGTTATATGGCAGAATCTAGCACCAAATACATCAGATTTCGTGTTTTTAGAGTGCTATTTGCAGTTTTACAAACTTTGGAATAAGTCGAGATCACGCTTTTCCGCGCAGATTTTCACAATCAAAAGTTCATATTCCTATCCAGGATCTCATAATATGTATTGAATCCATCGACAAAAACATCGTAATACGTGTTTTCAGAGCGCTATCTGCAGTTATATGAAATTTGAATAAAGTCAAAATTACCACTTTCTGAGCAGTTTCAAAGTATCGCAAATCACATAAATCTATCCAATACAACATAATACGCATAAATCCGTCCTCAAATGCACAAAACTTTGCGTTTCCAGCAAGTTATTAGCGTTTTTTCTGAGTCTCGTTGGGAAACTTTTAATTCTGTAAATCTGCTCAGAAGCAAGAGTTTGCTTCAAAAATGCGTTATATGGCAGAATTAGCACCAAATACATCATATTTCGTGTTTTTAGAGTGCTATTTGTAGTTTTACAAACTTTGGAATAAGTCGAGATCACGCTTTTTCCGCGCAGATTTTCACAATCAAAAAGTTCAAAGTCCTATCCAGGACCTCATATTATGTATGAATCCATCGACAAAAGCATCGTATCTCGTGTTTTTAGAGCGCTATCTGCAGTTATATGAAGTTTGAAATAAGTCAAAATTACCACTTTCTGAGCAGTTTCAAAGTATCGCAAATAACAAAAATCTATCCAATACAACATAATACGCATGAATCCATCCTCAAATGCACGAAACTTTGCGTTTCCAGCGAGTTATCAGCGTTTTTTCTGAGTCTTGTTAAGAAATTTTTGATTCTGTAAATCTGCTCAGAAGCAAGATTTTGCTTCAAAAATACGTTATATGGCAGAATTTAGCACCAAATACATCATATTTCGTGTTTTTAGAGTGCTATCTGCAGTTTTACAAAGTTTGGAATGAGTCGAGATCACGCTTTTCCGCGCAGATTTTCACAATCAAAAAGTTCATATTCTTATCCAGGACCTCATAATATGTATGAATTTATCGACAAAAACATCGTATCTTGTGTTTTCAGAGCGCTATCTGCAGTTATATGAAGTTTGAAATAAGTCAAAATTACCTCATTCTGAGCAGTTTCAAAGTATCGCAAATCACATAAATCTATCCAGTACAACATAATACGCATGAATCCGTCCTAAAATACACAAAATTTTGCGTTTCCAGCGAGTTATCAGCGATTTTTCTGAGTCTCGTTGAGAAATTTTTTGATTCTGTAAATCTGCTAAGAAGGAAGATTTTGCTTCAAAAATGCGTTATATGGCAGAATCTAGCACCAAATTCATCATATTCCGTGTTTTTAAAGTGCCTATTTGCAGTTTTACAAACTTTGGAATAAGTCATGATAACGCTTTCCCAGGCAGATTTTCACAATCAAAAAGTTCATATTCCTATCCAGGACCTCATCATATGTATGAGTCCATCGACAAGAACATCGTATCTCGTGTTTTCAGAGCGCTATCTGCAGTTATATGAAGTTTGAAATAAATCAAAATTACCACATTCTGAGCAGTTTCAAAGTATCGCAAATCACATTAATCTATCCAATACAACATAATACGCATGAATCCGTCCTCAAATGTGAGAAATTTTGCGTTTGCAGCGAGTTATCAGCGTTTTTTCTGAGTCACGTTGAGAAATTTTTGATTCTGTAAATCTGCTCAGAAGCAAGATTTTGCTTCAAAAATGCGTTATATGGCAGAATCCAGCACCAAATACATAACATTTCGTGTTTTTAGAGTGCTATTTGCAGTTTTACAAACTTTGGAATAAGTCGTGATCACGCTTTTCTGCGCAGATTTCCACAATCAAAAAGTTTATATTCCTATCCAGGACCTCATAATATGTATGAACCCATCGACAGAAACATTGTATCTCGTGTTTTCAGAGCGCTATCTGCAGTTATATAAAGTTTGAAAATAAGTCAAAATTACCACATTCTGAGCAGTTTCAAAGTATCGCAAATCACATAAATCTATCCAATACAACATAATACGCATGAATCCGTCCTCAAATACACAAAAATTTTGCGTTTCCAGCGGGTTATCAGCGTTTTTTCTGAGAGGCGTTGAGAAATTTTTGATTCTGTAAATCTGCTCAGAAGCAAGATTTTGCTTTAAAAATGCGTTATATGGCAGAATCTAGCACCAGATACATTATATTTCGTGTTTTTAGAGTGCTATTTGTAGTTTTACAAACTTTGGAATAAGTCGAGATCACGCTTTTCCGCGCAGATTTTCACAATCAAAAAGTTCATATTCCTATCCAGGACCTCATAATATGTATGAATCCATCGACAAAAACATCTTATCTCGTGTTTTCGGAGCGCTATCTGCAGTTATATGAAGTTTGAAATAAGTCAAATTTACCACATTCTGAGCAGTTTCAAAGTATCGCAAATCACATAAATCTATCCAATACAACATAATACGCATGAATCCGTCCTCAAATGCAGAAATTTTGCGTATCCAGCGAGTTATGAGCGTTTTTTCTAAGTCTTGTTGAGATAGTTTTGATTCTGTAAATCTGCTCAAAAGCAAAATTTTGCTTCAAAAATGCGTTATATGGCAGAATCTAGCACCAAATACATCAGATTTTGTGTTTTTAGGGTGGTATTTGCAGTTTTACAAACTTTGGAATAAGTCGAGATCACGCTTTTCCGCGCAGATTTTCACAATCAAAAAGTTCATATTCCTATCCAGGACCTCATAATATGTATGAATCCATCGACAAAAACATCGTATCTCGTGTTTTCAGAGCGCTATCTGCAGTTATATGAAGTTTGAAATAAGTCAAAATTATCACATTCTGAGCAGTTTCAAAGTATCGCAAATCACATAAATCTATCCAATACAACATAATACGCATGAATCCGTCCTCAAATGCACAAAATTTTGCTTTTCCAGCGGGTTATCAGCGTTTTTCTTGAGACGCGTTGAGAAATTTTTGATTCTGTAAATCTGCTCAGAAGTAAGATTTTGCTTCAAAAATGCGTTATATGGCAGAATCTAGCACCAAATACATCAGATTTTGTGTTTTTAGGGTGGTATTTGCAGTTTTACAAACTTTGGAATAAGTCGAGATCACGCTTTTCCGCGCAGATTTTCACAATCAAAAAGTTCATATTCCTATCTAGGACCTCATAATATGTACGAATCCATCGACTGAAACATCGTATCTCGTGTTTTCAGAGCGCTATCTGCAGTTATATGAAGTTTGAAATAAGTCAAAATTATCTCATACTGAGCAGTTTCAAAGTATCGCAAATACATTAATCTATCCAATACAACATAATACGCATGAATCCGTCCTCAAATGTGGGAAATTTTGCGTTTGCAGCGAGTTATCAGCGTTTTTTCTGAGCCACGTTGAGAAATTTTTGATTCTGTAAATCTGCTCAGAAGCAAGATTTTGCTTCAAAAATGCGTTATATGGCAGAATCCAGCACCAAATACATAACATTTCGTGTTTTTAGAGTGCTATTTGCAGTTTTACAAACTTTGGAATAAGTCGTGATCACGCTTTTCCGCGCAGATTTCCACGATCAAAAAGTTCATATTCCTATCCAGGACCTCATAATATGTATGAATCCATCGACAAAAACATCGTATCTCGTGTTTTCAGAGCGCTATCTGCAGTTATATAAAGTTTGAAATAAGTCAAAATCACCACATTCTGAGCAGTTTCAAAGTATCGCAAATCACATAAATCTATCCAATACAACATAATACGCATAAATCCGTTCTCAAATGCACAAAATTTTGCTTTTCCAGCGAGTTATCAGCGTTTTTTCTGAGTCTCGTTGAGAGATTTTTGATTATGTAAATCTGCTCAGAAGCAAGATTTGGCTTCAAAAATGCGTTATATGGCAGAATCTAGCACCAAATACATCATATTTCGTGTTTTTAGAGTGCTATTTGCAGTTTTACAAACTTTGGAATAAGTCGAGATCACGCATTTCCGCGCGGATTTTTACAATCAAAAAGTTCATATTACTATCCATGACCTCATAATATGTATGAATCCATCGACAAAAACATCGTATCTCGTGTTTTCAGAGCGCTATCTGCAGTTATATGAAGTTTGAAATAAGTCAAAATTACCACATTCTGAGCAGTTTCAAAGTATCGCAAATCACATGGATCTATCCAATACAACATAATACGCATGAATCCGTCCTCAAATGCACAAAATTTTGCGTTTCCAGCGAGTTATCAGCGTTTTTTCTGAGTCCCGTTGAGAAATTTTTGATTCTGTAAGTCTTCTAAGAAGCAAGATTTTGCTTTAAAAATGCGTTATATGGCAGAATCTAGCACCAAATACATCATATTTCGTGTTTTTAGAGTGCTATTTGCAGTTTCACAAACTTTGGAATAAGTCGAGATCACGCTTTTCCGCGCAGATTTTCACAATCAAAAAGTTCATATTCCTATTCTGGACCTCATAATATGTATGAATCTATCGACAAAGATATCGTAACTCGTGTTTTCAGAGCGCTATCTGCAGTTATATGAAGTTTGAAATAAGTCAAAATTCCCACATTCTGTGCAGTCTCAAAGTATCGCAAATCACATAAATCTATCCAATACAACATAATACGCATGGATCCGTCCTCAAATGCACAAAATTTTGCGTTTCCAGCGAGTTATCAGCGTTTTTCCTGAGTCTCGTTGAGGAAGTTTTTGATTCTGTAAATCTGCTCAGAAGCAAGATTTTGCTTCAAAAATGCGTTATATGGCAGAATCTAGCACCAAATACATCATATTCTGTGTTTTTAGAGTGCTATTTGCAGTTTTACAAACTTTGGAATAGGTCAAGATCACGCTGTTCCGCGCAGATTTTCACAATCAAAAAGTTCATATTCCTATCCAGGACCTCATAATATGTATGAATCCATCGACAAAAACATCGTATCTCGTGTTTTCAGAGCGCTATCTGCAGTTATATGAAGTTTGAAATAAGTCAAAATTATCACATTCTGAGCAGTTTCAAAGTATCGCAAATCACATAAATCTATCCAATACAACATAATACGCATGAATCCGTCCTCAAATGCACTAAATTTTGCGTTTCCAGCGGGTTATCAGCGTTTTTTCTGAGACGCGTTGAGAAATTTTTGATTCTGTAAATCTGCTCAGAAGCAAGATTTTGCTTCAAAAATGCGTTATATGGCAGAATCCAGCACCAGATACATCATATTTCGTGTTTTTAGAGTGCTATTTGCAGTTTTACAAACTTTGGAATAAGTCAAGATCACGCTTTTCCGCGCAGATTTTCACAATCAAAAAGTTCATATTCCTATTCAGGACCTCATAATATGTATGAATCCATCGACAAAAACATCGTATCTCGTGTTTTCAGAGCGCTATCTGCAGTTATATGAAGTTTGAAATAAGTCAAAATTCCCACATTCTGAGCAGTCTCAAAGTATCGCAAATCACTTAAATCTATCCAATACAACATAATACGCATGAATCCGTCCTCAAATGCACGGAATTTTGCGTTTCCAGCGAGTTATCAGCGTTTTTTCTGAGTCTCGTTGAGAAATTTTTTGATTCTGTAAATCTGCTCAAAAGCAACATTTTGCTTCAAAAATGCGTTATATGGCAGAATCTAGCACCAAATACATCATATTTCGTGTTTTTGGAGTGCTATTTGTAGTTTTACAGACTTTGGAATAAGTCAAGATCACGCTTTTCCGCGCAGATTTTCACAATCAAAAAGTTCATATTCCTATCCAGGACCTCATAATATGTATGAATCCATCGACAAAAACATCTTATCTCGAGTTTTCGGAGCGCTATCTGCAGTTATATGAAGTTTGAAATAAGTCAAATTTACCACATTCTGAGCAGTTTCAAAGTATCGCAAATCACATAAATCTATCCAATACAACATAATACGCATGAATCCGTCCTCAAATGCGGAAAATTTTGCGTATCCAGCGAGTTATTACCGTTTTTTCTGAGTCTTGTTGAGAAATTTTTGATTCTGTAAATCTGCTCAAAAGCAAAATTTTGCTTCAAAAATGCGTTATATGGCAGAATCTCGCACCAAATACATCAGATTTTGTGTTTTTAGGGTGGTATTTGCAGTTTTACAAACTTTGGAATAAGTCGAGATCACGCTTTTCCGCGCAGATTTTCACAATCAAAAAGTCCATATTCCTATCCGGAACCTCATGATATGTATGAATCCATCGACAAAAATATCGTATCTCGTGTTTTCAGAGCGCAATCTGCAGTAATATGAAGTTTGAAATAAGTCAAAATTACCACATTCTGAGCAGTCTCAGAGTATCGCAAATAACATAAATCTATCCAATACAACATAATACGCATAAATCCATCCTCAAATGCACAAAACTTTGCGTTTCCAGCGAGTTATCAGCGTTTTTTCTGAGTCTCGTTAAGAAATTTTTGATTCTGTAAATCTGCTCAGGAGCAAGATTTTGCTTCAAAAATGCGTTATATGGCAGAATTTAGCACCAAATACATCATATTTCGTGTTTTTAGAGTGCTATTTGCAGTTTTACAAACTTTGGAATGAGTCAAGATCACGCTTTTCCGCGCAGATTTTCACAATCAAAAAGTTCATATTCCTATCCAGGACCTCATAATATGTATGAATCCATCGACAAAATCATCGTATCTTGTGTTTTCAGAGCGCTATCTGCAGTTATATGAAGTTTGAAATAAGTCAAAATTACCACATTCTGAGCAGTTTCAAAGTATCGCAAATCACATGAATCTATCCAATACAACATAATACGCATGAATCCGTCCTCAAATGCACAAAATTTTGCGTTTCCAGCGAGTTATCAACGTTTTTTCTGAGTCTAGATGAGAAATTTTTTATTCTGTAAATCTGCTCAGGAGGAAGATTTTGCTCCAAAAATGCGTTATATGGCAGAATCTAGCACCAAGTTCATCATATTTCGTGTTTTTGAAGTGCTATTTGCAGTTTTACAAACTTTGGAATAAGTCGAGATAACGCTTTTCCGCGCAGATTTTCACAATCAAAAAGTTCATATTCCTATCTAGGACCTCATGATATGTATGAATCCATCGACTGAAACATCGTATCTTGTGTTTTCAGAGCGCTATCTGCAGTTATATGAAGTTTGAAATAAGTCAAAATTATCTCATACTGAGCAGTTTCAAAGTATCGCAAATCACATAAATCTATCCAATACAATATAATACGCATGAATCCGTCCTCAAATGCACAAAATTTTGCGTGTCCAGCCAGTTATCAGCGTTCTTTCTGAGTCTCGTTGAGAGATTTTTGATTCTGTAAATCTGGTCAGAAGCAAGATTTTGCTTCAAAACTGCGTTATATGGCAGAATCCAGCACCAAATACATAACATTTCGTGTTTTTAGAGTGCTATTTGCAGTTTTACAAACTTTGGAATAAGTCGTGATCACGCTTCTCCGCGCAGATTTCCACAATAAAAGGGTTCATATTCCTATCCAGGACCTCATAATATGTATGAATCCATCGACAAAATCATCGTATCTCGTGTTTTCAGAGCGCTATCTGCAGTTATATGAAGTTTGAAATAAGTCAAAATTACCACATTCTGAGCAGTTTTCAAAGTATCGCAAATCACATGGATCTATCCAATACAACATAATACGCATGAATCCGTCCTCAAATGCACAAAATTTTGCGTTTCCAGCAAGTTATCAGCGTTTTTTCTGAGTCCCGTTGAGAAATTTTTGATTCTGTAAGTCCGCTAAGAAGCAAGATTTTGCTTTAAAAATGCGTTATATGGCAGAATCTAGCACCAAATACATCATAGTTCGTGTTTTTAGAGTGCTATTTGCAGTTTCACAAACTTTGGAATAAGTCGAGATCACGCATTTCCACGCCCATTTTTACAATCAAAAAGTTCATATTCCTATCCAGGACCTCATAATATGTATGAATCCATAGACAAAAACATCGTATCTCGTGTTTTCAGAGCGCTATCTGCAGTTATATGAAGTTTGAAATAAGTCGAAATTACCACAATCTAAGCAGTTACAAAGTATCGCAAATCACATAAATCTATCCAATACAACATAATACGCATGAATCCGTTCTCAAATGCACAAAATTTTGCGTTTCCAGCGAGTTATCAGCGTTTTTCCTAAGTCTCGTTCAGAAATTTTTGATTCTGTAAATCTGCTCAGAAGCAAGATTTTGCTTCAAAAATGCGTTATATGGCAGAATCTAGCACCAAATACATCATATTTCGTGTTTTTGGAGTGCTATTTGCAGTTTTACAAACTTTGGAATATGTCGAGAGCACGCATTTCTGCGCAGATTTTCACAATCAAAAAGTTCATATTCCTATCCAGGACCTCATAATATTTATGAATCCATCGACAAAAACATCGTATCTCGTGTTTCCAGAGCGCTATCTGCAGTTATATGAAGTTTGAAATAAGTCAAAATTACCACATTCTGAGCAGTCTCAAAGTATCGCAAATAACATAAATCTATCCAATACAACATAATACGCATAAATCCATCCTCAAATGCACAAAACTTTGCGTTTCCAGCGAGTTATCAGCGTTTTTTCTGAGTCTCGTTAAGAAATTTTTGATTCTGTAATTCTGCTCAGAAGCAAGATTTTGCTTCAAAAATGCGTTATATGGCAGAATTTAGCACCAAATACATCATATTTCGTGTTTTTAGAGTGCTATTTGCAGTTTTACAAACTTAGGAATGAGTCGAGATCACGCTTTTTCGCGCAGATTTTCACAATCAAAAAGTTCATATTCCTATCCAGGACCTCATAATATGTATGAATCCATCGACAAAAAAAACGTATCTTGTGTTTTCAGAGCGCTATCTGCAGTTATATGAAGTTTGAAATAAGTCAAATTTACCACATTCTGAGCAGTTTCAAAGTATCGCAAATCACATGAATCTATCCAATACAACATAATACGCATGAATCCGTCCTCAAATGCACAAAATTTTGCGTTTCCAGCGAGTTATCAGCGTTTTTTCTGAGTCCCGTTGAGAAATCTTTGATTCTGTAAGTCTGCTAAGAAGCAAGATTTTGCTTCAAAAATGCGTTATATGGCAGAATCAAGCACCAAATACATCATATTTCGTGTTTTTAGAGTGCTATTTGCAGTTTAACAAACTTTGGAATAAGTCGAGATCACGCATTTCCGCGCCGATTTTTACAATCAAAAAGTTCATATTCCTATCCAGGACCTCATAATATGTATGAATCCATCGACAAAAACATCGTATCTCGTGTTTTCGAAGCGCTAACTGCAGTTATATGAAGTTTGAAATAAGTCAAAATTACCACAATCCAAGCAGTTTCAAAGTATCGCAAATCACATAAATCTATCCAATACAACATAATACGCATTAATCCGTTCTCAAATGCACAAAATTTTGCGTTTCCAGCGAGTTATCAGCGTTTTTTCTAAGTCTTGTTGAGAAATTTTTGATTCTGTAAATCTGCTCAGAAGCAAGATTTTGCTTCAAAAATGCGTTATATGGCAGAATCTAGCACCAAATACATCATATTTCGTGTTTTTGGAGTGCTATTTGCAGTTTTACAAACTTTGGAATATGTCGAGAGCACGCATTTCCGCGCAGATTTTCACAATCAAAAAGTTCATATTCCTATCCAGGACCTCATAATATGTATGAATCAATCGACAAAAACATCGTATCTCGTGTTTCCAGAGCGCTATTTGCTGTTATATGAAGTTTAAAATAAGTCAGAATTACCACATTCTGAGCAGTTCCAAAGTATCGCAAATCACATAAATCTATCCAATACAATATAATACGCATAAATCCGTCCTCAAATGCACAAAATTTTGCGTTTCCAGCGAGTTATCAGCGTTCTTTCTGAGTCCCGTTGAGAAATTTTTGATTCTGTAAGTCTGCTAAGAAGCAAGATTTTGCTTTAAAAATGCGTTATATGGCAGAATCTAGCACCAAATACATCATATTTCGTGTTTTTAGAGTGCTATTTGCAGTTTCACAAACTTTGGAATAAGTCGAGATCACGCATTACCGCGCCGATTTTTACAATCAAAAAGTTCATATTTCTATCCAGGAGCTCATAATATGTATGAATCCATCGACAAAAACATCGTATCTCGTGTTTTCAAAGCGCTATCTGCAGTTATATGAAGTTTGAAATAAGTCAAAATTACCACAATCTAAGCAGTTACAAAGTATCGCAAATCACATAAATCTATCCAATACAACATAATACGCATGAATCCGTTCTCAAATGCACAAAACTTTGCGTTTCCAGCGAGTTATCAGCGTTTTTCCTAAGTCTCGTTGAGAAATTTTTGATTCTGTAAATCTGCTCAGAAGCAAGATTTTGCTTCAAAAATGCGTTATATGGCAGAATCTAGCACCAAATACATCATATTTCGTGTTTTTGGAGTGCTATTTGCAGTTTTACAAACTTTGGAATATGTCGAGAGCACGCATTTCTGCGCAGATTTTCACAATCAAAAAGTTCATATTCCTATCCAGGACCTCATAATATTTATGAATCCATCGACAAAAACATCGTATCTCGTGTTTCCAGAGCGCTATCTGCTGTTATATGAAGTTTGAAATAAGTCAGAATTACCACATTCTGAGCAGTTCCAAAGTATCGCAAATCACATAAATCTATCCAATACAATATAATACGCATGAATCCGTCCTCAAATGCACAAAATTCTGCGTTTCCAGCGAGTTATCAGCGTTTTTTCTGAGTCTCGTTGAGAAATTTTTGATTCTGTATATCTGCTCAGAAGCAAGATTTTGCTTCAAAAATGCGTTATATGGCAGAATCTAGCACGAAATACATCATATTTTGTGTTTTCAGAGTGCTATTTGCAGTTTCACAAACCTTGGAATAGGTCGAGATCACGCTTATCCGCGCAGATTTTCACAATCAAAAAGTTCATATTCCTATTAAGGACCTTATAATATGTAGAAATCCACCGACAAAAACATCGTATCTCGTGTTTTCAGAGCGCTATCTGCAGTTATATGAAGTTTGGAATAAGTCAAAATTACCACATTCTGAGCAGTTTCAAAGTATCGCAAATCACATAAATCTATCCAATACAACATAATACGCATGAATCCGTCCTCAAATGCACAGAATTTTGCGTTTCCAGTGAGTTATCAGCGTTTCTTCTGAGTCTCGTTGAGAAATTTTTGTTTCTGTAAATCTGCTCAGAAGCAAGATTTTGCTTCAAAAATGCGTTATATGGCAGAATCTAGCACCAGATACATCATATTTTGTGTTTTTAGAGTGCTATTCGCAGTTTCACAAACTTTGGAATAAGTCAAGATCACGCTTTCTCGCGCAGATATTCACAATCAAAAAGTTTATATTCCTATCCAGGACCTCATAATATGTATGAATCCATCGACAAAAACATCGTATCTCGTGTTTTCAGAGCGCTATCTGCAGTTATATGAAGTTTGAAATAAGTCAAAATTATCACATTCTGAGCAGTTTCAAAGTATCGCAAATCACATAAATCTATCCAATACAACATAATACGCATGAATCCGTCCTCAAACGCACAAAATTTTGCGTTTCCAGCGGGTTATCAGCGTTTTTTCTGAGACGCGTTGAGAAATTTTTGATTCTGTAAATCTGTTCAGAAGCAAGATTTTGCTTCAAAAATGCGTTATATGGCAGAATCTAGCACCAGATACATCATATTTCGTGTTTTTAGAGTGCTATTTGCAGTTTTACAAACTTTGGAATAAGTCAAGATCACGCTTTTCCGCGCAGATTTTCACAATCAAAAAGTTCATATTCCTATTCGGGACCTCATAATATGTATGAATCCATCGACAAAAACATCGTATCTCGTGTTCTCAGAGCGCTATCTGCAGTTATATGAAGTTTGAAATAAGTCAAAATCCCACATTCTGAGCAGTTTCAAAGTATCGCAAATCACATAAATCTATCCAATACAACATAATACGCATGAATCCGTCCTCAAATGCAGAAAATTTTGCGTATCAAGCGAGTTATTAGCGTTTTTTCTGAGTCTTGTTGAGAAATTTTTGATTCTGTAAATCTGCTCAAAAGCAAAATTTTGCTTCAAAAAATGCGTTATATGGCAGAATCTAGCACCAAATACATAACATTTCGTGTTTTTAGAGTGCTATTTGCAGTTTTCCGAACTTTGGAATAAGTCGTGATCACGCTTTCCCGCGCAGATTTCCACAATCAAAAAGTTCATATTCCTATCCAGGACCTCATAATATGTATGAATCCATCGACAAAAACATCGTATCTCGTGTTTTCAGAGCGCTATCTGCAGTTATATGAAGTTTGAAATTAGTCAAAATTACCACATTCTGAGCAGTTTTCAAAGTATCGCAAATCACATGGATCTATCCAATACAACATAATACGCATGAATCCGTCCTCAAATGCACAAAATTCTGCGTTTCCAGCAAGTTATCAGCGTTTTTTCTGAGTTCCGTTGAGAAATTTTTGATTCTGTAAGTCTGCTAAGAAGCAGGATTTTGCTTCAAAAATGCGTTATATGGCAGAATCTAGCACCAAATACATCATATTTCGTGTTTTTAGAGTGCTATTTGCAGTTTCACAAACTTTGGAATAAGTCGAGATCACGCATTTCCGCGCCGATTTTTACAATCAAAAAGTTCATATTCCTATCCAGGAGCTCATAATATGTATGAATCCATCGACAAAAACATCGTATCTATTGTTTTCAAAGCGCTATCTGCAGTTATATGAAGTTTTAAATAAGTCAAAATTACCACAATCTAAGCAGTTACAAAGTATCGCAAATCACATAAATCTATCCAATACAATATAATACGCATGAATCCGTTCTCAAATGCACAAAATTTTGCGTTTCCAGCGAGTTATCAGCGTTTTTCCTAAGTCTCGTTGAGAAATTTTTGATTCTGTAAATCTGCTCAGAAGCAAGATTTTGCTTCAAAAATGCGTTATATGGCAGAATCTAGCACCAAATACATCATATTTCGTGTTTTTGGAGTGCTATTTGCAGTTTTACAAACTTTGGAATATGTCGAGAGCACGCATTTCTGCGCAGATTTTTACAATCAAAAAGTTCATATTCCTATCCAGGACCTCATAATATGTATGAATCCATCGACAAAAACATCGTATCTCGTGTTTCCAGAGCGCTATCTGCTGTTATATGAAGTTTGAAATAAGTCAGAATTACCACATTCTGAGCAGTTCCAAAGTATCGCAAATCACATAAATCTATCCAATACAATATAATACGCATGAATCCGTCCTCAAATGCACAAAATTTTGCGTTTCCAGCGAGTTATCAGCGTTTTTTCTGAGTCTCGTTGAGAAATTTTTGATTCTGTATAACTGCTCAGAAGCAAGAATTTGCTTCAAAAATGCGTTATATGGCAGAATCTAGCACAAATTACATCATATTTTGTGTTTTCAGAGTGCTATTTGCAGTTTTACAAACCTTGGAATAGGTCAGGGTCACACTTATCCGCGCAGATTTTCACAATCAAAAAGTTCATATTCCTATCCAGGACCTTATAATATGTATGAATCCACCGACAAAAACATCGTATCTCGTGTTTTCAGAGCGCTATCTGCAGTTATATGAAGTTTGAAATAAGTCAAAATTATCACATTCTGAGCAGTTTCAAAGTATCGCAAATCACATAAATCTATCCAATACAACATAATACGCATGATTCCGTCCTCAAATGCACAAAATTTTGCGTTTCCAGCGAGCTATCAGCGTTTTTTCTGAGTCTCGTTGAGAAATTTTTGATTCTGTAAATCTGCTCAGAAGTAAGATTTTGCTTCAAAAATGCGTTATATGGCAGAATCCAGCACCAAATACATAATATTTCGTGTTTTTAGAATGCTATTTGCAGTCTTACAAACTTTGGAATAAGTCGAGATCACGCTTTTCCACGCAGATTTCCACAATCAAAAAGTTTATATTCCTATCCAGGACCTCATAATATGTATGAATCCAACGACAAAAACATCGTATCTCGTGTTTTCAGAGCGCTATCTGCAGTTATATAAAGTTTGAAATAAGTCAAAATTACCACATTCTGAGCAGTTTCAAAGTATCGCAAATCACATAAATCTATCCAATACAACATAATACGCATGAATCCGTCCTCAAATGCAGAAAATTTTGCGTATCCAGCGAGTTATTAGCGTTTTTTCTGAGTCTTGTTGAGAAATTTTTTGATTCTGTAAATCTGCTCAAAAGCAAAATTTTGCTTCAAAAATGCGTTATATGGCAGAATCTAGCACCAAATACATCAGATTTTGTATTTTTAGGGTGGTATTTGCAGTTTTACAAACTTTGTAATAAGTCGAGATCACGCTTTTCCGCGCAGATTTTCACAATCAAAGAGTCCATATTCCTATCCAGAACCTCATAATATGTATGAATCCATCGACAAAAACATCGTATCTTGTGTTTTCAGAGCGCTATCTGCAGTTATATGAAGTTCGAAATAAGTCAAAATTACCACATTCTGAGCAGTCTCAAAGTATCGCAAATAACATAAATCTATCCAATACAACATAATACGCATAAATCCATTCTCAAATGCACAAAACTTTGCGTTTCCAGCGAGTTATCAGCGTTTTTTCTGAGTCTCGTTAGGAAATTTTTGATTCTGTAATTCTGCTCAGAAGCAAGATTTTGCTTCAAAAATGCGTTATATGGCAGAATTTAGCACCAAATACATCATATTTCGTGTTTTTAGAGTGCTATTTGCAGTTTTACAAACTTAGGAATGAGTCGAGTTCACGCTTTTTCGCGCAAATTTTCACAATCAAAAAGTTCATATTCCTATCCAGGACCTCATAATATGTATGAATCCATCGACAAAAAAAACGTATCTTGTGTTTTCAGAGCGCTATCTGCAGTTATATGAAGTTTGAAATAAGTCAAAATTACCACATTCTGAGCAGTTTCAAAGTATCGCAAATCACATTAATCTATCCAATACAACATAATACGCATGAATCCGTCCTCAAATGCACAAAATTTTGCGTTTCCAGCGAGTTATCAGCGTTTTTTCTGAGTCTCGTTGAGAGATTTTTGATTTTGTAAATCTGCTCAGAAGAAAGATTTGGCTTCAAAAATGCGTTATATGGCAGAATCTAGCACCAAATACATCATATTTCGTGTTTTTAGAGTGCTATTTGCAGTTTTACAAACTTTGGAATAAGTCGAGATCACGCATTTCCGCGCGGATTTTTACAATCAAAAAGTTCATATTACTATCCAGGACCTCATAATATGTATGAATACATCGACAAAAACATCGTATCTCGTGTTTTCAGAGCGCTATCTGCAGTTATATGAAGTTTGAAATAAGTAAAAATTACCACATTCTGAGCAGTTTCAAAGTATCGCAAATCACATGAATCTATCCAATACAACATAATACGCATGAATCCGTCCTCAAATGCACAAAATTTTGCGTTTCAGGCGAGTTATCAGCGTTTTTTCTGAGTCCCGTTGAGAAATCTTTGATTCTGTAAGTCTGCTGAGAAGCAAGATTTTGCTTCAAAAATGCGTTATATGGCAGAATCAGGCACCAAATACATCATATTTCGTGTTTTTAGAGTGCTATTTGCAGTTTAACAAACTTTGGAATAAGTCGAGATCACGCATTTCCGCGCCGATTTTCACAATCAAAAAGTTCATATTCCTATCCAGGACCTCATAATATGTATGAATCCATCGACAAAAACATCGTATCTCGTGTTTTCGAAGCGCTAACTGCAGTTATATGAAGTTTGAAATAAGTCAAAATTACCACAATCTGAGCAGTTTCAAAGTATCGCTTATCACATAAATCTATCCAATACAACATAATACGCATTAATCTGTTCTCAAATGCACAAAATTTTGCGTTTCCAGCGAGTTATCAGCGCTTTTTCTAAGTCTTGTTGAGAAATTTTTGATTCTGTAAATCTGCTCAGAAGCAAGATGTTGCTTCAAAAATGCGTTATATGGCATAATCTAGCACCAAATACATCATATTTCGTGTTTTTGGAGTGCTATTTGCAGTTTTACAAACTTTGGAATATGTCGAGAGCACGCATTTCCGCGCAGATTTTCACAATCAAAAAGTTCATATTCCTATCCAGGACCTCATAATATGTATGAATCCATCGACAAAAACATCGTATCTCGTGTTTTCAGAGCGCTATCTGCAGTTATATGAAGTTTGAGATAAGTCAAAATTACCACATTCTGAGCAGTTTCAAAGTATCGCAAATCACATAAATCTATCCAATACAACATAATACGCATGAATCCGTCCTCAAATGCACAAAATTTTGCGTTTCCAGCGAGTTATCAGCGTTTTCTCTGAGTCTCGTTGAGAGATTTTTGATTCTGTAAATCTGCTCAGAAGGAAGATTTGGCTTCAAAAATGCGTTATATGGCAGAATCTAGCACCAAATACATCATACTTCGTGTTTTTAGAGTGCTATTTGCAGTTTTACAATCTTTGGAATAAGTCGAGATTACGCTTTGCCGCGCAGATTTTTACAATCAAAAAGTTCATATTCCTATCCAGGGCCTCAAAATATGTATGAACCCATCGACAAAAACATCGTATCTGGTGTTTTCAGAGCGCTATCGGCAGTCATATGAAGTTTGAAATTAGTCAAAATTATCATATTCTGAGCAGTCTCAAAGTATCGCAAATCACATAAATCTATCCAATACAACATAATACGCATGAATATGTCCTCAAATGCAAAAAATTCTGCGTTTCCAGCGAGTTATCAGCGTTTCTTCTGAGTCTAGTTGAGAGATTTTTGATTCTGTATATCTGCTCTGAAGCATTATTTTGCTCAATAAATGCGTTATATGGCAGAATCTAGCACCAAATACATCATATTTCGTGTTTTTAGAGTGCTATTTGCAGTTTTACAAACTTTGGAATAAGTCGAGATCACGCTTTTCCGCGCAGATTTTCACAATCAAAAAGTTCATATTCCTATCCAGGACCTCATAATATGTATGAATCTATCGACAAAAACATCGTATCTCGTGTTTTCAGAGCGCTATCTGCAGTTATATGAAGTTTGAAATAAGTCAAAATTACCACATTCTGAGCAGTTTCAAAGTATCGCAAATCACATAAATCTACCCAATTCAACATAATACGCATGAATCCGTCCTTAAATGCACAAAATTTTGCGTTCCCTGCGAGTTATCAGCGTTTTTTCTGAGTCTCGTTGAGAAATTTTGGTTTTGTAAATCTGCTCAGAAGCAAGATTTTGCTTCAAAAATGAGTTATATGGCAGAATCTAGCACCAAATACATCATATTTCGTGTTTCTAGATTGCTATTTGCAGTTTTACAAACTTTGGAATAAGTCTAGATCACGCTTTTCCGCGCAGATTTTCACAATCAAAAAGTTCATACTCCTATCCAGGACCACATAATATGTATGAATCCATCGACAAAAACATCGTATCTCGTGTTTCCAGAGCGCTATCTGCAGTTATATGAAGTTTGAAATAAGTTGAACTCACCACATTCTGAGCAGTTTCAAAGTATCGCAAATCACATAAATCTTTCCAATACAACATAATACGCATGAATCCGTCCTCAAATGCAAAAAATTTTGCGTTTCCAGCGAGTTATCAGCGTTTTTTCTGGGTCTCGTTGAGAAATTTTTGATTCTGTAGAACTGCTCAGAAGCAAGATTTTGCTTCAAAAATGCGATATATGGCAGGATCTAGCACCAAATACATCATATTTCGTGTTTTTAGAGTGCTATTTGCAGTTTTACAAACTTTGGAATAAGTCGAGATCACGCTTTTCCACGCAGATTTTCACAATCAAAAAGTTCATATTCCTATCCAGGACCTCATAATATGTATGAATCCATCGACAAAAACATCGTATCTTGTGTTTTCAGAGCGCTATCGGCAGTTATATGAAGTTCGAAATAAGTCAAAATTACCACATTCTGAGCAGTCTCAAAGTATCGCAAATCACATAAATCTATCCAATACAACATAAAACGCATGAATCAGTTCCCAAATAGAAGAAATTTTGCGTTTGCAGCGAGTTATCAGAGTGATTTTTGAGTCTCGTTGAGAAATTTTTGATTCTGTAAATCTGCTCAGAAGCAAGATTTTGCTTCAAAAATGCGTTATATGGCAGATTCTAGCACCAAATACATCATATTTCGTGTTTTTAGATTGCTATTTGCAGTTTGACAAACTTTGGAATAAGTCGAGATCACGCTTTTCCGCGCAGATTTTCACAATCAAACAGTTCATATTCCTATCCAAGACCTCATAATATGTATGAATCCATCGACAAAAACATCGTATCTCGTGTTTTCAGAGCGCTATCGGCAGTTATATGAAGTTTAAAATTAGTCAAAATTACCACATTCTTAGCAGTCTCAAAGTATCGCAAATCACATAAATCTATCCAAAACAACATAATACGCATTAATCCGTCCTCAAATGAAAAAAATTCTGCGTTTCCAGCGAGTTATCAGCGTTTCTTTTGAGTCTTGTTGCGAGATTTTTGATTCTGTAAATCTGCTCTGGAGCATTATTTTGCTCCAAAAATGCGTTATATGGCAGAATCTAGCAACGATTACATCATATTTTGTGTTTTTAGAGTGCTATTTGCAGTTTTACAAACTTTGGAATAAGTCGAGATCACGCTTTTCCGCGCAGATTTTTACAATCAAAAAGTTCATATTCCTATTCAGGACCTCATAATATGTATGAATCCATTGACAAAAACATAGTATCTTGTGTTTTCAGAGCGCTATCTGCAATTATATGAAGTTTGAAATAAGTCAAAATTACCACATTGTGAGCAGTTTCAAAGTATCGCGAATCACATAAATCTATCCAATACAACATAATACGCATGAATCCGTTCTCAAATGCAAGGAATTCTGCGTTCGCAGCCAGTTATCAGCGTTTTTTCTGAGTCTCGTTGAGTAATTTTTTATTCTGTTAATCTGCTCAGAAGCAAGATTTTGCTTCAAAAATGCGTTATATGGCAGAATCTAGCACCAAATACATCATATTTCGTGTTTTTAGAGTGCTATTTGCAGTCTTACAAACTTTGGAATGAGTCATGATCACGCTTTTCCGCGCAGATTTTCACAATCACAAAGTTCATATTCCTATCCAAGACCTCATAATATGCATGAATCCATCGACAGAAACATCGTATCTCGTGTTTTCAGAGCGCTATATGCAGTTATATGAAGTTTGAAATAAGTCAAAATTATCACATTCTGAGCAGTTTCAAAGTATCGCAAATCACATGAATCTATCCAATACAACATAATACGCATGAATCCGTCCTCAAATGCAGGAAATTTTGCGCTTCCAGCGAGTTATCAGCGTTTTTTCTGAGTCTCGTTGAGAAACTTTTGATTCTGTAAATCTGCTCAGAAGCAAGATTTTGCTTCAAAAATGCGTTATATGGCAGAATCTAGCACCAAATACATCATATTTCGTGTTTTTAGAGTGCTATTTGCAGTTTTATAAACTTTGGAATAAGTCGAGATCACATTTTTCCGCGCAGATTTTCACAATCAAAAAGTTCATATTCCTATCCAGGACCTCATAATATGTATGAATCCATCGACAAGAACATCGTATCTCGTGTTTTCAGAGCGCTATCTGCAGTTATATGAAGTTTGAAATAAATCAAAATTACCACATTCTGAGCAGTTTCAAAGTATCGCAAATCACATAAATCTATCCAATACAACATAATACGCATGAATCCGTCCTCAAATGCAAAAAATTTTGCGTTTCCAGCGAGTTATCAGCGTTTTTTCTGAGTATCATTGAGAAATTTTTGATTCTGTAAATCTGCTCGACAGCAAGATTTTGCTTCAAAAATGGCAGAATCTAGCACCAAATACATCATATTTCGTGTTTTTAGAGTGCTATTTGCAGTTTTACAAACTTTGGAATAAATCGAGATCACGCTTTTCCGCGCAGATTTTCACAATCAAAAAGTTCATATTCCTATTCAGGACCTAATTATATGTATGAATCCATCGACAAAAACATCGTATCTTGTGTTTTCAGAGCGCTATCTGCAGTTATATGAAATTTGAAATAAGTCAAAATTACCACATTCTGAGCAGTTTTAAAGTATCGCAAATCACATAAATCTTTACAATACAACATAATACCCATGAACTTGTTCTCAAATGCAAGAAATTCTGCGTTTGCAGCCAGTTATCAGCGTCTTTTCTAAGTGTTGTTGAGTAATTTTTGATTCTGTAAATCTGCTCAGAAGCAAGATTTTGCTTCAAAAATGCGTTATATGGCAGAATCTAGCACCAAATACATCATATTTCGTGTTTTTTGAGTGCTATTTGCAGTTTTACAAACTTTGAAATAAGTCGAAATCACGCTTTTCCGCGCGGATTTCCACAATCAAAAAGTTCATATTTCTATCCAGGACCTCATAATATGTATGAATCTATTGACAAAAACATCGTATCTCGTGTTTTCAGAGCGTTATCTGCAGTTATATGAAGTTTGAAATAAGTCAAAATTACCACATTCTGAGCAGTTTAAAAGTATCGCAAATCACATAAATCTATCCAATACAACATAACACGCATGAATCCGTCCTCAAATGCACAAAATTTTGCGTTTCCAGCGAGTTATCAGCGTTTTTTCTGAGTCTCGTTGAGAAATTTTTGATTCTGTATATCTGCTCAGAAGCAAGATTCTGCTTCAAAAATGCGTTATATGGCAGAATCTAGCACGAAATACATCATATTATGTGTTTTCAGAGTGCTATTCGCAGTTTTACAAACCTTGGAATAGGTCGAGATCACGCTTATCCGCGCAGATTTTCACAATCAAAAAGTTCATATTCCTATCCAGGACCTTATAATATGTATGAATCCACCGACAAAAACATCGTATCTCGTGTTATCAGAACGCTATCTGCAGTTATATGAAGTTTGAAATAAGTCAAAATTACCACATTCTGAGCAGTTTCAAAGTATCGCAGATCACATAAATCTATCCAATACAACATAATACGCATGAATCCGTCCTCAAATGCACAGAATTTTGCGTTTCCAGCGAGTTATCAGCGTTTTTTCTGGGTCTCGTTGAGAAATTTTTGATTCTGTAAATCTGCTCAGAAGCAAGATTTTGCTTCAAAAATGCGTTATATGGCAGAATCCAGCACCAAATACATAATATTTCGTGTTTTTAGAATGCTATTTGCAGTCTTACAAACTTTGGAATAAGTCGAGATCACGCTTTTCCGCGCAGATTTCCACAATCAAAAAGCTCATATTCCTATCCAGGACCTCATAATATGTATGAATCCATCGACAAAAACATCGTATCTCGTGTTTTCAGAGCGCTATCTGCAGTTATATGAAGTTTGAGATAAGTCAAAATTACCACATTCTGAGCAGTTTCAAAGTATCGCAAATCCCATAAATCTATCCAATACAACATAATACGCATGAATCCGTCCTCAAATGCACAAAATTTTGCGTGTCCAGCCAGTTATCAGCGTTTTCTCTGAGTCTCGTTGAGAAATTTTTGATTCTGTATATCTGCTCAGAAGCAAGATTTTGCTTCAAAAATGCGTTATATGGCAGAATCTAGCACCAAATACATCATATTTCGTGTTTTTAGAGTGCTATTTGCAGTTTTACAAATTTGGAATAAGTCGAGATCACGCATTTCCACGCGGATTTTTACAATCAAAAAGTTCATATTTCTATCCAGGATCCCATAATATGTATGAATCCATCGACAGAAACATCGTATCTCGTGTTTTCAGAGCGCTATCTGCAGTTATATGAAGTTTGAAATAAGTCAAAATTACCACATTCTGAGCAGTTTCAAAGTATCGCAAATCACATAAATCTATCCGATACAACATAATACGCATGAATCCGTTCTCAAATGTACAAAATTTTGCGTTTTCAGCGAGTTATCAGCGTTTTTTCTGAGTCTTGTTGAGAAATTTTTGATTCTGTAAATCTGCTCAGAAGCAAGATTTTGCTTCAAAAATGCGTTATATGGCAGAATCTAGCACCAAATACATCATATTTCGTGTTTTTAGAGTGCTATTTGCAGTTTTACAAACTTTGGAATAAGTCGAGATCACGCTTTTCCGCGCAGATATTCACAATCAAAAAGTTCATATTTCTATCCAGGACCTCATAATATGTACAAATCCATCGACAAAAACATCGTATCTTGTGTTTTCAGAGCGCTATCTGCAGTTATATGAAGTTTGAAATAAGTCGAACTTACCACATTCTGAGCAGTTTCAAAGTATCGCAAATCACATAAATCTATCCAATACAACATAATACGCATGAATCCGTCCTCTAATGCACAAAATTTTGCGTTTCCAGCGAGTTATCAGCGTTTTTTCTGGGTCTCGTTGAGAAATTTTTGATTCTGTAGATCTGCTCAGAAGCAAGATTTTGCTTCAAAAATGCGATATATGGCAGAATCTAGCACCAAATACATCATACTTCGTGTTTTTAGAGTGCTATTTGCAGTTTTACAATCTTTGGAATAAGTCGAGATCACGCTTTTCCGCGCAGATTTTTACAATCAAAAAGTTCATATTCCTATCCAGGGCCTCAAAATATGTATGAACCCATCGACAAAAACATCGTATCTGGTGTTTTCAGAGCGCTATCGGCAGTCATATGAAGTTTGAAATTAGTCAAAATTATCATATTCTGAGCAGTCTCAAAGTATCGCAAATCACATAAATCTATCCAATACAACATAATACGCATGAATCCGTCCTCAAATGCAAAAAATTCTGCGTTTCCAGCGAGTTATCAGCGTTTCTTCTGAGTCTTGTTGAGAAATTTTTGATTCTGTATATCTGCTCTGGAGCATTATTTTGCTCAAAAAATGCGTTATATGGCAGAATCTAGCACCAAATACATCATATTTCGTGTTTTTAGAGTGCTATTTGCAGTTTTACAAACTTTGGAATAAGTCGAGATCACGCTTTTCCGCGCAGATTTTTACAATCAAAAAGTTCATATTCCTATCCAGGACCTTATAATATGTATGAATCTATCGACAAAAACATCGTATCTCGTGTTTTCAGAGCGCTATCTGCAGTTATATGAAGTTTGAAATAAGTCAAAATTACCACATTCTGAGCAGTTTCAAAGTATCGCAAATCACATAAATCTATCCAATTCAACATAATACGCATGAATCCGTCCTTAAATGCACAAAATTTTGCGTTCCCAGCGAGTTATCAGCGTTTTTTCTGAGTCTCGTTGAGAAATTTTGGTTTTGTAAATCTGCTCAGAAGCAAGATTATGCTTTAAAAATGAGTTATATGGCAGAATCTAGCACCAAATACATCATATTTTGTGTTTTTAGAGTGCTATTTGCAGTCTTACAAACTTTGGAATAAGTCTAGATCACGCTTTTCCGCGCAGATTTTCACAATCAAAAAGTTCATACTCCTATCCAGGACCACATAATATGTATGAATCCATCGACAAAAACATCGTATCTCGTGTTTTCAGAGCGCTATCTGCAGTAATATGAAGTTTGAAATAAGTCGAACTTACCACATTCTGAGCAGTTTCAAAGTATCGCAAATCACATAAATCTTTCCAATACAACATAATACGCATGAATCCGTCCTCAAATGCAAAAAATTTTGCGTTTCCAGCGAGTTATCAGCGTTTTTTCTGGGTCTCGTTGAGAAATTTTTGATTCTGTAAAACTGCTCAGAAGCAAGATGTTGCTTCAAAAATGCGATATATGGCAGGATCTAGCACCAAATACATCATATTTCGTGTTTTTAGAGTGCTATATGCAGTTTTACAAACTTTGGAATAAGTCGAGATCACGCTTTTCCACGCAGATTTTCACAATCAAAAAGTTCATATTCCTATCCAGGACCTCATAATATGTATGAATCCATCGACAAAAACATCGTATCTCGTGTTTTCAGAGCGCTATCGGCAGTTATATGAAGTTCGAAATAAGTCAAAATTACCACATTCTAAGCAGTCTCAAAGTATCGCAAATCACATAAATCTATCCAATACAACATAATACGCATTAATCCGTCCACAAATGAAAAAAATTCTGCGTTTCCAGCGAGTTATCTGCGTTTCTTTTGAGTCTTGTTGCGAAATTTTTGATTCTGTAAATCTGCTCTGAAGCATTATTTTGCTCCAAGAATGCGTTATATGGCAGAATCTAGCAACAACGATTACATCATATTTTGTGTTTTTAGAGTGCTATTTGCAGTTTTACAAACTTTGGAATAAGTCGAGATCACGCTTTTCCGCGCAGATTTTTACAATCAAAAAGTTCATATTCCTATTCAGGACCTCATAATATGTATGAATCCATTGACAAAAACATAGTATCTCGAGTTTTCAGAGTGCTATCTGCAGTTATATGAAGTTTGAAATAAGTCAAAATTACCACATTGTGAGCAGTTCCAAAGTATCGCGAATCACATAAATCTATCCAATACAACATAATACGCATGAATCCGTTCTCAAATGCAAGGAATTCTGCGTTTGTAGCCAGTTATCAGCGTTTTTTTCTGAGTCTCGTTGAGTAATTTGTGATTCTGTAAATCTGCCCAGAAGCAAGATTTTGCTTCAAAAATGCGTTATTGGCAGACTCTAGCACCAAATACATCATACTCCGTGTTTTTAGAATGCTATTTGCAGTTTTACAAACTTTGGAATAAGTCAAGATCACGCTTTTCCGTGCAGATTATTACTATTAAAAAGCTCATATTCCTATCCAGGACCTCATAATATGTATGAATCCATCGACAAAAACATCGTATCTCGTGTTCTCAGAGCGTTATCTGCAGTTATATGAAGTTTGAAATAAGTCAAAATTACCACATTCTGAGCAGTTCCAAAGTATCGCAAATCACATAAATCTATTCAATACAACGTAATACGCATGAATCCGTCCTCAAGTGCACAAAATTTTGCGTTTCCAGCGAGTTATCAGCGTTTTTTCTGAGTCTCGTTGAGAAATATTTGATTCTGTAAATCTGCTCAGAAGCAAGATTTTGCTTCAAAAATGCGTTATGAGGCAGAATCTAGCACCAAATACATCATATTTCGTGTTTTTAGAGTGCTATTTGCAGTCTTACAAACTTTGGAATAAGTCGAGATCACGCTTTTCCGCGCAGATTTTTACAATCAAAAAGTTCATATTCCTATCCAGGGCCTCAAAATATGTATGAACCCATCGACAAAAACATCGTATCTGGTGTTTTCAGAGCGCTATCGGCAGTCATATGAAGTTTGAAATTAGTCAAAATTATCATATTCTGAGCAGTCTCAAAGTATCGCAAATCACATAAATCTATCCAATACAACATAATACGCATGAATCCGTCCTCAAATGCAAAAAATTCTGCGTTTCCAGCGAGTTATCAGCGTTTCTTCTGAGTCTTGTTGAGAAATTTTTGATTCTGTATATCTGCTCTGGAGCATTATTTTGCTCAAAAAATGCGTTATATGGCAGAATCTAGCACCAAATACATCATATTTCGTGTTTTTAGAGTGCTATTTGCAGTTTTACAAACTTTGGAATAAGTCGAGATCACGCTTTTCCGCGCAGATTTTTACAATCAAAAAGTTCATATTCCTATCCAGGACCTTATAATATGTATGAATCTATCGACAAAAACATCGTATCTCGTGTTTTCAGAGCGCTATCTGCAGTTATATGAAGTTTGAAATAAGTCAAAATTACCACATTCTGAGCAGTTTCAAAGTATCGCAAATCACATAAATCTATCCAATTCAACATAATACGCATGAATCCGTCCTTAAATGCACAAAATTTTGCGTTCCCAGCGAGTTATCAGCGTTTTTTCTGAGTCTCGTTGAGAAATTTTGGTTTTGTAAATCTGCTCAGAAGCAAGATTATGCTTTAAAAATGAGTTATATGGCAGAATCTAGCACCAAATACATCATATTTTGTGTTTTTAGAGTGCTATTTGCAGTCTTACAAACTTTGGAATAAGTCTAGATCACGCTTTTCCGCGCAGATTTTCACAATCAAAAAGTTCATACTCCTATCCAGGACCACATAATATGTATGAATCCATCGACAAAAACATCGTATCTCGTGTTTTCAGAGCGCTATCTGCAGTAATATGAAGTTTGAAATAAGTCGAACTTACCACATTCTGAGCAGTTTCAAAGTATCGCAAATCACATAAATCTTTCCAATACAACATAATACGCATGAATCCGTCCTCAAATGCAAAAAATTTTGCGTTTCCAGCGAGTTATCAGCGTTTTTTCTGGGTCTCGTTGAGAAATTTTTGATTCTGTAAAACTGCTCAGAAGCAAGATGTTGCTTCAAAAATGCGATATATGGCAGGATCTAGCACCAAATACATCATATTTCGTGTTTTTAGAGTGCTATATGCAGTTTTACAAACTTTGGAATAAGTCGAGATCACGCTTTTCCACGCAGATTTTCACAATCAAAAAGTTCATATTCCTATCCAGGACCTCATAATATGTATGAATCCATCGACAAAAACATCGTATCTCGTGTTTTCAGAGCGCTATCGGCAGTTATATGAAGTTCGAAATAAGTCAAAATTACCACATTCTGAGCAGTCTCAAAGTATCGCAAATCACATAAATCTATCCAATACAACATAAAACGCATGAATCCGTTCCCAAATGAAAGAAATTTTGCGTTTGCAGCGAGTTATCAGAGTATTTTTTGAGTCTCGTTGAGAAATTTTTGATTCTGTAAATCTGCTCAGAAGCAAGATTTTGCTTCAAAAATGGGTTATATGGCAGATTCTAGCACCAAATACATCATATCTCGTGTTTTTAGAGTGCTATTTGCAGTTTGACGAACTTTGGAATAAGTCGAGATCACGCTATTCCGCGCAGATTTTCACAATCAAAAAGTTCATATTCCTATCCAAGACCTCATAATATGTATAAATCCATCGACAAAAACATCGTATCTCGTGTTTTCAGAGCGCTATCGGCAGTTATATGAAGTTTAAAATTAGTTAAAATTACCACATTCTTAGCAGTCTCAAAGTATCGCAAATCACATAAATCTATCCAATACAACATAATACGCATTAATCCGTCCACAAATGAAAAAAATTCTGCGTTTCCAGCGAGTTATCTGCGTTTCTTTTGAGTCTTGTTGCGAAATTTTTGATTCTGTAAATCTGCTCTGAAGCATTATTTTGCTCCAAGAATGCGTTATATGGCAGAATCTAGCAACAACGATTACATCATATTTTGTGTTTTTAGAGTGCTATTTGCAGTTTTACAAACTTTGGAATAAGTCGAGATCACGCTTTTCCGCGCAGATTTTTACAATCAAAAAGTTCATATTCCTATTCAGGACCTCATAATATGTATGAATCCATTGACAAAAACATAGTATCTCGAGTTTTCAGAGTGCTATCTGCAGTTATATGAAGTTTGAAATAAGTCAAAATTACCACATTGTGAGCAGTTCCAAAGTATCGCGAATCACATAAATCTATCCAATACAACATAATACGCATGAATCCGTTCTCAAATGCAAGGAATTCTGCGTTTGTAGCCAGTTATCAGCGTTTTTTTCTGAGTCTCGTTGAGTAATTTGTGATTCTGTAAATCTGCCCAGAAGCAAGATTTTGCTTCAAAAATGCGTTATTGGCAGACTCTAGCACCAAATACATCATACTCCGTGTTTTTAGAATGCTATTTGCAGTTTTACAAACTTTGGAATAAGTCAAGATCACGCTTTTCCGTGCAGATTATTACTATTAAAAAGCTCATATTCCTATCCAGGACCTCATAATATGTATGAATCCATCGACAAAAACATCGTATCTCGTGTTCTCAGAGCGTTATCTGCAGTTATATGAAGTTTGAAATAAGTCAAAATTACCACATTCTGAGCAGTTCCAAAGTATCGCAAATCACATAAATCTATTCAATACAACGTAATACGCATGAATCCGTCCTCAAGTGCACAAAATTTTGCGTTTCCAGCGAGTTATCAGCGTTTTTTCTGAGTCTCGTTGAGAAATATTTGATTCTGTAAATCTGCTCAGAAGCAAGATTTTGCTTCAAAAATGCGTTATGAGGCAGAATCTAGCACCAAATACATCATATTTCGTGTTTTTAGAGTGCTATTTGCAGTCTTACAAACTTTGGAATAAGTCGAGATCACGCTTTTCCGCGCAGATTTTCACAATCAAAAAGTTCATATTTCCATCCAGGACCTGATAATATGTATGGATTCAGCGACAAAAACATTGTATCTTGTGTTTTCACAGCGCTATCTGCAGTTATATGAAGTTTGAAATAAGTCAAAATCATCACATTCTGAGCAGTTTCGAAGTATCGCAATTCACAAAAATCTATCCAATACAACATAATACGCATGAATCCGTCCTCAAATGCAAAAAATTTTGCGTTTCCAGCGAGTTATCAGCGTTTTTTCTGAGTCTCGTAGAGAAATTTTTGATCCTGTAAGTAGGTATAAGAAGTGGTTTCTGGCGCAATCTCAAGGTCATCAGTGATAAGAACGTCTTAAGAACTGATAAGAACGTCTTGAGTTTTCTTGGTCAACGTCTTGAGGAGTGATAAGAACGTCTTGAGTTTTTCTTGGACAGCGTCTTAAGAAATGATAAGAACGTCTTAAGAAATGATAAGAACGTCTTGAGTTTTCTTGGCCAACGTCTTAAGAAATGATAAGAACGTCTTAAGAAATGATAAGAACGTCTTGAGTTTTCTTGGCCAACGTCTTAAGAAATGATAAGAACGTCTTGAGTTTTCTTGAACTGCGTCTTAAGAAGTGCTAGGAGTACGTCTTAAGTTTCGTCTGAAGAACTTGAAGATGTTGGTTAACTGCTCCTTCGAGGTATGCAACGCGTGTCGCTATTCTTTACTATCTATGTGAAGTTTTCTAAATGCATACATGCTCTGCCATCTATGAATGAGTAGTTTAAACTGTAGAAAAGATATCTTCCAATTGATAGAAACCTTTAAGCGATGTACAATGAATAAAAACTAGAATTATGTGTTTTTTTTGTTGATAGAATGAATACAGGATGTGCATGTGCGATAATAAAAATTTGTGATAATTCTATATCTGTTCTATTTTTGCAAGCTATTATCGTATCATTTTATGTTTGAAAGTCATCAAAATATGTTGTAAGTTGTGTGTGTGTTTAAAGTGAATATATTTTTTGGCAAAAATATATGTTTTACTTACAGCACGGGTACAAATGGTGCTAGCAATACAGAAGTTTTTGTTTCAGGAGTACTGAACGTAAGTGACAGTGTTTTTCTATTTTCAACAGTCGATTTTAAAAAGTGTCTGTTTTTTAGATGTTTGATTTAATTGAAATTTCTTTTCGAGAAGCCCACGCACCATGTCACCCTAATGTATAGTGGTGGAATTGAAGATTTGAGGAACCTCCAGCTGTGGCGGGGGGCTGGAAGAACAATTTATGTAAATGTAAGTACATTTTGAAGTGATTAAGAAATTTTTTCAATTTTTTTTTCTGTTTTAGAAGATTCCTTTGACAGTATGAACCAATAAAGCTAATTTCAACACTTGATTACTATTTACATCTAAATTAACACCTTATGTTATTCTTTGCTGTTATATTTTATATGTGAATTGTGATATTTATTTTTGATATTTATTCTGTCAACTTATTTTTTTCTATTGGTTTTTGTAAGAGTATTGAATAAATATTTATTTTTTTTATTTTAAGGAAAAAAAGGAGCAGATTTAGGTGGAAACAGGTAATGTTAAAGTTTCATTTTTTCATTTAATTAACCGAAGAAAGTATCAATTTTCTTTTAACTTATGCTGGAAATGTTAAGTGTTATATGATCCTATAATTGTATGATCACAATATTTTTTATTTAATTTTTATATAGGGTTTAAGGAAACAAAATTACAACTGAAAGCAGGTAATGTACAGGTGGAGTATTAAATTATATATATTGTGAATATGTAGTGAGTTATTGATTTTTATTGCATTTTTTAAGTTTTGACATAAGTAATTTTTTACATATTATGTATTAGGCTATTTTTTATATAGTTTAAGAGTTACAATAGTTACAAGTTGTAGATGAATACTAAGCATATAGTTGTGTTAAACAAAAATAACAATAATTATTATTCAGATGAAGAAGTTGAATCATTCCATTCTTCTTCTTCAGTTTCTAAATTTACAGAAAGGTTCACGGTTTCATGTATTTCAACAAGATTCTTGAACACATATGTAAAATTAAAAGCCTTAATGTAACCTCAAACTTATTGTTTTATAATTATAGCTAAGAGAAACAAATGCTTATATTATTGTCTTTTTTTGTTATATGAAAGTAAGTATTAATCAGTTCCTTTGTTTGTTCTTCTGTTAATTCTCCAAATTTGGCAGGAAAAAATGATTGAAAACATTCGGTTGTCACCAAAAGTCTTGTTCCATAGCGAGTATTGATGATTTGGGTATTCAAAATCTTGAACTTTTTTGTTTCTTCTAAACTGTTTAGGTGTACTGTCGGTTTGTTATAATTTGCAGATCCAAGCTCATTGAAAAAAGATAGGTCAGCCATTTTTTATCTATATAGAGTATTTTTATGTTAACTGAAATAAGCTTTGTCTAAGAAAAATAAAATTCACTAAAAACTTACGCTTTAAAAATGTAAACTAGAAGTTTTTGATTTTGTAACTTGAAGTAATCCACTCAACACTTTACTGTTAACTAAGTCATACATAATTACAATTCATATATTTATATCAAATTTCACATGTATTCATGATAAAAGTACGATAATAATTTCCTGTTTATTAGGAGGAGGATACTCATTTCCTTTGTTAAGAAGATATGAGTGGAATGACAGGAAACTATTGGATAACGACTTCCCTCTCAATATCGGGAACAGGAAATATTTCATTGATAATTTGTTGCGTTTATAAAATTTTGCATGTGCTTATGATAAATGATGGATAATAATTTCCTGTACATTTGAGAATGTTTTTTTGTTCAAAAATTAAATGAAAGATAGTAATTTCCTTTCGAAATAAAATATGATATAATTCCTTCAGTACGAGCATATGGTTGGAATGATAGAAACTATTAGATAATGACTTCCTTCCTAATGACAAGAGTGGGAAATTTTTGTTTGATAATTTGTTGGATTTCATATATAAATAAATGAATATTTTTGAAGTAGCCTACTTTTAATTTGGTGATTAGATAGTTGTAATGAATTTATGAATAACAATAGTTTTGACAATAATTTGGTATACAAAATAGTTACATTGTTTCTTATTAATAATTGCAGTTTTGACAAACTAAAAAATGGTTGTATGGGAACGTGTTCATTCAAGTTTTAAAAATCGCGTCTTTTGTGGTAGAATTAATAACAACGAATCTATACTAGATCCTAAGACTTTTTTAGGAGAGTGTTTATTACTGTTAATAAGTAAAGTAGGCGAGTTTATGCATTTTTATCGTGCTTCAGTAAAGATTAATTGTGAATTAGCTTGTGTGTATACATTACAAAAAAATGGTGTTACAATTGATGCTGATATATTCCATCATTCCAAAATGAAACCAGTAACGTTATCTGATGATTTTACCGAGTGGTTTTTGGAAGTTGTTGAAGAACCTATTTTATCACAAATGGAAGAATTTCAAGAACGCGATAGCGGAAAAGCGCTGCGTAAAATTTTATATTTAAAAGTGAGTTAGTTGTTTTTTGATTTAATTTTTATTTTACGTAATTTTTGTTTTGTTTTAAGGTTAATATAAATAAATTTGATCCAATAAATAGTGGAGGTTCATCATATATAGAACTTCCAAACGATATAAAAAAAAAAAAAGCTGTCATAAATGTGAAAAATAATGACCAATATTGCTTTGTTTGGTCCATATTATCAGCATTATACCCTACGGAACAAAGTTCAGATCGTGTCTCTCAGTATCCTCAAAATTTTGTTGATATTTTCAATTTAAGTAATATAAATTTCCCTACACCGTTGTGTGACATTATTAAATTTGAGAAACAAAATAATTTATCAATAAACGTATATGGATTAGAGCAAATTGCAACAAATAAGAGAACTAATATTGTGGGTCCGCTTTATTATACAAAAAATAAACTAAATACACATATTAATTTACTCTATTGGAAAGAGAATGAGAAGTCACATTACGCATGGATAAAGTCACTCTCTCGTTTATTATCATTTCAAATAAATAAAAGTAAATCAAAACGCTTTATATGCGATAGGTGTCTTCAGTATTTTGGAACTGAAATTTTACTTACTAAGCATGAAGAGTATTGTCAATTAGTTGACGCAGTTAAGATTGAGTTACCCACTGAAACATCCATGTGGGTTAATTTTAAAAATTTTCTAAGAAAAGAACGACATCCATTTGTCATTTACGCTGACTTTGAATGTTTAACAGCACCAATTGATACATGTCAACCAAATAGTAGTACATCGTACACTATGAAATATCAATATCATGTACCATGTGCCGTAGCATATAAGGTTGTTTGTTCGTATGATGAATCTTTATCTTTTTTTGAATCATTTCGTGGACCTGAAGCTGCTAAATGTTTTGTGCATAGATTGAAGAGCGTTGTCAAGATAATTGAGATTTTTTATAAGAACACCGTATCAATTATAATGACACATGAAGATTGGCAGGATTTTGATAATGCTACAGATTGCCATATTTGTGGAGAAAAGATTAACATTGCAGATAAGAAAAAAGTTAGGGACCATTGCCATTTTACAGGTACTTTAATTGAATGTAATACTTTATTTGAACTTTATAAAAGAATATTGAGTTATTTTTCAGGAAAATATAGAGGCGCAGCACATGAAGATTGTAATTTGAAGTACAAAAACTCCAAATTCATACCCGTATTTTTTCATAACTTCAGTGGTTATGACTCTCATCTTTTTATAAAAGAATTTGGTTCAGAGGATGAACATATTTATGTTATTCCAAATAATAGCGAAAAATATATGACGTTTTCAGTAACAGTAGGCAAATTCCAACTACGTTTCTTAGATTCATACAAGTAAGTTCTTAAAGAGTAAAAAAAAAAAATGAATGAATTCAAATTAATTTTTTAGGTTCTTGAGTACTTCACTGGAAAAACTGGTTAATAATTTAGATAAAGAAAAATTATATATAATAGATAAAAATTATCCTGATAAAGATAAACGAAATTTGATACTTAAAAAGGGGATATTCCCTTATGATTATTTCAATTCATGGGAAAAAATGGAAGAAAAAAATTTACCTGCTAAACAAGCTTTTTTTTCAAAATTGAAAAATGAACATGTAAGTGACGCAGATTACGCCCACGCACAAAAAATTTGGTCTACATTTAATATAGATACATTAGGAGACTATTTAGAACTGTATCTCCAAACAGATGTTCTTTTGCTAGCTCAAGTTTTTGAAAACTTTCGAGATGTTTGTATTAACGCTTATAATCTTGATCCAGCTTATTATTTCACACTACCAGGTAAAATTTTTCAAGTTAAAAAACATATAAATTTTTTATAAATATTTTTGTTGCTGTAGGTTACGCATGGGACAGTATGTTAAAAATGACAAAAGTAAATCTACAGTTATTAACTGATGTTGATATGATTTGAATGTTTGAGAAAGCCATTCGAGGTGGTATATGTCAGTGTGTAACTCGTTATGCAAAAGCTAATAATAAGTATATGAAAGACTATAATTCATCTGAAAAAGATTCATATTTGATGTACTTTGACGCTTGTAATTTGTATGGGTGAGCAATGACTCAATATTTACCCTATGGCGGCTTTAAATTCTTAAACAATGAAGAAATTACAGGACTTGATATAATAAATATACCTAATGATAGCTTAGAGGGCTATGTATTGGAAGTTGACTTAGAATATCCAATAGATTTACATGACACCCATAGAGACTTTCCATTGTGTTCTGAACACCAAATTCCAGAAAATTCAAAAACACCGAAATTAATGACAACTTTACATAATAAATCCAAATATGTATTATATTACAAAAACTTACAACAAGCATTGATTCTAGGAATGAAGTTAACCAAAATTTATAGAGTAATATCCTTCAAACAAGATTTATGGTTGAAAAAATTTATAGATTTGAACACAAATTTTAGGAAAAATGCAAAAAACGATTTTGAAAGAGATCAGTATAAACTTATTAATAATGCAATATTTGGAAAGTCTATAGAGAATATTAGAAACCGAAGAGATATAAAACTTGTTACAAGTTGGAATGGGCAAGCTCAAGCACGAAAATTGATTGCGAAACCAAATTGTAAAAAAGTTATACCATTTACTGAAGATTTGGCTTCAATAGAGTTGAGTAAAATTAAAATATGTTTCAATAAACCTATATATGTAGGGATGGTTATTCTTGATGTTAGCAAATGGTTAATGTATGATTTTCATTACAATTTTATCAGCATTAAATTACCGCATTCAAAATTACTGTATCAAGATACAGATTCCTTGATATTTCAATTTTTTGAAAATCCCTATATCAAAATTAAACAGAATATTGAACGTTTTGACACATCAAATTATTCAAATAATAATGAATTTGGTATTCCACTTGTTAATAATAAAGTTGTGGGACTGTTTAAAGATGAAAATGGGGGAAAAATTATGTTGGAATTTGCGGGTTTAAAAGCTAAGATGTATTCTTTCGCTTTGGAAAATGGAACTCATTGTAAAGCAAAAGGAGTGTCAAAAAGTGTTACCAAATGTTTAACCATAGATAATTATAAAAATACACTTTTTAATTCTGAAAATTTACATAAAAAACAAAATAGAATTATATCAGAAAATCATAATATATTTAGTGTTGAAACGAACAAATTAACTCTAAATGGCGACGATAATAAACGATGTGTAGGAGCAAATAAAATTGACACATTACCTTGGGGGCATTATTCACTACAAAAAAATATATAACAACTGTTACAATTGTATTAAAATAGAAAAAATGTAATTAAGTATAATAGTATTATTGAATTAATTGATATTGTAGTTATATTTAAGAAAATGTTATACAAAAATATTGTAATACATAATTTATTTTTTTTTTATTAAAATTTATTGTAAGGCCACTTTATATTTGAATGCAGTGATTTTTTCAGTTTGTATATTGTTTAATTCTTCCTACTATTCACATTTTTTCCAGGATGAATGAAATTCTTCCTACTATTCACATTTTTTTTTCAGGATGAATGAGGATTTGGATATAATAAAAAAAAGCTCAAATATAATAATATTATTTATTATTGAGTTCATTTTTTCATTTACATAGCATTGTACTTAAAGACTAATTTTTTCGATATTTTTTGTTATATAAACTACATTACTATATATATTAATGTTTTGTTTCAACAATTTAATTTTTTCAATATACATTTCAATTCTATAGCTTAAATCATCGTTTAAGTATTTTATAGACTCTTTGTTTGCAGTTGAGCAATGCTTATTATATCTTGACATACTCACACATTTGTTTAAAATGATGATTTCATACATTTCAAAGTGTTTTTTCAAGGATCCAGCCACTTGTTTATCATAACAAGTAATGCTGATGACGTATGTATATCGTTATTTATCAGCTTGAGCTGTTTGTCAGTGAGCTCGTTCAATTAAGCTAGTAGGAAAAACTTCATAAAAATTATAAAACTTCATTTTTATTTATCCACGAATTATGTGAGCTGTCAAACCCTAACCATTTTACAAAGACCTGTGTTCCTTTTCTCTTTAAAACTCTTTCTACTAAATATATATTTGGGTGTTTAGTTTTCTGTAGCTCATCTTCATAAAATCCACCTGCAACAGGTTGATCCAAATAATCCTTCAGTTTATATGTTACTGGGTTTGTTAGGTTTATTTTTGAAACTGTAAATATTTCAGTTGACCAGTTTGGAGTATAGCCTTTTTCGAATACATTTTTCAACTTTGATATTCTAACAAAATCACCTAACTTCAGCTTTGCACGACCAGCAATTTTTATGTTACTATATACAGTATTAAGTAAATATTTCTCATTTTTACTATTAACATCAGCTGGACACATTTTTACTGTACTGTGTTTTGTATTATTGTATGATTCAAGTAAATTTGGTAAAATATCAATCCACTTGTAAAATCCACGAAAACTGAACTCCTTCCACATTTTATTTTTCAGTGTTCTATTAAACCTTTCAACTTCGCTTGCTTTCAAGTTGCTAAATGTAGAATAGTGATTTATATTATATTTTTGCAATACTTCTTTAAAATATTTATTATAAAATTCTTTTCCATTATCTGTTTGCAAATTCTTAGGTTTTCTCTTCTGTTTAATAATAATATCTTGGAATACTTTAGCAATTTCTTCACCTGATTTGGATTTTACAGGTTTAGCCCAAGCATACTTAGAAAATACATCAATTACAGTTAACATGTATTTGTATCCTTTATTTTTGTTTGCGTATGGTATCATTTCGACAAGATCAGCTTGCCATAAATCGTTCAAGCCTTTTGTTATTATTCTGCGTCTATTATAATGTCTTCTAGCTTGTTTGTGTAGTTCTTCAATAATTTCTCTCTTTGTCATTTTTTTTTTGTGATTTAAATTTTATTTTTTTCTGGTAGTTTATTTTCGTTTTTTAATTTATCAATTCCTTTTTTAAAATCATTCAAAGCTTTCAATTTGAATGCTTTGTCAATTTCTTCATTAATTAAAGCTTTTATAATCAATATTTCATTTCCAAATTCTATTTTAATAGCTTGCACTATACTATCAACATATAACTTATTAGCAGCTTGATCCTTATGAAGCGGTGCTGGTAAATTGCCTATATGTTTTAATTTGGCATTAAATATATATTCATTATTTGTTTGTTGCAAAATAATAGTGTTCAAATTTAGAAATTTTTCTATATCAATAATTCTTTTATCTATATAACCTTTTGTAACTACATCACCATCAGTCATTGCTCTTCCAACATTCGAAATTTGTTTTCCATTCAAATCAAAACTTCCATATTCATCAAAAGAAAATGTGGCAATGTTCTTTCGTTTTTTCATAGAATAGCGACCAAATTTATCCACTGACATGTTAAAAGTAGTTTCTATTAGAAATAAACGTCTTTATTATTGTAAAGACAAACTTAAAATGAACAAACATTATGTGAAAACTATTTTATTATATTTGCTTCTTTCAATTCTTCAATAATTGAAATGATTTCATTATCATGACCTGAATGGCCACTGTTTTTAGAGGCTATTAGTAATTGCAATCTATCAACTAATTCATTTGGATTATCCCAGTAGATATACTCCCGTTTTCCATTAGAATACTGCATATTTAATGGTAATAGACCAGAACCTGTTGGTAAGTATTTGGCAGGTGGTTTTCTTCTTCTTTTTGAACCCAATGGTTCTTCTTTTTTGGTAAAATATGGTTTGATTATATTGAAATATTTTGGAGTACTTGAAGTTTTAAGTAGATTATTTGTTGAATTTTTGTGTGCATTTGTTTGTTCTAATATATTTATATACTCAATTTTGTCTTCTTCTGTGAAATTCTCAGGTTTCTTCATAAATATCAATTCATAGAGACCTTCAGTTCCTTTGTATTCCTTATCGTCAATAATAATATCATTCTTGTCTATATGAACTTCCTTTCTACCCAATCTAAATATTCCATCCTTTTTATCATACTTTAATCCATATACATTATCTAATTCTTTATCTTTATTTATAATTTTCAAGAGATATACATGTCCTATATCACCAAATTTCAATTTTAAATCTTCCATTTCAAGTTTTCCTTGGGGGGTATTTAATGATTCTTGAGCCTGTGATGTAGGTGATATTATGGGAAAATCTTCATAAATATCTTCATCTTTAACATTAAAACTGGTACTTGGAGTTTCAACATTAAAATCCAAAATCTTCCTCACATCCGACCTTCTCTCCTTTGGAAGTAATACATTTTCTTTACCTATACTTTTTTTTATATTAGTTTCGTTTTTCTTTTCTTGTACTTTTGTATTTTCAACAAGCGTTTTAAGTGGATTTGTGATGGGTTTAAATGTTTCTTCCAATAAAATATTTTCATCCATTTTGCTATGTTTTAATGCATTTAATTTTTTCCTCAATACTTTACTAACATTAAGTATTTCCTCAAGATTTTTGTTATTATTCATTTTTGTCATTGTAAATAGAACGGAGCTCAAGAAAATTATCCAATTCTTTACGATAACGTCCTTTCTCTTCACTGTCCTTGTCTATAACTGCGAATCCATATTTAGTTTCCCAACATCTTATACAAAATTCCTTAAACTTATTGAATGGCATATCCGTATTCACATGATCGTCATAAATATGCCGTAAATTCGTTTCGTCTTGCTTGAATATTATAATAAAATTAGCATTGTCCCTGATTAAATGTTTGGGTATTTTTGCATAAGATTGTGAAAGATAAAAACAATCAATATCATTATGTCTACCCATACTGAAAAAATTACGCATACAGTCTTGTTTATCACATATAATGTCGTCAAAAATAATGATGGAAAACATTTTAGCTTCAGTAGGTTTTATAACATCAACATTTTCACTGAACGAATGATACCCCATACCCTTAACTCTTGAAATACACTTTTGTAGAAAATTATACTTAGGTTGATTCGATGATTTAGAGTATAAATATATATTCTTGAATTTTAATCCATTTGGATGTGTGAGTAAACTAAGTAAAATATTTGTTTTACCACAATTACTTGGTCCAACGATAATACATCTTATGCTATTAGGTAGTAAGTCGCTATGTTTTTTTATAATTTTTCTACTTCCTTTATTATCAAAATTGTTTATTTGGAAACGATGTTTTTGCTTTATAAATTTCATGGTAACTACTGGTTTTCATATAAAAACACTCTCCTATATATAAATATTCAGTTAAGTAAAATGCACCAATGCTTATACATCGAAAAAAGTTTTACGGAAAAGGATTGGTGAATAAGGCAATTAACTCCCTACCTATAGAGTTACATATTCCAGGATATCAATTTTGTGGTCCAGGAACTAAATTGGAAAAAAGATTAAATAGGGGAGACAGGGGTATTAATCCATTAGATGTTGCATGTCGTGAACACGATATAGCTTATTCAGTTAGTAATAATTTGGATGATCGTCACAACGCTGATAAAATTTTACAAGAAAAAGCTTGGAACAGAGTTAAATCTAACGACGCAAAATTTAGTGAAAAAGTAGCTGCTTGGACAGTAACTAACGCCATGAAGGCAAAACAAAAACTTGGAATGGGAATGAATAAGAAAAAAAAAGCTCAGAAATCGAAGAAACGGCGGGTACTGAAAACACCTCGAAAGCTTGGTGGCTTTTTACCACTGGCACTTCTTCCATTAATTGGAAAAGCATTACTTGCTGGCGCTGCAAGTGGTGCTGCTTCATATGGTGTCAACAAAGCCCTAGGTAAAGGTCTTTACTTAAAACCATATAAAACAGGTGGTGGCATGAAAAAGAACAAAAGAAAGAAAAAAAACTCCAAAAAATAAAATTACCAAAGAAGCCTTTGACAAATATTGATATAAAAAAATATGTGAACAAGTATAATATAAAAAATTTCCGCGGAGTTTACATGCGGAACAATTTACCCAAAAGTCCATTAAAAAACGAGTCTGCTGTAATAAAATTAGATTCTTATGATGGTTCTGGTACTCATTGGGTAGCTTATGTTAAAAAAAATAATATCGTAAATTATTTTGACAGTTTTGGAAATTTACCTCCGCCAAGAGAGTTAGTTAATTATTTTGGACCTAATATTAAAATAAATTATAATTACAATCGTTTTCAAAACTTCAATGCATACAATTGTGGTCATTTATGCTTAGAATATCTTATAAAATATCAAGCATGAATATTTATCATATCAGTTACAACATGGAATCAATATCATTCACACTTACAGGAAAAGAGTCCATAATTTCTGCAGACTATTTTCCACCAATTGAATTAGATAATAATTGTAAATATGTAATGGGTCTAATCAATTTCGACACATTTCATTCAATACCAAACATTGATGGAACTAATAATAAATTCTATTATAAAAAACAAGCAGATAAAGATTTTACACTGTTTCAAATACCAGTGGGGTCGTATGAAATTGAGGATATTGAACAGGTATTGAGAAAAGAATTGAATGATCCTAATTACATTTCCGAAGAAAAACTTGAAACAAATAATATTGAAAGAGAAGGGAAAAAAAAGAAACATGATTTCATTTTTCTAAAACCAAATAATAATACGTTGAAATGTGAGCTCAGAAGTACTGTTACAATTGATTTCACAAAAGAAGATTCATTTGGTTCACTATTGGGATTTGAAAAACGAATATTAGAACGGAACACATTTCATGAAAGTGATTTACCTGTTAATATAATAAAAGTGAACGCAATTTTATTAGAATGTAATATAATATCAGGAGCTTATAAAAATGATTTACCTGCACATACTATACACCAATTCTTTCCTGAAGTTGCGCCAGGTCATAAAATTAATTTAGTACCTCCAAGTCCTATATATTTAGAAGTGAACACAAAATTGATAAGCAACATTACTATTCATATTGTTGACCAAGAAGGAAGATTTGTAAATTTCCAAGGTGAAACAATAACAGTTAGACTTCACTTGAAAAAAGCCTAAATTAAAAAATGGGAATTGATTATAAAAGAACAAAATCCAATTGTGGTAAAATTAGTTCGTCAAAAGTCATTAAGGAGTTAACAAGAAAAAATAAGAATTTCCTCAAATTACTTGGGTTTCATTTAAAAAACCAAAAAATAGAAGAGAAAAAACAGAATGAGTGATATATTGGATGTAACGTCAGGAATATCTTTTGATAATGCAATAAGTCGAATTGAAATGCACAGCCATCAACCGTTGGTTGCATCAGCATTTAACAATTGTGATGAGATTCGAATTCAAATTCAACAGCAAGACATATACACATTACCAAACCAAAGCTTCTTATATATTGAAGGTAAATTATCAACAGAAGAAAATGCTGTACCTCCTAATGATACAAAAATAACAAATAATGGTATTGCATTTCTATTTGATGAAATTAAATACTTGGTAAATAGTGTTGAGGTAGATAAAACAAAGAATGTTGGAATTACTTCTACTTTAAAGGCATATGGCTCCTTAACTAATGTTGAAAGTAAAAATCTGGAAAACGCTGGATGGGGGCAAGACATTATCATTTTAGATGCTAATGGGAATTTTAATGTTTGTCTTCCTTTAAAAATGCTACTTGGGTTCTGTGAAGATAATACGAAAATTATGGTGAATGTTAGGCAAGAGCTAGCACTAATAAGAGCAAGAACTGATGCTAATGCTTATACATCTACAGCTAATTTGAAATTTCAATTGAATAAAATACATTGGAGAGTTCCTCATATTCATGTTAACGATGAGTATAGGTTAAAATTATGAAAAATAGTTAATTCAAATCGATTTATATCTTGTGCTTTCCGTTCTTGGGATTTATATGAATATCCTGCTCTTCAATTGTCAAAAAAACAAACATGGTCGATTAAATCCTCTACTCAAATGGAAAAACCCAGATTTGTTATTATTGGTTTCCAAACTAATCGTAAAAATCAAAAAGATAAAAACAGCAGTAACTTTGATATTTGTAACTTAACAAATATAAAACTATATTTGAACTCAGTTTGTTATCCATATGATAACCTAAATCTTGATTTTAAAAATAATCATTATGCCTTACTGTACGATATGTATGCGAAATTTCCTCAAGCTTATTATAATTACTACGAAACATATATTGGACCAGCTCTTAGTAAATCAGAATTCAAATCAATTGCTCCAATTATAATCATAAACTGTTCTAATCAAAATGATTCAATAAAAAATAGTGCTGAAGATGTTAGATTAGAATTTGAATCTAGCGAGAATTTTCCTGAAAACACAAGTGCATATTGTTTGATCATTCACGATAAAATTATAGAATATAACCCACTCACAAGTGCAATTAGAACATTAGTATAAAATAGTCATTGAAACAACTAGGAATGGAGTTAATTGTTGATATACAGGGATTTAATGCGGAAAATTATATAATGGTAGCAAAAGAAATTGCTATCATGACAAGAGATGGGAATAAGCTGTGTCATCTATTATTTGAGCCACCATTTTCCTGGAACCAACTGGAATCAAAATATAGAAGACAAGCTGTTTGGTTATATAAAAATTATCATGGATTTCGTTGGGATGATGGCTGCATACCATACACCAAACTTTCGGAAACAATTATACCTATATTGAATAGTGCAAAAGTAATATATGTTAAAGGTGATGTGAAAAAAGTATACCTTGAGTCATTCAATAATAAATACAATGTTATATCTTTAGAGGAATGTAGAGCTCTTAAGAATATTCTTTCACGAAGAACTTGTTTTAATCACTGCAATAACTGTGCAATAAGTAATGTATATAAAATTAAAGACTATTTAGATGATGAATTGTATAAATCAATAGATATATAATAAATATAATTTTTGAAAAAAAGAATATATTTTGTTTTTTTATTTTTAAACTTGTAAGGTTTATTAATTATTTATTTGTTTTTTTTTATCTTAAGTAATTGTATAAGGCAAGTACTAACTTGTTTTATGTTTTATTAATAAGTTATTGTTTTTAATTTTTTTTTTGAAACTTATTTTAATTCAAGTAATATAATATAAAAGATTGTATTTTTTTTTAATACATCATCAGTGTTTATTTTACTTTCGTAAAGATTGGAAGTAAAAAAAAATTTCTCATGATGAGTTTAAAAATATTAGCAAATTATTTATTACAAGTTTATAAGGACATGTGCGCATCGTCAAAAAGAAAAAGTGAATTGTATGGACAAATTATAAAAGAAAATTCAACCGATAGCGAAATACTTAAAATAATTGGTGACTTAGCTTGTGATGCATATATTTGTAAAAAATTGAGTGATAACTCATTTATTGATATATTAAATTTATTTAGTGGTAATGATTTATTAAATATTTGGGGAAAACTTCCAGTTTCTTACAAAATAGACCCTAATGTAATAAAGAGGCTACCATGTGTGGAACATTGGAATTTACCTAATCAACACATACAAATGGATGGTCCACCACCATGTATTGGAAATTGTGAAACCTGTGCTTTTTAATTCATTTAATTTGTTCTGGAAAAGTTAAAGTAAAAAATGTTAATCTTAAAAAAATATTTAATTGTGCAAATAGTGTTATTATATATAAATAAGCATTTTTTTTGTTATATATAACCATTCTTATTCAAGAAGTATGCTAATAAACATATAAGCTAAAACATGTTGTTTTTTTATCTGATTTTATTGTTGAGTATTAGTGTTTATTCTAGTGTTAACCACTTTCAATTAGTTGTGAATTATTTAAATCATTATGGTTACTTAAATTTAACAACTACTGAATTATTCAAACTAGATAAAAATAGCACGATATTCATAGAAGGATTGAAAACATTCCAACAAAGATATAATTTACAAAATACTAGTGAAATTAATAAAGAAGTGATTAATTTTGTACAAAAATATAGATGTGGTGTTGAAGATGTTTATTTCCGAACTCATCCAATAAAATGGGGTAATAATACAATTTATTGGAATTTTTATGGTAATATTCAAGAACAGAACCTTGTGCTGGATTCAATCAAAATTGCATTTGAAGTCTGGGCTAATCACACAAATCTTCATTTTATAGAAGTTATTGATCCTCATGATGCTACTATTTTAATATCATTTGGAACATCACCCCATCACTATAGCTATTTCACTCACAATTTTTGTAATAGTATATTCGATGGACCAGGCAACATGTTGGGACACGCAGAATACCCCAATACAAATATGCAATCAGAAGTTCATTTAGATTCAACAGAAAATTGGTCTTACGAGCTAGTAGAACCACCAAATGGTGAGATTAGCCTTTTTGATGTACTTGTACACGAAATTGGACACTCCCTTGGAATTGAACATTCAAACATCCCAGATAGTATTATGTTTCCAGCATACAATAATAATGTGTTTAAAAATGGTAATGGTAAACCTTATGGTTTATCTGTGGATGACATAAATGCTATTCAATCTTTGTATGGAAAAAGAAACCAGAATACCATTCCAACAACAACAACAAAATATTACGCTAAGCCTAATAATGTTATAACCGAAGCAACTATTATTCCAAATTTTCCACCCAATTTATGTAAACTAACAAATGTTAATAAGTGTCTAGTACTTAATAAGAAACTATATATATTTTATAATGAATGGGTTTGGATTAAAAATCTTAACGAAAAAAATTTTAATGAAACACCATATTTATTGACAGATTGGTTGAACTTCATACCTAAATTCTTCAAAAAGTTGAATGCTATTTATCAAAGACCAAATGGAAACGTTGTAATAATAATAGATGACGTGACATATAATATAAAATTTCCATCTCTTCAATTGGAAAGTACTCAAACTCCCTATATTAGTCGCATTACTAATATTAATGGAGCTGTTTCAACAAACAACGGACAGACTTATATATTTTATCAAAATAATTCGTATATAAAAATAAATGAATGTGAATTTAATACTGAAGAATATGGAACATTAGATTCAATTTTTCCTGGAGTTCCAAATAATATTGAATCAGTTTTTAAGTATACAAATGGACGTATATATTTTCTCATAAACAATTACTACTATGAATTCAATGAATTTACAAAATCACTTGAAAAAGCCGAGAAATTTGAGTTTTCTCTTTTTAATATCAGTTGTCCAAATATTAGTTTATATGAACAATTGAAAATATTGTTATCAAAACTAATAAATAATGTTCAAATTAAGTTCATTATACTTTTATTAATGTTACTTCTTAGCTTTTATTTGAAATCTGTAAGTTTTGTAAAATAAAAATTAGAAATATAAATAATTAACAAAATTTTCTATAAGACTGTTTATTTTATTCTTTTTCCTTATCAAATAAATACACTCAATTAAATTAACATTATAAACAACTATTATTGTTAATAAGAAGAATTACAAAAATAATATAGTTTAATCATTTAATTTATCTCTAATACTTCATTAATATTTTCCCCATTAAAATACTGGACAGTATCATTAACTACATCTGGATAGGTCAATAATATTTGCTTTATTGCTAAATTATGAATATTATTCAAATTATTAACTATATTATAAATATTAGAGAAAATTTCTCCTTCACATGTTAATGACTGTCTTACAATATTAGAATAGTAGTTGAAAAAGTTTAAAGATTCCAAGTACTTAATTGTAGAATTCAAAAAATCTGAAATTAAAAATAAATTGTTAAGACTTGTATTGCTCAGATAGATTTGTTTATTCTGTGACTCGATGATAATAATTTTTTTATTCTCTATAATATCAAATAAAATTTTATTATTCAAAAATGAATACGATTCTATTGTCGAATTACCATTCATATAATCCATAATGATATTATAAGTCATAAGGAGCTCATACCACTCACATACTTTGAAATCTATAAACTTTCCAATTCTTTTGTTATTCAATCTAACAATTATTTCAAAATTTTGTGCTGGATTAATACCAACACATACACAAACATTCTTATCTAAAAACTGTCTATGTTCTATAATTAATTCATTATTATTATTATTACTAATCACAGGGAATGATGGTGGTAAATTATTAAACATTGGATCCAGTGTTACTTCTTTCACAAGCTCAGCAGTTTCTTGGTCAACATTTCTACTTGATTCCGCTGTAATTCCATTTTCAAGTTTACCAGTTTCTTGTTCAACATTTATAACATTTTTACTTAGATTAATTCTTCTTTTTATCATTGATTTTCCATCTTGGGAAATCTGTTTACAAGAAGCTTTCTTATTAGCTGGATATTTTTTACCGTTATTGTTCGTTTTCACTTGCTATAAGTAATTCAACAATTAAAAAATTATTACAAAATGAAATACAAAAAATCTTACCATTTTCTCTTCTTTATTTTTTTTTTTTACACACATATGAATATAAATCTTTTCACTTGAAAAAATGTGTATCAACACTGAATAAAACAATAAAACTCCTGTCTTTTTATATATTTTTCTTATCATTCTATACAAATCCTGCGCAGTAAAACGTTCACATATAAAAATTATTATCAAAAAAAGTATCCAATAACTTTTAAAAGTGATGTTCTTATTAAATATCATTTTTTTCTTTGAAGTAATTATTTCTGTAATCATTTAATTTATACTCCAACAATGGTGTTAAAATAATGGAATATTGTTTAATTTTATATTGAAAACGGAAACGATCTCTTGCATATTGCTCCCATATACCTTGACGACTTAATTTGTATGCATATTTCCACGCTATCATGTGATGTACTATTACTTTATCATTGAACGTTACAGATTTCATATCAAATTGAAAAATGTATAACAAAAAGCTTGTGGCTATTGAAAATAAAAAGCATAAAATTCTAACAGCTATTTTATAATACTAAATAATACGACTTTATCACTATGTAAGTCCAAATTTCCGTTCTACTGATAAGTCTTCCGTTCAATTTTGATTTACAATAACCTTGAAGCTAGTCACAAAAGATAAATCTTTCTGCAGAGCATGTAACAACGAATGTAAGCTTATCAATTTTATTGTTATCAAACGTACACATCCTGCATTTATATATATATATATATATATATATATACAATTATATCTCTGTTATAATATTTTTTTATTCGTTGATCTAAGTACACATGTACTCGCAAAACTTATAATCAAAATTCATATGCAAACGATACTTATTAGTGTGTAATAACACAAAAAAAATCTTTAACACACCACAAAAATCTTCCAGATGTCCCTCCAATTTTTTCTTGCAACCTTTAGCTACTCATTCACAGATGGCAGCATCAGCGAGCTTCTTTTCATTTTATTTTTTTCTTGCAATATTTAGCTACTCATTCACAGATGGCAGCATCAGCGCGCTTCTTTTCATTTTCAACCATTTCTTAAGACGTTGATCAAAAAATTTCTCAAGACGTTCTTATCATTTCTTAAGACGTTGGCCAAGAAAACTCAAGACGTTCTTATCATTTCTTAAGACGTTCTTATCATTTCTTAAGACGTTGGTCAAGAAAACTCAAGACGTTCTTATCATTTCTTAAGACGTTAGCCAAGAAAACTCAAGACGTTCTTATCATTTCTTAAGACGTTCTTATCATTTCTTAAGACGTTGGCCAAGAAAACTCAAGACGTTCTTATCAGTTCTTAAGACGTTCTCATCACTTCTTAAGACGTTAGCCAAGAAAACTCAAGACGTTCTTATCAGTTCCTAAGACGTTCTTATCACTGATGACCTTGAGATTGCGCCAGAAACCACTTCTTATACCTACTCCTGTAAATCTGCTCGGAAGCAAGATTTAGCTTCAAAAATGCTTTATATGGCAGAATCTATCACCAAATACATCATATTTTGTGTTTTTAGAGTGCTATTTGCAGTTTTACAAACTTTGGAATAAGTCGAGATCACGCTTTTCCGCGCAGATTTTCACAATCAAAAATTTCATATTCCTATCCAGGACCTCATAATATGTATGAATCCATCGACAAAAACATCGTATCTCGTGTTTTCAGAGCGCTATCTGCAGTTATATGAAATTTGAAATAGGTCAAAATTACCACATTCTGAGCAGTTTTAAAGTATCGCAAATCATATAAATCTATCCATTACAACATAATACGCATGAATCCGTTCTCAAATGCTAGAAATTCTGCGTTTGCAGCCAGTTATCAGCGTTTTTTCTGAGTCTCGTTGAGTAATTTTTAATTCTGTAAATCTGCTCAGAAGCAAGATTTTGCTCCAAAAATGCGTTATATGGCAGAATCTAGCACCAAATACATCATATTTCGTGTTTTTAGAGTGCTATTTGCAGTCTTACAAACTTTGGAATGAGTCATGATCACGCTTTTCCGCGCAGATTTTCACAATCACAAAGTTCATATTCCTATCCAGGACCTCATAATATGCATGAATCCATCGACAGAAACATCGTATCTCGTGTTTTCAGAGCGCTATATGCAGTTATATGAAGTTTGAAATAAGTCAAAATTACCACATTCTGAGCAGTTTCAAAGTATCGCAAATCACATGAATCTATCCAATACAACATGATACGCATGAATCCGTCCTCAAATGCAGGAAATTCTGCGTTTCCAGCGAGTTATCAGCGTTTTTTCTGAGTCTCGTTGAGAAAGTTTTGATTCTGTAAATCTGCTCAGAAGCAAGATTTTGCTTCAAAAATGCGTTATATGGCAGAATCTAGCACCAAATACATCATATTTCGTGTTTTTAGAGTGCTATTTGCAGTTTTACAAACTTTGGAATAAGTCGAGATCACATTTTTCCGCGCAGATTTTCACAATCAAAAAGTTCATATTCCTATCCAGGACCTCATAATATGTATGAATGCATCGACAAGAACATCGTATCTCGTGTTTTCAGAGCGCTATCTGCAGTTATATGAAGTTTGAAATAAATCAAAATTACCACAATCTGAGCAGTTTCAAAGTATCGCAAATCACATGAATCTATCCAATACAACATAATACGCATGAATCCGTCCTCAAACGCACAAAATTTTGCGTTTCCAGCGGGTTATCAGCGTTTTTTCTGAGACGCGTTGAGAAATTTTTGATTCTGTAAATCTGTTCAGAAGCAAGATTTTGCTTCAAAAATGCGTTATATGGCAGAATCTAGCACCAGATACATCATATTTCGTGTTTTTAGAGTGCTATTTGCAGTTTTACAAACTTTGGAATAAGTCAAGATCACGCTTTTCCGCGCAGATTTTCACAATCAAAAAGTTCATATTCCTATTCGGGACCTCATAATATGTATGAATCCATCGACAAAAACATCGTATCTCGTGTTCTCAGAGCGCTATCTGCAGTTATATGAAGTTTGAAATAAGTCAAAATCCCCACATTCTGAGCAGTCTCAAAGTATCGCAAATCACATAAATCTATCCAATACAACATAATACGCATGAATCCGTCCTCAAATGCACGGAATTTTGCGTTTCCAGCGAGTTATCAGCGTTTTTTCTGAGTCTCGTTGAGAAATTTTTTGATTCTCTAAATCTGCTCAAAAGCAAGATTTTGCTTCAAAAATGCGTTATATGGCAGAATTTAGCACCGAATACATCATATTTCGTGTTTTTAGAGTGCTATTTGTAGTTTTACAGACTTTGGAATAAGTCAAGATCACGCTTTTCCGCGCAGATTTTCACAATCAAAAAGTTCATATTCCTATCCAGGACCCCATAATATGTATGAATCCATCGACAAAAACATCTTATCTCGTGTTTTCGGAGCGCTATCTGCAGTTATATGAAGTTTGAAATAAGTCAAATTTACCACATTCTGAGCAGTTTCAAAGTATCGCAAATCACATAAATCTATCCAATACAACATAATACGCATGAATCCGTCCTCAAATGCAGAAAATTTTGCGTATCAAGCGAGTTATTAGCGTTTTTTCTGAGTCTTGTTGAGAAATTTTTGATTCTGTAAATCTGCTCAAAAGCAAAATTTTGCTTCAAAAATGCGTTATATGGCAGAATCTAGCACCAAATACATTAGATTTTGTGTTTTTAGGGTGGTATTTGCAGTTTTACAAACTTTGGAATAAGTCGAGATCACGCTTTCCCGCGCAGATTTTCACAATCAAAAAGTCCATATTCCTATCCGGAACCTCATAATATGTATGAATCCATCGACAAAAATATCGTATCTCGTGTTTTCAGAGCGCTATCTGCAGTTATATGAAGTTTGAAATAAGTCAAAATTACCACATTCTGAGCAGTCTCAAAGTATCGCAAATCACATAAATCTATCTAATACAATGTAATACGCATGAATCCGTCCTCAAATGCACAAAATTTTGCTTTTCCAGCCAGTTATCAGCGTTCTTTCTGAGTCTCGTTGAGAAATTTTTGATTCTGTAAATCTGCTCAGAAGCAAGATTTAGCTTCAAAAATGCTTTATATGGCAGAATCTATCACCAAATACATCATATTTAGAGTGCTATTTGCAGTTTTACAAACTTTGGAATAAGTCGAGATCACGCTTTTCCGCGCAGATTTTCACAATCAAAAAGTTCATATTCCTATCCAGGACCTCATAATATGTATGAATCCATCGACAAAAACATCGTATCTCGTGTTTTCAGAGCGCTATCTGCAGTTATATGAAATTTGAAATAAGTCAAAATTACCACATTCTGAGCAGTTTTAAAGTAACGCAAATCATATAAATCTATCCATTACAACATAATACGCATGAATCCGTTCTCAAATGCTAGAAATTCTGCGTTTGCAGCCAGTTATCAGCGTTTTTTCTGAGTCTCGTTGAGTAATTTTTAATTCTGTAAATCTGCTCAGAAGCAAGATTTTGCTTCAAAAATGCGTTATATGGCAGAATCTAGCACCAAATATATCATATTTCGTGTTTTTAGAGTGCTATTCGCAGTCTTACAAACTTTGGAATGAGTCATGATCACGCTATTCCGCGCAGATTTTCACAATCACAAAGATCATATTCCTATCCAGGACCTCATAATATGCATGAATCCATCGACAGAAACATCGTATCTCGTGTTTTCAGAGCGCTATATGCAGTTATATGAAGTTTGAAATAAGTCAAAATTACCACATTCTGAGCAGTTTCAAAGTATCGCAAATCACATGAATCTATCCAATACAACATAATACGCATGAATCCGTCCTCAAATGCAGGAAATTTTGCGTTTCCAGCGAGTTATCAGCGTTTTTTCTGAGTCTCGTTGAGAAATTTTTATCCTGTAAATCTGCTCAGAAGCAAGATTTTGCTTCAAAAATGCGTTATATGGCAGAATCTAGCACCAAATACATCATATTTTGTGTTTTTAGAGTGCTATTTGCAGTTTAAGAAACTTTGGAATAAGTCGAGATCACATTTTTCCGCGCAGATTTTCACAATCAAAAAGTTCATATTCCTATCCAGGACCTCATAATATGTATGAATGCATCGACAAGAACATCGTATCTCGTGTTTTCAGAGCGCTATCTGCAGTTATATGAAGTTTGAAATAAATCAAAATTACCACATTCTGAGCAGTTTCAAAGTATCGCAAATCACATGAATCTATCCAATACAACATAATACGCATGAATCCGTCCTCAAATGCAGGAAATTTTGCGTTTCCAGCGAGTTATCAGCGTTTTTTCTGAGTCTAGTACAGAAATTTTTGATCCTGTAAATCTGCTCGGAAGCAAGATTTAGCTTCAAAAATGCTTTATATGGCAGAATCTATAACCAAATACATCATATTTTGTGTTTTTAGAGTGCTATTTGCAGTTTTACAAACTTTGGAATGAGTCGAGATCACGCTTTTCCGCGCAGATTTTCACAATCAAAAAGTTCATATTCCTATCCAGGACCTCATAATATGTATGAATCCATCGACAAAAACATCGTATCTCATGTTTTCAGAGCGCTATCTGCAGTTATATGAAATTTGAAATAAGTCAAAATTACCACATTCTGAGCAGTTTTAAAGTATCGCAAATCATATAAATCTATCCATTACAACATAATACGCATGAATCCGTTCTCAAATGCTAGAAATTCTGCGTTTGCAGCCAGTTATCAGCGTTTTTTCTGAGTCTCGTTGAGTAATTTTTAATTCTGTAAATCTGCTCAGAAGCAAGATTTTGCTTCAAAAATGCGTTATATGGCAGAATCTAGCACCAAATACATCATATTTCGTGTTTTTAGAGTGCTATTTGCAGCCTTGCAAACTTTGGAATGAGTCATGATCACGCTTTTCCGCGCAGATTTTCACAATCACAAAGTTCATATTCCTATCCAGGACCTCATAATATGCATGAATCCATCGACAGAAACATCGTATCTCGTGTTTTCAGAGCGCTATATGCAGTTATATTAAGTTTGAAATAAGTCAAAATTACCACATTCTGAGCAGTTTCAAAGTATCGCAAATCACATGAATCTATCCAATACAACATAATACGCATGAATCCGTCCTTAAATGCAGGAAATTTTGCGTTTCCAGCGAGTTATCAGCGTTTTTTCTGAGTCTCGTTGAGAAATTTTTGATTCTGTAAATCTGCTCAGAAGCTGGATTTTGCTTCAAAAATGCGTTATATGGCAGAATCTAGCACCAAATACATCATATTTCGTGTTTTTAGAGTGCTATTTGCAGTTTTACAAACTTTGGAATAAGTCGAGATCACATTTTTCCGCGCAGATTTTCACAATGAAAAAGTTCATATTCCTATCCAGGACCTCATAAAATGTATGAATCCATCGACAAAAACATCGTATCTCGTGTTTTCAGAGCGCTATCTGCAGTTATATGAAGTTTGAAATAAAGCAAAATTACCACATTCTGAGCAGTTTCAAAGTATCGTAAATCACATAAATCTATCCAATACAACAAAATACGCATGGATCCGTCCTCAAATGCAAAAAATTTTGCGTTTCCAGCGAGTTATCAGCGTTTTTTCTGAGTATCATTGAGAAATTTTTGATTCTGTAAATCTGCTCGGAGGCAAGATTTTGCTTCAAAAATGCGTTATATGGCAGAATCTAGCACCAAATACATCATATTTTGGGTTTTTAGAGTGCTATTTGCAGTTTCACAAACTTTGGAATAAATCGAGATCACGCTTCTCCGCGCAGATTTTCACAATCAAAAAGTTCATATTCCTATTCAGGACCTCATTATATGTATGAATCCATCGACAAAAACATCGTATCTTGTGTTTTCAGAGCGCTATCTGCAGTTATATGAAATTTGAAATAAGTCAAAATTACCACATTCTGAGCAGTTTTAAAGTATCGCAAATCACATAAATCTTTACAATACAACATAATACGCATGAACTTGTTCTCAAATGCAAGAATTTCTGCGTTTGCAGCCAGTTATCAGCATCTTTTCTAAGTCTCGTTGAGTAATTTTTGATTCTGTAAATCTGCTCAGAAGCAAGATTTTGCTTCAAAAATGCGTTATATGGCAGAATCTAGCACCAGATACATCATATTTCGTGTTTTTAGAGTGCTATTTGCAGTTTTACAAACTTTGGAATAAGTCGAGAATACGCTTTCCCGCGCAAATTTTCACAATAAAAAAGTTAATATTCCTATCCAGGACCTCATAATATGTATGAATCCATCGACAGGAACATCGTATCTCGTGTTTTCAGAGCGCTATCTGCAGTTATATGAAGTTTGAAATATGTCAAAATTACCACATTCTGAGCAGTTTCAAAGTATCGCAAATCACATAAATCTATCCAATACAACATAATACGCATGAATCCGTCCTCAGATGCACAAAATTTTGCGTTTCCAGCGAGTTATCAGCGTTTTTTCTGAGTCTCGTTGAGAAATTTTTGATTCTGTAAATCAGCTCGGAAGCAAGATTTTGCTTCAAAAATGCGTTATATGGCAGAATCTAGCACCAAATACATCATATTTTGTGTTTTTAGAGTGCTATTTGCAGTTTTACAAACTTTGGAATAAGTCGAGATCACGCTTTTCCGCGCAGATTTTCACAATCAAAAAGTTCATATTCCTATCCAGGACCTCATAATATGTATGAATCCATCGACAAAAACATCGTATCTCGTGTTTTCAGAGCGCTATCTGCAGTTATATGAAATTTGAAATAGGTCAAAATTACCACATTCTGAGCAGTTTTAAAGTATCGCAAATCATATAAATCTATCCATTACAACATAATACGCATGAATCCGTTCTCAAATGCTAGAAATTCTGCGTTTGCAGCCAGTTATCAGCGTTTTTTCTGAGTCTCGTTGAGTAATTTTTAATTCTGTAAATCTGCTCAGAAGCAAGATTTTGCTTCAAAAATGCGTTATATGGCAGAATCTAGCACCAAATACATCATATTTCGTGTTTTTAGAGTGCTATTTGCAGTCTTACAAACTTTGGAATGAGTCATGATCACGCTTTTCCGCGCAGATTTTCACAATCACAAAGTTCATATTCCTATCCAGGACCTCATAATATGCATGAATCCATCGACAGAAACATCGTATCTCGTGTTTTCAGAGCGCTATATGCAGTTATATGAAGTTTGAAATAAGTCAAAATTACCACATTCTGAGCAGTTTCAAAGTATCGCAAATCACATGAATCTATCCAATACAACATAATACGCATGAATCCGTCCTCAAATGCAGGAAATTCTGCGTTTCCAGCGAGTTATCAGCGTTTTTTCTGAGTCTCGTTGAGAAAGTTTTGATTCTGTAAATCTGCTCAGAAGCAAGATTTTGCTTCAAAAATGCGTTATATGGCAGAATCTAGCACCAAATACATCATATTTCGTGTTTTTAGAGTGCTATTTGCAGTTTTACAAACTTTGGAATAAGTCGAGATCACATTTTTCCGCGCAGATTTTCACAATCAAAAAGTTCATATTCCTATCAAGGACCTCATAATATGTAGGAATGCATCGACAAGAACATCGTATCTCGTGTTTTCAGAGCGCTATCTGCAGTTATATGAAGTTTGAAATAAATCAAAATTACCACAATCTGAGCAGTTTCAAAGTATCGCAAATCACATGAATCTATCCAATACAACATAATACGCATGAATCCGTCCTCGAATGCAGGAAATTTTGCGTTTCCAGCGAGTTATCAGCGTTTTTTCTGAGTCTCGTAGAGAAATTTTTGATCCTGTAAATCTGCTCGGAAGCAAGATTTAGCTTCAAAAATGCTTTATATGGCAGAATCTATCACCAAATACATCATATTTAGAGTGCTATTTGCAGTTTTACAAACTTTGGAATAAGTCGAGATCACGCTTTTCCGCGCAGATTTTCACAATCAAAAAGTTCATATTTCTATCCAGGACCTCATAATATGTATGAATCCATCGACAAAAACATCGTATCTCGTGTTTTCAGAGCGCTATCTGCAGTTATATGAAATTTGAAATAAGTCAAAATTACCACATTCTGAGCAGTTTTAAAGTAACGCAAATCATATAAATCTATCCATTACAACATAATACGCATGAATCCGTTCTCAAATGCTAGAAATTCTGCGTTTGCAGCCAGTTATCAGCGTTTTTTCTGAGTCTCGTTGAGTAATTTTTAATTCTGTAAATCTGCTCAGAAGCAAGATTTTGCTTCAAAAATGCGTTATATGGCAGAATCTAGCACCAAATATATCATATTTCGTGTTTTTAGAGTGCTATTCGCAGTCTTACAAACTTTGGAATGAGTCATGATCACGCTATTCCGCGCAGATTTTCACAATCACAAAGATCATATTCCTATCCAGGACCTCATAATATGCATGAATCCATCGACAGAAACATCGTATCTCGTGTTTTCAGAGCGCTATATGCAGTTATATGAAGTTTGAAATAAGTCAAAATTACCACATTCTGAGCAGTTTCAAAGTATCGCAAATCACATGAATCTATCCAATACAACATAATACGCATGAATCCGTCCTCAAATGCAGGAAATTTTGCGTTTCCAGCGAGTTATCAGCGTTTTTTCTGAGTCTCGTTGAGAAATTTTTATCCTGTAAATCTGCTCAGAAGCAAGATTTTGCTTCAAAAATGCGTTATATGGCAGAATCTAGCACCAAATACATCATATTTCGTGTTTTTAGAGTGCTATTTGCAGTTTAAGAAACTTTGGAATAAGTCGAGATCACATTTTTCCGCGCAGATTTTCACAATCAAAAAGTTCATATTCCTATCCAGGACCTCATAATATGTATGAATGCATCGACAAGAACATCGTATCTCGTGTTTTCAGAGCGCTATCTGCAGTTATATGAAGTTTGAAATAAATCAAAATTACCACATTCTGAGCAGTTTCAAAGTATCGCAAATCACATGAATCTATCCAATACAACATAATACGCATGAATCCGTCCTCAAATGCAGGAAATTTTGCGTTTCCAGCGAGTTATCAGCGTTTTTTCTGAGTCTAGTACAGAAATTTTTGATCCTGTAAATCTGCTCGGAAGCAAGATTTAGCTTCAAAAATGCTTTATATGGCAGAATCTATAACCAAATACATCATATTTTGTGTTTTTAGAGTGCTATTTGCAGTTTTACAAACTTTGGAATGAGTCGAGATCACGCTTTTCCGCGCAGATTTTCACAATCAAAAAGTTCATATTCCTATCCAGGACCTTATAATATGTATGAATCCATCGACAAAAACATCGTATCTCATGTTTTCAGAGCGCTATCTGCAGTTATATGAAATTTGAAATAAGTCAAAATTACCACATTCTGAGCAGTTTTAAAGTATCGCAAATCATATAAATCTATCCATTACAACATAATACGCATGAATCCGTTCTCAAATGCTAGAAATTCTGCGTTTGCAGCCAGTTATCAGCGTTTTTTCTGAGTCTCGTTGAGTAATTTTTAATTCTGTAAATCTGCTCAGAAGCAAGATTTTGCTTCAAAAATGCGTTATATGGCAGAATCTAGCACCAAATACATCATATTTCGTGTTTTTAGAGTGCTATTTGCAGTCATACAAACTTTGGAATGAGTCATGATCACGCTTTTCCGCGCAGATTTTCACAATCACAAAGTTCATATTCCTATCCAGGACCTCATAATATGCATGAATCCATCGACAGAAACATCGTATCTCGTGTTTTCAGAGCGCTATATGAAGTAATATGAAGTTTGAAATAAGTCAAAATTACCACATTCTGAGCAGTTTCAAAGTATCGCAAATCACATGAATCTATCCAATACAACATAATACGCATGAATCCGTCCTCAAATGCAGGAAATTTTGCGTTTCCAGCGAGTTATCAGCGTTTTTTCTGAGTCTCGTTGAGTAATTTTTGATTATGTAAATCTGCTCAGAAGCAAGATTTTGCTTCAAAAATGCGTTATATGGCAGAATCTAGCACCAAATACATCATATTTCGTGTTTTTAGAGTGCTATTTGCAGTTTTACAAACTTTGGAATAAGTCGAGATCACATTTTTCCGCGCAGATTTTCACAATGAAAAAGTTCATATTCCTATCCAGGACCTCATAAAATGTATGAATCCATCGACAAAAACATTGTATCTCGTGTTTTCAGAGCGCTATCTGCAGTTATATGAAGTTTGAAATAAATCAAAATTACCACATTCTGAGCAGTTTCAAAGTATCGCAAATCACATGAATCTATCCAATACAACATAATACGCATGAATCCGTCCTCAAATGCAGGAAATTTTGCGTTTCCAGCGAGTTATCAGCGTTTTTTCTGAGTCTCGTAGAGAAATTTTTGATCCTGTAAATCTGCTCGGAAGCAAGATTTAGCTTCAAAAATGCCTTATATGGCAGAATCTATCACCAAATACATCATATTTTGTGTTTTTAGAGTGCTATTTGCAGTTTTACAAACTTTGGAATAAGTCGAGATCACGCTTCTCCGCGCAGATTTTCACAATCAAAAAGTTCATATTCCTATCCAGGACAACATAATATGTATGAATCCATCGACAAAAACATCGTATCTCGTGTTTTCAGAGCGCTATCTGCAGTTATATGAAATTTGAAATAAGTCAAAATTACCACATTCTGAGCAGTTTTAAAGTATCGCAAATCATATAAATCTATCCATTACAACATAATACGCATGAATCCGTTCTCAAATGCTAGAAATTCTGCGTTTGCAGCCAGTTATCAGCGTTTTTTCTGAGTCTCGTTGAGTAATTTTTAATTCTGTAAATCTGCTCAGAAGCAAGATTTTGCTTCAAAAATGCGTTATATGGCAGAATCTAGCACCAAATACATCATATTTCGTGTTTTTAGAGTGCTATTTGCAGCCTTGCAAACTTTGGAATGAGTCATGATCACGCTTTTCCGCGCAGATTTTCACAATCACAAAGTTCATATTCCTATCCAGGACCTCATAATATGCATGAATCCATCGACAGAAACATCGTATCTCGTGTTTTCAGAGCGCTATATGCAGTTATATTAAGTTTGAAATAAGTCAAAATTACCACATTCTGAGCAGTTTCAAAGTATCGCAAATCACATGAATCTATCCAATACAACATAATACGCATGAATCCGTCCTTAAATGCAGGAAATTTTGCGTTTCCAGCGAGTTATCAGCGTTTTTTTCTGAGTCTCGTTGAGAAATTTTTGATTCTGTAAATCTGCTCAGAAGCTGGATTTTGCTTCAAAAATGCGTTATATGGCAGAATCTAGCACCAAATACATCATATTTCGTGTTTTTAGAGTGCTATTTGCAGTTTTACAAACTTTGGAATAAGTCGAGATCACATTTTTCCGCGCAGATTTTCACAATGAAAAAGTTCATATTCCTATCCAGGACCTCATAAAATGTATGAATCCATCGACAAAAACATCGTATCTCGTGTTTTCAGAGCGCTATCTGCAGTTATATGAAGTTTGAAATAAAGCAAAATTACCACATTCTGAGCAGTTTCAAAGTATCGTAAATCACATAAATCTATCCAATACAACAAAATACGCATGGATCCGTCCTCAAATGCAAAAAATTTTGCGTTTCCAGCGAGTTATCAGCGTTTTTTCTGAGTATCATTGAGAAATTTTTGATTCTGTAAATCTGCTCGGAAGCAAGATTTTGCTTCAAAAATGCGTTATATGGCAGAATCTAGCAACAAATACATCATATTTCGTGTTTTTAGAGTGCTATTTGCAGTTTTACAAACTTTGAAATAAGTCGAAATCACGCTTTTCCGCGCGGATTTCCACAATCAAAAAGTTCATATTCCAATCCAGGACCTCATAATATGTATGAATCCATTGACAAAAACATCGTATCTCGTGTTTTCAGAGCGTTATCTGCAGTTATATGAAGTTTGAAATAAGTCAAAATTACCACATTCTGAGCAGTTTCAAAGTATCGCAAATCACATAAATCTATCCAATACAACATAACACGCATGAATCCGTCCTCAAATGCAAAAAATTCTGCGTTTATAGCAAGTTATCAGCGTTTTTTCTGAGTATCATTGAGAAATTTTTGATTCTGTAAATCTGCTCGGAAGCAAGATTTTGCTTCAAAAATGCGTTATATGGCAGAATCTAGCACCAAATACATCATATTTTGTGTTTTTAGAGTGCTATTTGCAGTTTTACAAACTTTGGAATAAATCGAGATCACGCTTCTCCGCGCAGATTTTCACAATCAAAAAGTTCATATTCCTATTCAGGACCTCATTATATGTATGAATCCATCGACAAAAACATCGTATCTTGTGTTTTCAGAGCGCTATCTGCAGTTATATGAAATTTGGAATAAGTCAAAATTACCACATTCTGAGCAGTTTTAAAGTATCGCAAATCACATAAATCTTCACAATACAACATAATACGCATGAACTTGTTCTCAAATGCAAGGAATTCTGCGTTTGCAGCCAGTTATCAGCGTCTTTTCTAAGTCTCGTTGAGTAGTTTTTGATTCTGTAAATCTGCTCAGAAGCAAGATTTTGCTTCAAAAATGTGTTATATGGCAGAATCTAGCACCAGATACATCATATTTCGTGTTTTTAGAGTGCTATTTGCAGTTTTACAGACTCTGGAATAAGTCAAGAATACGCTTTCTCGCGCAGATTTTACAATAAAAAAGTTCATATTCCTATCCAGGACCTCATAATATGTATGAATCCATCGACAGAAACATCGTATCTCGTGTTTTCAGAGCGCTATCTGCAGTTATATAAAGTTTGAAATAAGTCAAAATTACCACATTCTGAGCAGTTTCAAAGTATCGCAAATCACATAAATCTATCCAATACAACATAATACGCATTAATCCGTCCTCAAATGCACAAAATTTTGCGTTTCCAGCGAGTTATCAGCGTTCTTTCTGAGTCTCGTTGAGAAATTTCTGATTCTGTAAATCAGCTCAGAAGCAAGATTTTGCTTCAAAAATGCGTTATATGGCAGAATCTAGCACCAAATACATCATATTTCGTGTTTTTAGAGTGCTATTTGCAGTCTTACAAACTTTGGAATAAGTCGAGATCACGGTTTTTCGCGCAGATTTTCACAATCAAAAAGTTCATATTCCTATCCAGGACCTTATAATATATATGAATCCATCGACAAAAACATCGTATCTCGTGTTTTCAGAGCGCTATCTGCAGTTATATGAAGTTTGAAATATGTCAAAATTACCACATTCTGAGCAGTTTCAAAGTATCGCAAATCACATAAATCTATCCAATACAACATAATACGCATGAATCCGTCCTCAAATGCACAAAATTTTGCGTTTCCAGCGAGTTACCAGCGTTTTTCCTGAGTCTCGTTGGGAAATTTTTGATCCTGTAAATCTGCTCAGAAGCAAGATGTTGCTTTAAAAATGCGTTATATGGCAGAATCTAGCACCAAATACATCATATTTCGTGTTTTTAGAGTGCTATTTGCAGTTTTACAAACTTTGAAATAAGTCGAAATCACGCTTTTCCGCGCGGATTTCCACAATCAAAAAGTTCATATTCCTATCCAGGACCTCATAATATGTATGAATCCATTGACAAAAACATCGTATCTCGTGTTTTTAGAGCGTTATCTGCAGTTATATGAAGTTTGAAATAAGTCAAAATTACCACATTCTGAGCAGTTCCAAAGTATCGCAAATCACATAAATCTATCCAATACAACATAACACGCATGAATCCGTCCTCAAATGCAAAAAATTCTGCGTTTCTAGCGAGTCATCAGCGTTTATTCTAAGTCTCGTTGAGAGGATTTTGATTCTGTTAATCTGCTCAGAAGCAAGATTTTGCTTCAAAAATGCGTTATATGGCATAATCTAGCACCAAATACATCATATTTCGTGTTTTTAGAGTGCTATTTGCAGTTTCACAAACTCTGGAATAAGTCGAGATCACGCTTTTCCGCGCAGTTTTTCACAATCAAAAAGTTCATACTACTATTCAGGACCTTATAAAATGTATGAATCCATCGACAAAAACATCGTATCTTGTGTTTTCAGAGCGCAATCTGCAGTTATATGAAATTTGAAATGAGTTAAAATTACCACATTCTGAGCAGTTTTAAAGTATCGCTAATCACATAAATCAATCCAATACAACATAATACGCAAGAATCCGTTCTCAAATGCAAGAAATTCTGCGTTTGCAGCCAGTTATCAGCGTTTTTTCTGGGTCTCGTTGAGAAATTTTTGATTCTGTAAATCTGCTCGAAAGCAAGATTTTGCTTCAAAAATGCGTTATATGGCAGAATCTAGCACCAAATACATCATATTTCGTGTTTTTAGAGTGCTATTTGCAGTCTTACAAACTTTGGAATAAGTCGAAATCACGCTTTTTCCGCGCAGATTTTCGAGATCAAAAAGTTCATATTTTTATCCAGGACTTCATAATATGTATGAATCCATCGACAAAAACATCGTATCTCGTGTTTTAGAGCGCTATCTGCAGTTATATGAAATTTGAAATATGTCAAAATTACCACATTCTGAGCAGTTTTAAAGTATCGCAAATCACATAAATCTATCCAATACAACATAATAAGCATGAAATTTTGCGTTTGCAGCGAGTTATCAGCGTTTTTTCTGAGCCTCGTTGAGAAATTTTTGATTCTGTAAATCTGCTCAGAAGCATGATTTTACTTCAAAAATGCGTTATATGCAGAATCTAGCACCCAATACATCATATTTCGTGTTTTTAGAGTGCTATTTGCAGTTTTACAAACTTTGAAATAAGTCGAAATCACGCTTTTCCGCGCGGATTTCCACAATCAAAAAGTTCATATTCCTATCCAGGACCTCATGATATGTATGAATCCATTAACAAAAGCATCGTATCTCGTGTTTTCAGAGCGCTATCTGCAGTTATATGAAGTTTGAAATAAGTCAAAATTACCACATTCTGAGCAGTTTCAAAGTATCGCAAATCACATAAATCTATCCAACACAACATATTACGCATGAATCCGTTGTCAAATGCATAAAATATTGCGTTTCCAGCTAAATATCAGCGTCTTTTCTGAGTCTCGTTGAGAAATTTTTGATTCTGTAAATCTGCTCAGAAGCAGAATTTTGCTTCAAAAATGCGTTATATGGCAGAATCTAGCACCAAATACATCATATTTCATGTTTTGAGAGTGCTATTTGCAGTTTTACAAACTTTGAAATAAGTCAAGATCACGCTCTTCCGCGCGGATTTTCACAATTGAAAAGTTCATATTCCTATCCAGGACCTCATAATATATATGAATCCATCGAAAAAAACCTCGTATCTCGTGTTTTCAGAGCGCTATCTGCAGTTATATGAAGTTTGAAATATGTCAAAATTACCACATTCTGAGCAGTTTCAAAGTATCGCAAATCACCTAAATATATCCAATACAACATAATAAGCATGAATCCGTCCTCAATTGCAAAAAATTTTGCGCTTCCAGCGAGTTTCCAGCGTTTTTTCTGAGTCTCGTTGAGAAATTCTTGATTCTGTAAATCTGCTCAGAAGGAAGATTTTGCTCCAAAAATGCGTTATATGGCAGAATCTAGCACCAAATACATCATATTTTGTGTTTTTAGAGTGCTATTTGCAGTTCTACAAACTTTGGAATAAGTCGAGATCACGCTTTCCCGCGCGAATTCTCACAATCAAAAAGTTCATATTCCTATCCAGGACCTCATGATATGTATGAATCCATCGACAAAAACATCGTATCTCGTGTTTTCAGAGCGCTATCAGCAGTTATATGAAGTTTGAAATAAGTCAAAATTACCACATTCTGAGCAGTTTCAAAGTATCGCAAATCACATAAATCTATCGCGTTATCAGCAGGTATATGAAATTTGAAATAAGTCAAAATTACCACATTCTGAGCATTTACAAAGTATCGCAAATCACATAAATCTATTCAATACAACAAAATACGCATGAATCCGTTCTCAAATGCAAAAAATTTTGCGTTTGCAGCGAGTTATCAGCGTTTTTTCTGAGTCTCGTTGAGTAATTTTTTGATTCTGTTAATCTGCTCAGAAGCAAGATTTTGCTCCAAAAATGCGTTATATGGCAGAATCTAGCACCAAATACATCATATTTCGTGTTTTTAGAGTGCTATTTGCAGTTTTACAAACTTTGTAATAAGTCGAGATCACGCTTTTCCGCGCAGATTGATACAATTAAAAAGCTCATATTCCCATCCAGGACCTCATAATATGTATGATTCCAGCGACAAAAACATCGTATCTCGTGTTTTCAGAGCGTTATCTGCAGTTATATGAAGTTTGAAATGAGTCAAAACAACCACATTCTGAGCAGTTCCAAAGTATCGCGAATCACATAAATTTATCCAATACAACAAAATACGCATGAATCCGTTCTCAAATGCAAAAAATTTTGCGTTGGCACCGAGTTATCAGCGTTTTTCCTGAGTCTCGTTGAGAAATTTTTGATTCTGTTAATCTGCTCAGAAGCAAGATTTTTGCTTCAAAAATGCGTTATATGGCAGAATCTGGCACCAAATACATCATATTTCGTGTTTTTAGAGTGCTATTTGCAGTTTTACAAACTTTGGAATATCTCGAAATCACGCTTTTCCGCGCAGATTTTCACATTAAAAAGGTTCATTTTCCTATCCAGGATCTCATAATATGAATGAATCTATTGCCAAAGACATCGTATCTCATGTTTTCAGAGCGCTATATGCAGTTATATGAAGTTTGAAATAAGTCAAAATTAAAACATTCTGAGCAGTTTCAAAGTATCGCAAATCACATGACTCTATCCAATACAACATAATACGCATGAATCCGTCCCCAAATGCACAAAATTTTGCGTTTCCAGCGAGTTATCAGCGTTTTTTCTGAGTCTCGTTGAGAAATTTTTGGATCTGTTAATCTGCTCAGAAAGTAAGATTTTGCTACAAAAATGCGTTATATGGCAGAATCTAGCACCAAAAACATCATATTTCGTGTTTTTAGAGTGCTACTTGCAGTTTTAAAAACTTTGGAATAAGTCGAAATCACGCTCTTCCGCGCAGATTTTCACAATAAAAAAATTCATATTCCTATCCAGGACCTCATAATATGTATGAATCTATCAACAAAAACATCGTATCTCGTGTTTTCAGAGCGCTATCTGCAGTTATATGATGTTTGAAATAAGTCAAAATTACCACATTCTGAGCAGTTTCAAAGTATCGCAAATCACATAAATCTATCCAATACAACATAATACGCATGAATCCGTCCTCAAATGCACAAAATTTTGCGCTTCCAGCGAGTAATCAGCGTTTTTTCTGAATCTCGTTGAAGAATTTTTGATTCTGTAAATCTGCTCAGAAACAAGATTTTGCTTCAAAAATGCGTTATATGGCAGAATCTAGCACCAAATACATCATATTTCGTGTTTTTAGAGTGCTATTTGGAGTTTTACAAACTTTGGAATAAGTCTAGATCACGCTTTCACGCGCAGTTTCTCACAATCAAGAAGTTCATATTCCTATCCAGGACCTTATAATATGTATGAATCCAGCGACAAAAACATCTTATCTTGTGTTTTCAGAGCGCTATCTGCAGTTATGTGAAGTTTGAAATAAGTCAAAATTACCACATTCTGAGCAGTTTCAAAGTATCGCAAGTCACATAAATCTATCCAATACAACACAACAGGCATGAATCCGTCCTCAAATGCAAAAAATTTTGCGTTTACGGCGAATTATCAGCGTTTTTTCTGAGTCTCGATGAGAAATTTTTGATTCTGTAAATCTGCTCAGGAGCCAGATTTTGCTTCAAAAATGCGTTATATGGCTGAATCTAGCACCAAATACATCATATTTCGTGTTTTTAGAGTGCTATTTGCAGTTTTACAAACTTTGGAATAAGTCGAGATCACGCGCTTCCGCGCAGATTTTCACAATCATAAAGTTCATATTTCTATCCAGGACCTCATAATATGTATGAATCCATCGACAAAAACATCGTATCTTGTGTTTTCAGAGCGCTATCTGCAGTTATATGAAATTTGAAATAAGTCAAAATTACCACATTCTGAGCAGTTTCAAAGTATCGCAAATCACATAAATCTATCCAATACAGAATAATACGCATGAATCTTTTCTTGAATGCAAAAAAATTTGCGTTTGCAGCGATTTGTCAGCGTTTTTTCGGAGTCTCGTTGAGAAATTTTTGATCCTGTAGATCTGCTCAAAAGCAAGATTTTGCTTGGCAGAATCTAGCTCCAAATACATCATATTTCGTGTTTTTAGGGTGCTATTCGAAGTTTTACAAACTTTGGAATAAGTCAAAATCACGATTTTTCGCGCAAATTTTCACAATCAGAAAGTTCATATTTCTATCCAGGACCTCATAATATGTAGAAATCTATCGACAAAAACATCGTATCTCGTGTTTTCAGAACGCTATCTGCAGTTATATGAAGTTTAGATAAGTCAAAATTACCACATTCTGAGCAGATTCAAAGTATCGCAAATCCCATAAATCTATCCAATACAACATAATACGCATGAATCCGTCCTCAAATGCAAAAAATTTTGCGCCTCCAGCGAGTTATCAGCGTTTTTTCTGAGTCTCGTTGAGAAATGTTTGATTCTGTAAATCTGCTCAGAAGCATGATTTTGCTTCAAAAATGCGTTATATGGCAGTATCTAGCACCAAATACATCATTTTTTGTGTTTATAGAGTGCTATTTGCAGTTTTACAAACTTTGGAATAAGTCGAAATCACGATATTTCGCGCAAATTTTCACAATCAAAAAGTTCATATGCCTATCCAGGACCTCATAATATGTATGAATCCATCGACAAAAACATCGTATCTTGTGTTTTCAGAGCGCTATCTGCAGTTATATGACATTTGAAATAAGTCAAAATTACCACATTCTGAGCAGTTTCAAAGTATCGCAAATCACATAAATCCATCCAATATAACATAATACGCATGAATCCGTTCTAGAATGCGGAAAATTTTGCGTTTGCAGCGAGTTATCAGCGCTTTTTCTGAGTTTCGTTGAAAAATTTTTGATTCTGTAAATCTGCTCAGAAGTAAGATTTTGCTTCAAAAATGCGTTATATGGCAGAATCTAGCACCAAATACATCATATTTCGTGTTTTTAGAGTGCTATTTGCAGTTTTACAAACTTTGGAATGAGTCGAGATCACGCTTTTCTGCGCAGATTCTCACAATCAAATAGTTCATATTCTTATCCAGGACCTCATGTTGTGTTTGAATCTATCAACAAAAACATCGTATCTTGTGTTTTCAGAGCGCTATCTGCAGTTATATGAAGTTTGAAATAAGTCAAAATTACCACATTCTGAGCAGTCTCGAAGTATCGCAAATCACATAAATCTATTCAATACAACATAAAAAGCATAAATCCATTCTCAAATGCAATGAATTTTGCGTTTCCAATGAGTTATCAGCGTTTTTTCTGAGTCTCGTTGAGAAATATTTGATTCTTTTCATCCGCTCAGAAGCAAGATTTTGCTTGAAAAATGCGTTATATGGCAGAATCTAGATCCAAATACATCATATTCCGTGTTTTAAGAGTGCTATTTGCAGTTTTACAAACTTTGAAATAAGTCGAGATCACGCATTTCCGCGCAGATTTTCACAATCAAAAAGTTTATATTCCTATCCAGGACCTCATAATATGTATGAATCCATCGACAAAAACATCGCATCTCGTGTTTTCAGAGCGCTATCTGCAGTTATATTAAATTTGAAATAAGTCAAAATTACCACATTCTGAGCAGTTTTGAAATATCGCAAATCACATAAATCTATCCAATACAACATAATACGCATGAATCCGTTCTCAAATGCAAGAAATTTTGCGTTTGCAGCGAGTTATCAGCGTTTTCTCTGAGTCTCGTTGAGAAATTTTTGATTCTGTAAATCTGCTCAGAAGCAAGATTTTGCTTCAAAAATGCGTTATGTGGCAGAATCTAGCACCAAATACATCATATTTCGTGTTTTTTGAGTGCTATTTGCAGTTTTACAAATTTTGGAATAAGTCGAGATCACGCTTTTCCGCGCAGATTCTCACAATCAGGAAGTTCATATTTCTATCCAGGACCTCATAATATGTATGAATCCATCGACAAGAACATCATATCTTGTGTTTTCAGAGCGCTATCTGCAGTCATAAGAAATTTGAGATAAGTCAAAATTACCACATTCTGAGCAGTTTCAAAGTATCGCAAATCACATAAATCTATCCAATACAACATAAAAAGCATGAATCCGTTCTCAAATGCAAAAAATTTTGCGTTTCCAGCGAGTTATCAGCGTTTTTTCTGAGTCTCGTTGAGAAATTTTTGATGCTGTAAATCTGCTCAGAAGCAAGATTTTGCTCCAAAAATGCGTTATATGGCAGAATCTCGCACCAAATACATCATATTTCGTGATTTTAGAGTGCTATTTGCAGTTTTACAAACTTTGGAATAAGTCGAAATCACGCTTTTCCGCGCAGATCTTCACAATCAAAAAGTTCATATTCCCATCTAGGACCTTATAATATATATGAATCCATCTACAAAAACATCGTATCTCGTGTTTTCAGAGCGCTATCTGCAGTTATATAAAGTTTGAAATAAGTCAAAATTACCACATTCTGAGCAGTTACAAAGTATCGCAAATCACATAAATCTATCCAATACAACATAATACGCATGAATCCGTTCTCAAATGCAAGAAATTCTGCGTTTGCAGCGAGTTATCAGCGTTTTTTCTAAGGCTCGTTGAGAGATTTCTGATTCTGTAAATCTGCTCAGAAGCAAGATGTTGCTTCAAAAATGCGTTATATGGCAGAATCTAGCACCAAATACATCATATTCCGTGTGTTTAGAGTGCTATTTGCAGTTTTACAAATTTTGGAATGAGTCGAAATCACGCTTTTCCGCGCAGATTCTCACTATCAAAAAGTTCATATTCCTATACAGAACCTTATGATATGTATGAGTTCATCAACAAAAACATCGTATTACGTGAAATTTGAATGATAGGTTTAAAGTGACTCCAAAAATTCTACGTAAGTCTAGCTCAGACTCAGGGGAATAATTGGGTGAAGTGAGGCTAGCTTCAACAAAAAAAAAATATATATACAATAGAATATAGGTAAAGAAATAAATAGTAGGGCGCCACGTAGTTGAATTTATTTTTCCCAAGGTACTCAACCACGAAAATACCTGAAATTAAGGTGTTGAAAGGAAAAATTGAGTACAGGATAATAGGTGTTAGTATTCTGTTCATTAGCGTCAATCTAGTTGCTGACTCCCAAATAATTTAATATAACTCAAACAGCAACTTACCTCGAGCTTACTGAGAGAAATTACGCTCTCTTCTACACTGCTGAAAAGAAAAGTGCGGGCAATTTTCATTTAATAAAAAAAAAGGTATTTACCCAAAATAAATGAATTGATTTGAATAAGTACTTTGAACAACGCACCTAGTAGTGCCAAATAAAAATAAATGAATATAAAGTAATTGAAATGAACTATTACAAATTACACGCATCAATAACGCAAAAAAAAAAAAATGAACGTAAATAGTAGGTCTTACAATGCCTCACGCCTAAGTAGCGCAGATATCAAATAAATAAATGTAAATAAGTTAGGTCAGAGCCCTCGACGTTGTACAAAAAGGTACCGAAAAAAGTAAATGAAAATGCGGAACAACTCGCGCGTACGTCTATGAGTATACCAAAAAAAAAACAACAATAATTTTGGCTTTTCTTCGATCGAATCGAGTTCACAGCGAAGTATACCACATAAGCGTAAAAAAAAAGAAAACAAACTACTTCGTCGACTGACCCTATACAATTTACAAAATAACAGCGTGGTCCAAGTGACCACGCAAAAAAAGCAGTAAACAAAAGTAAATTAGATTCAGCCGTGTAGGGCGGTTGAGCCACCCAAAGTGAATAAGTAAAATGAAGGTGAGAATATCGGCAGTCCGAATAAGAGAAAAAAACAAAACCACGAACGTAATGCCACTTAGCTGTCACTTCCGGTTGGTTGCTGGAGCTCGTTGACCTCTATTGGTCTGTCACACCAAGATGGACGCCTCAAACAGATATTTCCCGGTCCGGATTGGCTCAGGAAATCTGGTGACGTCACACCAGGGTCAGAGATAGGATAAAAGGGTGCCTAGGTGGTATCAGGCATTCCGTAGCCGAGATGTTGGTCTAAAGTAGTTGAACTACGCTCGCACATGCTCGGCGGAAAAAGCGATAAAGTACACTAAAATTTTATAATCCTCCAACCATGGAGATGCTTGCGGAACAACACAAAACTGCACCAAGTGCCAAAAATGTTCCGCGAAGCAAAGAAAAGCTAGTTTTTTATCCCTCCTAGAGGATTGCGCAAGGCAATATACAAAAGCGATTCTCAACAAAATTTTAATGAACAAAATGAACTTTGGTAGTTGAAGACCAACTGTAGACTGACGACTTCTGTTAAGTCAATTCCGGACGACCGGACTTAATTAAGAAAAAATTGTTTTTCATTAATTCGAAAAAACACTGAGTAACGTCACTGACTATAGCGCGCGCATTACAACAGCGACAACTACAAAATCTTGAACTAAAATTTGATTAACAGAAGTGAACAAAAACACGCTTTTAATGTAACCAAAAAAACTGAGCTTAACGAAGAGAAACAAAACTAAAGAATTGAAATATGAATTGAAAACGATAGAATTTGAAACTGAGAATATCTTTAACCAAAAATAAGTACATGAAATTTACTTGAAAAAAAACTTAAATTAACCCAAACTATATTTTAAAATTTAATCCTACAAAAAAAATAACCAGAGGCCAAATTGGCACGTAACAATCGTTTCTCGTGTTTCCAGAGCGCTATCTGCAGTTATATGAAATTTGAAATAAGTCAAAATTACCACATTCTGAGCAGTTTCAAAGTATCGCAAATCACATAAATCTATCCAATACAACATAATACGCATGAATTCGTTCTCAAATGCAAGAAATTCTGCGTTTGCAGCGAGTTATCAGCGTTTTTTCTGAGTCTCGTAAAGAAATTTTTGATTCTGTAAGTCTGCTCAGAAGCAAGATTTTGCTTCAAAAATGCGTTATATGGCAGAATCTAGCACCAAATACATCATATTTTGTGTTTTTAGAGTGCTATTTGCAGTTTTACAAACTTTGGAATAAGTCGAGATCACGCTTTTCCGCGCAGATTTTCACAATCAGAAAGTTAATATTCCTATCCAGGACCTAATAATATGTATACATCCATCGACAAAAACATCGTATCTCCTGTTTTCAAAGCGCTATCTGCAGTTATATGAAATTTGAAATAAGTTAAAATTACCACATTCTGAGCAGTTTTAAAGTATCGCAAATCACATAAATCTATCCAATACAGCATGATACGCATGAATCCATTCTCAAATGCAAGAAATTCTGCGTTTGCAGCAAGTTATCAGCGTTTCTTCTGAGTCTCGTTGAGAAATTTTTGAATCTGTTAATCTGCTCAGAAGCAAGATTTTGCTTCAAAAATGCGTTATATGGCACAAACTAGCACCAAATACATCATATTTCGTGTTTTTAGAGTGCTATTTGCAGTTTTCCAAACTTTGTGATAAGTCGAAATCACGCTTTTCCGCGCAGATTTTCAGTATTAAAAAGTTCATATTCCTATCCAGGACCTCATAATATGTATGATTCCATCGACAAAAACATCTTACCTTGTGTTTTCAGAGCGCTATCTGCAGTTATATGAAATTTTGAATAAGTCAAAATTACCACGTTCTGAGCTGTTTGAAAGTATCGCAAATCACACAAATCTATCCACTACAACATAAAACGCATGAATCCGTTCTCAAACGCAAGAAATTTTGCGTTTGCAGCGAGTTATCAGCGTTTTTTCTGAGTCTCGTTGAGAAATTTTTGATTCTGTAAATCTGCTCAGAAGCAAGATTTTGCTTCATAAATGCGTTATATGGCAGAATCTAGCACCAAATACATCATATTTTGTGTTTTCAGAGTGCTATTTGCAGTTTTACAAACCTTGGAATAGGTCGAGATCACGCTTATCCGCGCAGATTTTCACAATCAAAAAGTTCATATTCCTATCCAGGACCTCATAATATGTATGAATATATCGACAAAAACATCGTATCTCGTGTTTTCAGAGCGCTATCTGCAGTTATATGAATTATGAAATGAGTCAGAACTACCACATTCTGAGCAGTTTCAAAGTATCGCAAATCACATAAATATATCCAATACAACATAATACGCATGAATCTGTCCTCAATTGCAGAAAATTTTGCGCTTCCAGCAAGTTATCAGCGTTTTTCCTGAGTCTCGTTGAGAAATTTTTGATTCTGTGAATCTGCTCAGAAGCAAGATTTTGCTCCAGAAATGCGTTTTATGGCAGAATTCAGCTCCAAATACATCATATTTCGTGTTTTTAGAGTGCTATTCGCAGTTTTACAAACTCTGGAATGAGTCGGAATCACGCTTTGCCGTGCAGATTTTCACAGTCAAAAAATTCATATCTCTATCCAGGACCTCATAATATGTATGAATCCATCGACAAGAACATCGTATCTCGTGTTTCCAGAGCGCTATCTGCAGTTATATGAATTTTGAAATGAGTCAGAATCATCACATTCTGAGCAGTTTCAAAGTATCGCAAATCACATAAATCTATCCAATACAACATAATACGCATAAATCCGTCCTCAAATGTGGGAAAATTTGCGTTTTCTGCGAGTTATAAGCGTTTTTTCTGAGTCTCGTTGAGAAATTTTTAATTCTGTAAATTTGCTCAGAAGCAAGATGTTGCTTCAAATATGCGTTATATGGCACAATCTAGCACCAAATACATCATATTCCGTGTTTTTAGAGTGCTATTTGCAGTTTTACAAACTTTGGAATAAGTCGAGATCACGCTTTTCCGCGCAGATTTTCACAATCAAAAAGTTCATATTCCTATCCAGGACCTCATAATATGTATGAATCCATCGACAAAAACATCGTATCTCGTGTTTTCAGAGCGCTATCTGCAGTTATATGAAGTTTGAAATAAGTCAAAATTACCACATTCTGAGCAGTTTCAAAGTATCTTAAATCACATAAATCTATCCAATACAACATAATACGCATTAATCCGTCCTCAAATGTGAAAAATTTTGCGTTTCCAGCTAGTTATTGGCGTTTTTCCTGAGTCTCGTTGAGAAATTTTTTATTCTGTAAATTTGCTCAGAAGCAAGATGTTGCTTCAAAAATGCGTTATATGGCAGAATCTAGCACCAAATACATCATATTCCGTGTTTTTAGAGTGCTATTTGCAGTTTTACAAACTTTGGAATAAGTCGAGATCACGCTTTTCCGCGCAGATTTTCACAATCAAAAAGTTCATATTCCTATCCAGGACCTAATAATATGTATGAATCCATCGACAAAAACATCGTATCTTGTGTTTTCAGAGCGCTATCTGCAGTTCTATGAGGTTTGAAATAAGTCAAAATTACCACACTCTGAGCAGTTTCAAAGTATCTTAAATCACATAAATCTATCCTATACAACATAATACGCATGAATCCGTCCTCAAATGTAAAAAATTTTGCGTTTTCAGCTAGTTATTAGCGTTTTTTCTGAGTCTCGTTGAGACATTTTTGATTCTGTAAATCTGCTCAGAAGCAAGATTTTGCTTCAAAAATGCGTTATATGGCAAAATCTAGCACCAAGTACATCATATTTCGTGTTTTTAGAGTGCTATTTGCAGTTTTACAAACTTTGGAGTAAGTCGAGATCACGCTTTTCCGCGCAGATTTTCACAATCAAAAAGTTCATATTCCTATCCAGGACCTCATAATATGTATGAATCCATCGACAAAAACATCGTATCTTGTGTTTTCAGAACGCTATCTGCAGTTATATGGAGTTCGAAATAAGTCAAATTGACCACATTCTGAGCAGTTTCAAAGTATCGCAAATCACATAAATATATCCAATACAACACAAAACGCATGAATCCGTCCTCAATTGCAGAAAAATTTGCGCTTCCAGCGAGTTATCAGCGTTTTTTCTGAGTCTCGTTGAGAAATTTCTGATCCTGTAAATCTGCTTAGAAGCATGATTTAGCCTCAAAAATGCGTTATATGGCAGAACCTAGCACCAAATACATCATATTTCGTGATTTTAGAGTGCTATTTGCAGTTTTACAAACTTTGGGATAAGTCGAAATCACGCTTTTCCGCGCAGATTTTCACAATCAAAAAGTTCATATTCCTATCCAGGACCTCATAATATATATGAATCCATCGACAAAAACATCGTCTCTTGTGTTTTCAAAGCGCTATCTGCAGCTATATGAAGTTTGAAATAAGTCTAATTTATCACATTCTGAGCAGTTTCAAAGTATCGCAAATCACATAAATATATCCAATACAACATAGCACGCATGAATCCGTCCTCAATTGCAGAAAATTTTGCGCTCCCAGCGAGTTATCAGCGTTTTTTCTGAGTCTCGTTGAGAAATTTTAATTCTGCGAATCTGCTCAGAAGCAAGATTTATCTCCAAAAATGCGTTACATGGCAGAATCTAGCACCATATACATCATATTTCGTGATTTTGGAGTGCTATTTGCAGTTTTACAAACTTTGGAATAAGTCGAGATCACGCTTTTCCGCGCAGATTTTCACAATCAAAAAGTTCATATTCCTATCCAGGACCGTATAATATGTATGAATCCATCGACAAAAATATCGTATTTCGTGTTTTCAGAGCGCTATCTGCAGTTATATGAAGTTTGAAATAAGACAAAATTACCACATTCAGAGCAGTTTCAAAGAATCGCAAATCACATAAATCTATCCAATACAACATAATTAGCATGGATCCGTCCTAAAATGCAAAAAATTCTGCGTTTCCAGCGAGTTATCAGCGTTTTTTCTGAGTCCCGTTGAGAAATTTTTGATTCTGTAAATCTGCTCAGAAGCAAGATTTTGCTTCAAAAATGCGTTATATGGCAGAATCTAGCACCAAATACATCATATTTCGTGTTTTTAGAGTGCTATTTGCAGATTTACAAACTTTGGAATAAGTCGAGATCACGCTTTTCCGCGCGGATTTTCACAATCTAAAAGTTCATATTCCTATCCAGGACCTTATGATATGTATGAATCCATCAACAAAAACATCGTATCTTGTGTTTTCAGAGCGCTATCTGCAGTTATATGAAGTTTGAAATAAGTCAAAATTACCACATTCTGAGCAGTTTCAAAGTATCGCAAATTGTACAAATCCATCCAATACAACATAATACGCATGAATCCGTTCTCAAATGCAGGAAATTTTGCGTTTGCAGCGAGTTATCAGCGTTTTTTCTGAGTCTCGTTGAGAAATTTTTGATTCTGTAAATCTGCTCCGAAGCAAGATTTTGCTTTAAAAATGCGATATATGGCTGAATCTAGCATCAAATACATCATATTCCGTGTTTTAAGAGTGCTATTTGCAGTTTTACAAACTTTGAAATAGGTCAAGATCACGCTTTTCCGCGCAGATTTTCACAATCAATAAGTTCATATTCCTATCCATGACCTCATAATATGTATGAATCCATCGACAAAAACATCGTATCTCGTGTTTCCAGAGCGCTATCTGCAGTTATATGAAGTTTAGATTAAGTCAAAATTACCACATTCTGAGCAGTTCCAAAGTATCGCAAATCACATAAATCTATCCAATACAACATAATACGCATGAATCCATCCTCAAATGCTGAAAAATATGCGTTTCCAGCGAGTTATCAGCGATTTTTCTGAGTCTCGTTGAGAAATTTTTGATCCTGTAAATCTGCTCAGAAGCAAGATTTTGCTTCAAAAATGCGTTATATGGCAGAATCTAGCACCAAATACATCATATTTCGTGTTTTTAGAGTGCCATTCGCAGTTTTACAAACTTCGGAATAAGTCAAGATCACGCTTTTCATATTCCTATCCAGGACCTCATAATATGTATGAATCCATCGACAAAAACATCGTATCTTGTGTTTTCAGAGCACTATCTGCAGTTATATGAAGTTTGAAATAAGTCTAATTTACCACATTCTGAGCAGTTTCAAAGTATCGCAAATCACATAAATCCATCCAATACAACATAAAAAGCATGAATCCGTCCTCAAATGCAAGAAATTCTGCGTTTGCAGCGAGTTATCAGCGTTTTTTCTGAGGCTCGTTGAGAGATTTTTGATTCTGTAAATCTGCTCAGAAGCAAGATGTTGCTTCAAAAATGCGTTATATGGCAGAATCTAGCACCAAATACATCATATTCCGTGTTTTTAGAGTGCTATTTGCAGTTTTACAAATTTTGGAATGAGTCGAAATCACGCTTTTCCGCGCAGATTCTCACTATCAAAAAGTTCATATTCCTATCCAGAACCTTATGATATGTATGAGTTCATCGACAAAAACATCGTATTACGTAAAATTTGAATGATAGGTTCAAAGTGACTCTAAAAATTCTACGTAAGTCAAGCTCAGACTCAGGGAAATAATTGGGTGAAGTGAGGATAGCTTCAACAAAAAAAAATATATATACAATAGAATATAGGTGAAGAATTAAATAGTAGGGCGCCACGTAGTTGAAATAATTTTTCCCAAGGTACTCAACCACGGAAATACCTGAAATTAAGGTGTTGAAAGGAATAATTGAGTACAGGAGAATAGGTGTTAGTATTCTGTTCGTCAGCGTCAATCTAGTTGCTGACTCCCAAATAATTTAATATAACTCAAACAGCAACTTACCTCGAGCTTACTGAGAGAAATTACGCTCTCTTCTACACTGCTGAAAAGAAAAGTGCGGGCAATTTTCATTCAATAAAAAAAAGGTATTTACCCAAAATAAATGAATTTAATTGAATAAGTACTTTGAACAACGCACCTAGTAGTGCCAAATAAAAATAAATGAATATAAATTTATTGAAATAAACTATTACAAATAACACGCCTAAATAACGCAAAAAAAAAAATGAACGTAAATAGTAGGCCTTACAATGCCTTACGCCTAAGTAGCGCAAATATCAAATAAATAAATGTGAATAAGTTAGGTCAGAGCCCTCGACGTTGTACAAAAAGGTACCGAAAAAAGTAAATGAAAATGCGGAACAACTCGCGCGTACGTCTATGAGTATACCAAAAAAAAACAACAATAAATTTGGCTTTTCTTCGATCGAATCGAGTTCACAGCGAAGTATACCGCATAAGCGTAAAAAAAAAGAAAACAAACTACTTCGTCGACTGACCCTATACAATTTACAAAATAACAGCGTGGTCCAAGTGACCACGCAAAAAAAGCAGTAAACAAAAGTAAATTAGATTCAGCCGTGTAGGGCGGTTGAGCCACCCAAAGTGAATAAGTAAAATGAAGGTGAGAATATCGGCAGTCCGAATAAGAGAAAAAAACAAAACCACGAACGTAATGCCACTTAGCTGTCACTTCCGGTTGGTTGCTGGAGCTCGTTGACCTCTATTGGTCTGTCACACCAAGATGGACGCCTCAAACAGATATTTCCCGGTCCGGACTGGCTCAGGAAATCTGGTGACGTCACACCAGGGTCAGAGATAGGATAAAAGGGTGCCTAGGTGGTATCAGGCATTCCGTAGCCGAGATGTTGGTCTAAAGTAGTTGAACTACGCTCGCAGATGCTCGGCGGAAAAAGCGATAAAGTACACTAAAATTTTATAATCCTCCAACCATGGAGATGCTTGCGGAACAACACAAAACAGCACCAAGTGCCAAAAATGTTCCGCGAAGCAAAGAAAAGCTAGTTTTTTATCCCTCCTAGAGGATTGCGCAAGGCAATATACAAAAGCGATTCTCAACAAAATTTTAATGAACAAAATGTACTTTGGTAGTTGAAGACCAACTGTAGACTGACGACTTCTGTTAAGTCAATTCCGGACGACCGGACTTAATTAAGAAAAAACCGTTTTTCATTAATTCGAAAAAACACTGAGTAACGTCACTGACTATAGCGCGCGCATTACAACAGCGACAACTACAAAATCTTGAACTAAAATTTGATTAACAGAAGTAAACAAGAACACGCTTTTATTGTAACCAAAAAAACTGAGCTTAACGAAGAGAAACAAAACTAAAGAATTGAAATATGAATTGAAAACGATAGAATTTGAAACTGAAAATATCTTTAACCAAAAATAAGTACATGAAATTTACTTGAAAAAAAACTTAAATTAACCCAAACTATATTTCAAAATTTAATCCTACAAAAAAAATAACCAGAGGCCAAATTGGCACGTAACAATCGTTTCTCGTGTTTCCAGAGCGCTATCTGCAGTTATATGAAATTTGAAATAAGTCAAAATTACCACATTCTGAGCAGTTTCAAAGTATCGCAAATCACATAAATATATCCAATACAACATAATAAGCATAAATCCGTCCTCAATTGCAAAAAATTTTGCGCTTCCAGCAAGTTATCAGCGTTTTTTCTGAGTCTCGTTGAGAAATTTTTGATTCTGTAAATCTGCTCAGAAGCAAGATTTTGCTCCAGAAATGCGTTTTATTGCAGAATTCAGCTCCAAATACATCATATTCCGTGTTTTCAGAGTGCTATTTGCAGTTTTACAAACTCTGGAATAAGTCGGAATCACGCTTCGCCGCGCAGATTTTCACGATCAAAAAGTTCATATGCCTATCCAGGACCTTATAATATGTATGAATCCATCGACAAAAACATCGTATCTTGTGTTTTTAGAGCGCTATCTGCAGTTATATGAATTTTGAAATGAGTCAGAATTACCACATTCTGAGCAGTTTCAAAGTATCGCAAATCACATAAATATATCCAATACAACATAATACGCATAAATCCGTCCTCAATTGCGAAAAATTTTGCGCTTCCAGCAAGTTATCAGCGTTTTTTCTGAGTCTCGTTGAGAAATTTTTGATTCTGTAAATCTGCTCAGAAGCAAGATTTTGCTCCAGAAATGCGTTTTATTGCAGAATTCAGCTCCAAATACATCATATTTCGTGTTTTTAGAGTGCTATTTGCAGTTTTACAAACTCTGGAATTAGTCAAAATCACGCTTTGCCGCGCAGATTTTCACAATCAAAAAATTCATATTCCTATCCAGGACCTCATAATATGTATGAATCCATCGACAAGAACATCGTATCTCGAGTTTTCAGAGCGCTATCTGCAGTTATATGAATTTTGAAATGAGTCAAAATTACCACATTCTGAGCAGTTTCAAAGTATCGCAAAACACATAAATCTATCCAATACAACATTATACGCATGAATCCGTTCTCAAATGTAAGAAATTTTGCGTTTGCAGCGAGTTATCAGCGTTTTTTCTGAGTCTCGTTGAGAAATTTTTGATCCTGTAAATCTGCTCAGAAGCAAGATTTTGCTCTGAAAATGCGTTATATGGCAGAATCTAGCACCATATACATCATATTTCGTGTTCTTAGAGTGCTATTTGCAGATTTACAAACTTTGGTATAAGTCGAGATCACGCTTTTCCGCGCAGTTTTTCACAATCAAAAAGTTCATATTTCTATTTAGGACCTCATAATATGTATGAATCCATCGACAAAAACATCGTATCTTGTGTTTTCAGAGCGGTATCTGCAGTTATATGAAGTTTGAAATAAGTCAAAATCACCACATTCAGAGCAGTTTCAAAGAATCGCAAGTCACATAAATCTATCCAATACAACATAATACGCATGAATCCGTCCTCAAATGCGAATAAAATTGCGTTTCCAGCGAGTTATCAGCGTTTTTTCTGGGACCCGTTGAGAAATTTTTGATTCTGTAAATCTGCTCAGAAGCATGATTTTGCTTCAAAAATGCGTTAAGTGGCAGAATCAAGCACCAAATACATCATATTCCGTGTTTTTGGAGTGCTATTTGCAGTTTTCCAAACCTTGGAAAATTCGAAATCACGCTTTTCTGCGCAGATTTTCACCATCAAATAGTTCATATTCCTATCCAGGATCTCATAATATGTATGAATCCATCGACAAAAACATCGTATATCGTGTTTTCAGAGCGCTATCTGCAGTTATATGAAGTTTGAAATAAGTCAAAATTACCACATTCTGAGCAGTTTCAAAGTATCTTAAATCACATAAATCTATCCAATACAACATAATACGCATAAATCCGTCCTCAAATGTAAAAAATTTTGCGTTTTCAGCTAGTTATTAACGTTTTTTCTGAGTGTCGTTGAGAAATTTTTTATTCTGTAAATTTGCTCAGAAGCAAGATGTTGCTTCAAAAATGCGTTATATGGCAGAATCTAGCACCAAATACATCATATTCCGTGTTTTTAGAGTGCTATTTGCAGTTTTACAAACTTTGGAATAAGTCGAGATCACGCTTTTCCGCGCAGATATTCACAATCAAAAAGTTCATATTTCTATCCAGGACCTCATAATATGTATGAATCCATCGACAAAACATCGTATCTTGTGTTTTCAGAGCGCTATCTGCAGTTATATGAAGTTTGAAATAAGTCAAAATTACCACATTCTGAGCAGTTTCAAAGTATCTTAAATCACATAAATCTATCCAATACAACATAATACGCATAAATCCGTCCTCAAATGTAAAAAATTTTGCGTTTTCAGCTAGTTATTAGCGTTTTTTCTGAGTCTCGTTGAGAAATTTTTGATTCAGTAAATTTGCTCAGAAGCTAGATGTTGCTTCAAAAATGCGTTATATGGCAGAATCTAGCACCAAATACATCATATTCCGTGTTTTTAGAGTGCTATTTGCAGTTCTCCAAACTTTGGAATGAGTCGAAATCACGCTTTTCCGCGCAGATTTTCACAATCTAAAAGTTCATATACCTAATCAGGACCTCATAATATGTATGAATCTATCGGAAGGAACATCGTATCTCGTGTTTTGAGAGCGCCATCTGCAGTTATATGAAATTCGAAATAAGTCAAAATTACCACATTCTGAGCAGTTTCAAAGTATCGCAAAACACATAAATCCATCCAATACAACATTATACGCATGAATCCGTTCTCAAATGCAAGAAATTTTGCGTTTGCAGCGAGTTATCAGCGTTTTTTGTGAGTCTCGTTGAGAGATTTTTGATTCTGTAAATCTGCTCAGAAGCAAGATTTTGCTCTAAAAATGCGTTATATGGCAGAATCTAGCACCAGATACATCATATTCCGTGTTTTTAGAGTGCTATTTGCAGATTTACAAACTTTGGTATAAGTCGAGATCACGCTTTCCCGCGCGGATTTTCACAATCAAAAAGTTCATATTCCTATCCAGGACCTCATAATATGTACGAATCCATCGACAAAAACATCGTATCTTGTGTTTTCAGAGCGGTATCTGCAGTTATATGAAGTTTGAAATAAGTCAAAATCACCACATTCAGAGCAGTTTCAAAGAATCGCAAATCACATATATCTATCCAATATAACATAATACGCATGAATCCGTCCTCAAATGCAAAAAAAAATTGCGTTTCCAGCGAGTTATCAGCGTTTTTTCTGAGACCCGTTGAGAAATTTTTGATTCTGTTAATCTGCTCAGAAGCAAGATTTTGCTCCAAAAATTCGTTAAGTGGCAGAATCTAGCACCAAATACAACATATTTCGTGTTTTTAGAGTGCTATTTGCAGTTTTACAAACTCTGGAATAAGTCGAGATCACGCTTTTCCGCGCGGATTTTCACAATCAAAAAGCTCATATTCCTATTCAGGACCTCATAATATGTATGAATCCATCGACAAAAACATCGTATATCGTGTTTTCAGAGCGCTATCCGCAGTTATATGAAGTTTGAAATAAGTCAAAATTACCACATTCTGAGCAGTTTCATATTAACTTAAATCACATAAATCTATCCAATACAACATAATACGAATAAATCCGTCCTCGAATGTGGAAAATTTTGCGTTTTCTGCAAGTAATAAACGTTTTTTCTGAGTCTCGTTGAGAAATTTTTTATTCTGTAAATTTGCTCAGAAGCAAGAGGTTGCTTCAAAAATGCGTTATATGGCAGAATCTAGCACCAAATACATCATATTCCGTGTTTTTAGAGTGCTATTCGCAGTTTAACAAACTTTGGAATAAGTCGAGATCACGCTTTCCCGCGCAGATTTTCACAATCAAAAAGTTCATATTCCTATCCAGGACCTCATAATATGTATGAATCCATAGACAAAAACATCGTATCTCGTGTTTTCAGAGCGTTATCTGCAGTTATATGAAATTTGAAATAAGTCAAAATTACCACACTCTGAGCTGTTTTAAAGTATCGCAAATCACATAAATCTATCCAATACAACATGATACGCATGAATCCGTCCTGAAATGCAAGAAATTTTGCGTTTGCAGCAAGTTATCAGCGTTTTTTCTGAGTCCCGTTGAGAAATTTTTGATTCTGTAAATCTGCTCAGAAGCAAGATTTTGCTGCAAAAATGCGTTATATGGCAAAATCCAGCACCAAGTACATCATATTTCGTGTTTTTAGAGTGCTATTTGCAGTTTTACAAACTTTGGAATAAGTCGAAATCACGCTTTTCCGCGCAGATTTTCACAATAAAAAAGTGCATATTCCTATCCAGGACCTCATAATATGTATGAATCCATCGACAAAAATATCGTATCTCGTGTTTTCAGAGCGCTATCTGCAGTTATATGAAGTTTGAAATAAGACAAAATTACCACATTCAGAGCAGTTTCAAAGAATCGCAAATCACATAAATCTATCCAATACAACATAATTAGCATGAATCCGTCTTAAAATGCAAAAAATTCTGCGTTTCCAGCGAGTTATCAGCGTTTTTTCTGAGTCCCGTTGAGAAATTTTTGATTCTGTAAATCTGCTCAAAAGCAAGATTTTGCTTCAAAAATGCGTTATATGGCAGAATCTAGCACCAAATACATCATATTACGTGTTTTTAGAGTGCTATTTGCAGTTTTACAAACTTTGGAATAAGTCGAGATCACGCTTTTCCGCGCAGATTTCCACAATCAGAAAGTTTATATTCCTATCCAGGACCTCATAATATGTATGAATCCATCGACAAAAACATCGTATCTCGTGTTTTCAGAGCGCTATCTGCAGTTATATGAAGTTTGAAATAAGTCAAAATTACCACATTCTGAGCAGTTTCAAAGTATCTTAAATCACATAAATCTATCCAATACAACATAATACGCATGAATCCGTTCTCAAATGCAATAAATTTTGCGTTCGCAGCGAGTTATCAGCGTTTTTTCTGCTCAGAAGCAAGATTCTGCTTCAAAAATGCGTTATATGGCAGAATCTAGCACCAAATACATCATATTTAGTGTTCTTAGAGTGCTATTTGCAGATTTACAAACTTTGGAATAAGTCAAGATCACGCTTTTCCGCGCGGATTTTTACAATCTTGAAGTTCATATTCCTATCCCGGACCTCATAATATGTATGAATCCATCAACAAAAACATCGTATCTTGTGTTTTCAGAGCGCTATCTGCAGTTATATGAAGTTTGAAATAAGTCAAAATTACCACATTCTGAGCAGTTTCAAAGTATCGCAAATTGTACAAATCCATCCAATACAACATAAATCGCATGAATCCGTTCTCAATTGCAAGAGATTTTGCGTTTGCAGCGAGTTATCAGCGTTTTTCTGAGTCTCGTTGAGTAATTTTTGATTCTGTAAATCTGCTCAGAAGTAAGATTTTGCTTCAATAATGCGCCATATGGCAGAATCTAGCACCAAAAACATCATATTTCGTGTTTTCAGAGTGCTATTTGCAGTTTTACAGGCTTTGGAATAAGTCGAGATCACGCTTTGCCGCGCAGATTTTCCGAATAAAAAAGTCCATATTCCTATCCAGGACCTCATGATATGTATGAATCCATCGACAGAAACATCGTATCTCGTGTTCTCAGAGCGCTATCTGCAGTTATATGAAGTTGGAAATAAGTCAAATTTACCACGTTCTGAGCAGTTTCAAAGTATCGCAAATCACATAAATCTATCCAATACAACATAATACGCATTAATCCGTCCCTAAATGCAAAAAATTTTGCGTTTCCAGCAAGTTATCAGCGTTTTTTCTGAGTCTCGTTGAGAAATTTTTGATTCTGTAAATCTGCTCAGAAGCAAGATTTTGCTTCAAAAATGCGTTATATGGCAGAATCTAGCACCAAATACATCATATTTAGTGTTCTTAGAGTGCTATTTGCAGTTTCACAAACTTTGGAATAAGTCGAGATCACGCTCTGCCGCGCAGATTTTAACAATCAAAAAGTCCATATTCCTATCCACGACCTCATAATATGTATGAATCTATCGACAAGAACATCGTATCTCGTGTTTTCAGAGCGCTATCTGCAGTTATATGAAATTTGAAATAAGTAAAATTACCACATTCTGAGCAGTTTCAAAGTATCGCAAAACACATAAATCTATACAAATACAACATAATATGCATGAATCCGTTCTCAAATGCAAGAGATTTTGCGTTTGCAGCGAGTTATCAGCGTTTCTTCTGAGTCTCGTTGAGAAATTTTTGATTCTGTAAATCTGCTCAGAAGCAAGATTTTGCTTCAAAAATGCGTTATATGGCAGAATCTAGCACCAAATACATCATATTTAGTGTTCTTAGAGTGCTATTTGCAGTTCAAAAAACTTTGGAATAAGTCGAGATCACGCTTTTCCGCGCAGATTTTAACAATCAAAAAGTTCATATTCTTATCCAGGACCTCATAATATGTATGAATCCATCGACAAAAACATCGTATCTTGTGTTTTCAGAGCGCTATCTGCAGTTATATGAAGTTTGAAATAAGTCAAAATTACCACATTCTGAGCAGTTTCAAAGTATCGCAAATCACATAATTCTATACAATACCACATAATACGCATGGATCCGTCCTCAAATGCAAAAAATTTGCGTTTGCGGCAAGTTATCAGCGTTTTTTCTGAGTGTCGTTGAGATATTTTTTGATTCTGTAAATCTGCTAAGAAGTGAGATTTGGCTTCAAAAATGCATTATATGGCAGAATCTAGCACCAAATACATCATATTTAGTGTTTTTAGAGTGCTATTTGCAGTTTTACAAACTTTGGAATAGGTCAAGATCACGCTTTTCCGCGCGGATTTTCACAATCAAAAAGTTCATATTCCTATCCAGGACCTCATGATATGTATGAATCCATCGAGAAAAACATCGTATCTCGTGTTTCCAGAGCGCTATCTGCAGTTATATGAAATTTGAAATAAGTCAGAACTACCACATTCTGAGAAGTTTCAAAGTATCGCAAATCACATAAATCTATCCAATACAACATAATACGCATGAATCCATCCTCAAATGCAGAAAATTTAGCGTTTCCAGCGAGCTATCAGCGTTTTTTCTTAGTCTCGTTGAGAAATTTTTGATTCTGTTTATCTGCTCAGAAGGAAGATTTTGCTTCAAAAATGCGTTATATGGAAGAATCCAGCACCGAATACATCATATTTCGTGTTGATAGAGTGCTATTCGCAGTTTTACAAACTCTGGGATAAGTCGTGATCACGCTTTTCTGCGCAGATTTTCACAATCAAAAAGTTCATATACCTAATCAGGACCTCATATATGTATGAATCTATCGACAAGAACATCGTATCTTGTGTTTTCAGAGCGCTATCTGCAGTTATATGAAGTTTGAAATAAGTCAAAATTACCACATTCTGAGCAGTTTTAAAGTATCGCAAACACATGAATCTATCCAATACAACATAATACGCATGAATCCATCCTCAAATGCAGAAAATTTTGCGTTTCCAACGAGTTATCAACGTTTTTTCTGAGTCTCGTTGAGAAATTTTTATTTCTGTAAATCTACTCAGAAGCAAGATTTTGCTTCAAAAAATGCGTTATATAGCAGAATCTAGCACCAAATACATCATATTTCGTGCTTTTAGAGTGCTATTTGCAGTTTTACAAACTTTGGAGTAAGTCGAGATCACGCTTTTCCGCGTAGATTTTCACAATCAAAAAGTTCATATTCCTATCCAGGACCTCATAATATGTACGAATCCATCGACAGAAACATCGTATCTTGTGTTTTCAGAGCGCTATCTGCAGTTATATGAAGTTTGAAATAAGTCAAAATTACCACATTCTGAGCTGTTTCAAAGTATCGCAAATCATATAAATCTATCCAATACAACATAATACGCATGATTCCGTCCTCAGGTGCAAAACATTTTGCGTTTGCAGCGAGTTATCAGCGTTTTTTCTGAGTCTCGTTGAGAAATATTTGATTCTGTCAATCTGCTCAGAAGCAATATTTTGCTTCAAAAATGCGTTATATGGCAGAATCTAGCATCAAATACATAATATTTCGTGTTTTAAAGTGCTATTTGCAGTATTACAAACTTTGGAATAAGTCGAAATCACGCTTTTCCGCGCAGATTTTCACAATCAAAAAGTTCATATTTCTATCCAGGACCTCATAATATGTATGAATCCATCGACAAAAACATCGTATCTCGTGTTTTCAGAGCGCTATCTGCAGTAATATGAATTTTGAAATAAGTCAAAATTACCACATTCTGAGCAGTTCCAAAGTATCGCAAATCACATAAATATATCCAATACAACATAAGACGCATGAATCCGCCCTCAATCGCAGAAATTTCTGCGCTTCCAGCGAGTTATCAGCGTTTTTTCTGAGTCTCGTTGAGGATTTTTTGATTCTGTAAATCTGCTCAGAAGCAAGATTTGGCTTCAAAAATGCGATATATGTCAGAATCTAGCACCAAAAACATCATATTTCGTGTTTTTAGAGTGCTATTTGCAGTTTTACAAACTTTGGAATAGGTCGAGATCACGCTTTTCCGCGCTGATTTTCACAATCAAAAAGTTTATATTTCTATCCAGGACCCCATAATATGTATAAATCCATCGACAAAAGCATCGTATCTTGTGTTTTCAGAGCGTTATCTGCAGTTATATTAAGAATGAAATAAGTCAAAAAAACCACACTCTGAGCAGTTTCAAAGTATCGCAAATCATATAAATCTATCCAATACAACATAATACGCATGATTCCGTCCTCAAGTGCAAAACATTTTGCGTTTGCAGCGAGTTATCAGCGTTTTTTCTGAGTCTCGTTGAGAAATATTTGATTCTGTCAATCTGCTCAGAAGCAAGATTTTGCTTAAAAAATGCGTTATATGGCAGAATCTAGCACCAAATACATCATATTTCGTGTCTTTAATGTGTTATTTGCAGTTTCACAAACTATGGAATAAGTCGAGATCACGCTTTTCCGCGCAGATTCTCACAAACAAAAAGTTCATATTCCTATCCAGGACCTCATGATATGTATGAATCCATCGACAAAAACATCGTATCTCGTGCTTTCAGAGCGCTATCTGCAGTTATATGAATTTTGAAATAAGTCAAAATTACCACATTCTGAGCAGTTTCAAAGCATCGCAAATCACATAAATATATCCGATACAACATAATACGCATAAATCCGTCCTCAATTGCAAAAAATTTTGCGCTTCCAGCGAGTCATCAGCGTTTTTTCTGAGTCTCGTTGAGAAATTTTTGATTCTATGAATCTGTTTAAAAGCATGATTTTGCATCAAAAATGCGTTATATGGCAGAATCTAACACCAAATACATCATATTTCGTGTTTTTAGAGTGCTATTTGCAGTTTTACAAACTTTGGAATAAGTCAAAACCACGCTTTTCCGCGCAGATTTCCACAATCAGAAAGTTCATATTTTCATCCAGGACCTCATAATATGTATGAGTCCATGGACAAAAACATCGTATCTCGTGTTTTCAGAGCGCTATCTGCAGTTATATGAAGTTTGAAATAAGTCAAAATGACCACATTCTGAGCAGTTTCTAAGTATCGCAAATCACATAAATCTATCCAATACAACATAATACGCGTGAATCCGTCCTCAAATGCACATAATTTTGCGTTTCCAGCGGGTTATCAGCGTTTTTTCTGAGTCTCGTTGAGAAATTTTTGATTCTGTAAATCTGCTCAGAAGCAAGATTTTGCTTCAAAAATGCGATATATGGCAGAATCTAGCACCAAATACATCATATTTCGTGTTCTTAGAATGCTATTTGCAGTTTTACAAACTTTGGAATAAGTTGAGATCACGCTTTTCCGCGCAGATTTTCACAATCAAAAAGTTCATATTCCTATCCAGGACCTCATAATATGTATGAATCCATCGACAAAAACTCGTATCTCGTGTTTTCAGAGCGCTATCTGCAGTTATATGAATTTTGAAATAAGTCAAAATTACCACATTCTGAGCAGTTTCAAAGTATCGCAAATCACATAAATATATACAAAACTACATAATACGCATGATTCCGTTCTCAAATGCAAAAAAATTTTGCGTTTGCAGCGAGTTACCAGCGTTTTTTCTGAGTCTCGTTGAGAAATTTTTGATTCTATAAATCTGCTCAGAAGCAAGATTTTGCTTCAAAAATGCGTTATATGGCAGAATCTAGCACCAAATACATCATATTTTGTGTTCATAGAGTGATATTCGTAGTTTTACAAACTTTGGAATAAATCGAGATCACGCTTTCCGCGCAGATTCTCACAATCAAAAAGTTCATATTCCTATTCAGGACCTCATGATATGTATGAATCCATCGACAAGAACATCGTATCTAGTGTTTTCAGAACGCTATCTGCAGTTATATGAAGTTTGAAATAAGTCAAAATTACCACATTCTGAGCAGTTTCAAAGTATCGCAAATCACATAAATCTATCCAATACAACATATTACGCATGAATCCGTCCTCAATTGCAAAAAATTTTGCGTTTCCAGCGAGTTATCAGCGTTTTTTATGAGTCTCGTTGAGAAATTTTTGATTCTTTGAATCTGCTCAGAAGCAGGATTTTGCTTCAAAATTGCGTTATATGGCAAAATCTAGCACCAAATACATCATATTTTGTATTTTTAGAGTGCTATTTGCAGTTTCACAAACTTTGGAATAAGTCAAAATCACGCTTTTCCGCGCAGATTTTCACGATCAAAAAATTCATATTCCTATCCAGGAGCTCATGATATGTATGAATCAATCGACAAAAACATCGTATCCCGTGTTTTTAGAGCGCTTTCTGCAAATATATGAAGTTCGAAATAAGTCAAAATTACCACATTCTGAGCAGTTCCAAAGTATCGCGAATCTCATAAATCTATCCAATACAACATAATACGCATGAATCCGTCCTCAATTGCAAGAAATTTTGCGATTCCAGCGAGTAATCAGCGTTTTTTCTGAGTCTCGTTGAGAAATTTTTGACTCTGTGAATCTGCTCAGAAGCAAGATTTTGCATCAAAAAAGCGTTATATGACAGAATCTAGCACCTAATACATCATATTTCGTGTTTTTAGAGTGCTATTTGCAGTTTCACAAACTCTGGGATAAGTCAAAATCACGCTTCTCCGCGCAGATTTTCACAATCAAAAAGTTCATATTCCTATCCAGGACCTCATGATATGTTTGAGCCCATCGACAAAAAAATCGTATCTCGTGTTTTAAGAGCGCTATCTTCAGTTTTATGAAGTTTGAAATAAGTCAAAATTACCACATTCTGAGCAGTTTCAAAGTATAGCAAATCACATAAATCTATCCAATACAACATGATACGCATGAATCCGTCCTCAAATGCACAAAATTCTGCGTTTCCAGCAAGTTATCAGCGTTTTTTTTGAGTCTCGTTGAGAAATTTTTGATTCTGTAAATCTGCTCCGAAGCAAGATTTTGCTTCAAAAATGCGATATATGGCTGAATCTAGCATCAAATACATCATATTTCGTGTTTATAGAGTGCTATTTGCAGTTCTACAAACTTTGGAATATGTCGAGATCATGCTTCTCCGCGCAGATTTTCACAATCGAAAAGTTCATATTCTTATCCAGGACCTCATAATATGTATGACTCCATCGACAATAACATCGTATCTCGTGTTTTCAGAGCGCTATCTGCAGTTATATGAAGTTTGAAATAAGTCAAAATTACCACATTCAGAGCAGTTTCAAAGTATCGCAAATCACATAAATCTATCCAATACAACATAATACGCATGAATCCGTTCTCAAATGCAAGAAATTCTGCGTTTGCAGCGAATTATCAGCGTTTTTTCTGAGTCTCGTTGAGAAATTTTTGATTCTGTAAATCGGCTCAGAAGCAAGATTCTGCTTCAAAAATGCGTTATATGGCAGAATCTATCCCCAAATGGATCATATATCGTGTTTTTAGAGTGCTATTCGCAATTTTACAAACTTTGGAATAAGTCGAGATCACGCTTTTCCGCGCAGATTATCACAATCAAAAAGTCCATATTCCTGTCTAGGACCTCATGATATGTATGAATCTATCAACAAAAACATCGTATCTCGTGTTTTCAGAGCGCTATCTGCAGTTATATGAAGTTTGAAATAAGTCGAAATTACCACATTCTGAGCAGTTTCAAAGTATAGCAAATCACATAAATCCATCCAATACAACATGATACGCATGAATCCGTCCTCAAAAGCAAAAAAATTTGCGTTATCAGCGGGATATCAGCGTTTTTTCTGAGTATCGTTGAGAAATTCTTGATTCTGTAAATCTGCTCAAAAGCAAGATTTTGCATCAAAAATGCGTTATATGGCAGAATCTAGCGACAAATACATCATATTTCGTGTTTTTATAGTGCTATTTGCAGTTTTACAAACTTTGGAATAAGTCGAGATCAAGCTTTTCCGCGCAGATTCTCACAATCAAAAAGTTTATATTCCTATCCAAGACCTCATGATATGTATGAATCAAACGACAAAAACATCGTATCTCGTGTTTTTAGAGCGCTATCTGCAGTTATATGAAGTTTGAAATAAGTCAAAATTACCACATTCTGAGCAGTTTTAAAGTATCGCAAATCGCATAAATCTATCCAAAACAACATAATACGCATGAATCCGTCCTCAAATACAGAAAATTTTGCGTTTCCAGCGGGATATCAGCGTTTTTTCTGAGTCTCGTTGAGAAATTTTTGATTCTGTCAATCTGCTCAAAAGCAATAATTTGCTTCAAAAATGCGTTATATGGCAGAATCTAGCACCGAATACATCATATTTCGTGTTTTTAGAGTGCTATTTGCAGTTTTACAAACTTTGGAATGAGTCGAGATCACGCTATTCCGCGCAGATTCTTACAATCAAAAAGTTCATATTCCTATCCAAGACCTCATGATATGTATGATCAAACAACAAAAACATCGGATCTCGTGTTTTCAGAGCGCTATCTGCAGTTATATGAAGTTTGAAATAAGTCAAAATTACCACATTCTGAGCAGTTTCAAAGTATCGCAAATCCCATAAATCTATGCAATACAACATAATAAGCCTGAAGCCGTCCTCAACTGCAAAAAATTTTGCGTTTTCAGCGAGTTATCAGCGTTTTTTCTGAGTCTTGTTGAGGGATTTTTGATTCTGTAAATCAGCTCAGAAGCAAGAATTTGCTTGAAAAATGCGTTATATGGCAGAATCTATCACCAAATACATCATATTCCATGTTTTTAGAGTGCTATTGGCAGTTTTACGAACTCTGGAATAGGTCGAGATCACGCTTTTCCGCGCTGATTCTCACAATCAAAAAGTTCATATTCCTATCCAAGTCCTCATGATATGTATAAATCCATCGACAAAAACATCGTATCTCGTGTTCTCAGAGCGCTATCTGCAGTTATATGGAGTTTGAATAAGTCAAAATTACTACATTCTGTGCAGTTTCAAAGTATCGCAAATCACATAAATCTATCCAATACAACATAATACGCATGAATCCGTCCTTAAATGCAAAGAATTTTGCGTTCCCAGTGGGATATCAGCGTTATTTCTGAGTCTCGTTGAGAAATTTTTGATTCTGTAAATCTGCTCAGAAGCAAGATTTTGCTTCAAAAATGCGTTATATGGCAGAATCTAGCACCAAATACATCTTATTTCGTGTTTTTAGAGTGCTATTCGCAGTTTTACATATTTAGGAATAAGTCGAGATCACGCTTTTTCGTGCAAATTTGTACAATCAAAAAGTTCATAGTCCTATCCAGGACCTCATAATATTTATGAATCCATCGACAAAAACATCGTATCTCATGTTTTCAGAGCGCTATCTGCAGTTATATGAAGTTTGAAATAAGTCAAAATTACCACATTCTGAGCAGTTTCAAAGTATCGAAAATCACATAAATCTATCCAATACAACATAATACGCATGAATTCGTCCTCAAATGAAGAAAATTCCGCGTTTACAGCGCGTTATCAGCGTTTTTTCTGAGTCTCGTTGAGAAATTTTTGATTCTGTGAATCTGCTCAGAAGCAAGATTTTGCTTTAAAAATGCGTTATATGGCAGAATCCAGCACCAAATACATCATGTTCCGTGTTTTTGAAGTGCTATTTGCAGTTTTACAAACTTTGGAATAAGTCGAGATCACGCTTTTCCGAGCAGATTTTCACAATCAAAAAGTCCATATTCCAAGACAGGACCTCATAATATGTATAAAATCCATCGACAAAAACATCGTATCTCGTGTTTTCAGAGCGCTATCTGCAGTTATATGAAGTTTGAAATAACTCAAAATCACCACATTCGAAGCAGTTTCAAAGTATCGCAAATCACATAAATCTATCCAATACAACATAATAGGCATGAATCCGTCCTCAAATGCAAAAAATTTTGCGTTTCCAGCGGGTTATCAGCGTTTTTTCTGAGGCATGTTGAGAAATTTTTGATTCTGTTAATCTGCTCGGAAGCAAGAATTTGTTTCAAAAATGCATTATATGGCAGAATCTAGCACCAAATACATCATATTTCGTGTTTTCAGAGTGCTATTTGCAGTTTTACAAACTTTGGAATAAGTCGAGATCTCGCTTTTAAGCGCAGATTTTCACGATCAAAAATTTCATATTCCTATCCAGAACCTTATAATATGTATAAATACATCGACAAAACATCGCATCTCGTGTTTTTAGAGCGCTATCTGCAGTTATATGAAGTTTGAAATAATTCAAAATCACCACATTCGAAGCAGTTTCAAAGTATCGCAAATCACATAAATCTATCCAATACAACATAATACGCATGAATCCGTCCTCATATGCTGAAGATTTTGCGTTCACAGCGGGTTATCAGCGTTTTTTCTGAGTCTTGTTGAGAAATTTCTGATTCTGTATATCTGCTCAGAAGCAAGATTTTGCTTCAAAAATGCGTTATATGGCAGAATCTAGCACCAAATACATCTTATTTCGTGTTTTTAGAGTGCTATTTGCAGTTTTACAAATTTAGGAATAAGTCGAAATCACGCTTTTCCGCGCAGATTTTCACGATCAAAAAGTCCATATCCCTATCCAGGACCTCATAATATGTATGAATCCATCGACAAAATCATCGTATCTCGTGTTTTCCGAGCGCTATCTGCAGTAGTATGAAGATTGAAATAAGTCAAAATTACCACATTCTGAGCAGTTTCGAAGTATCGCAAATCACATACATCTATCCAATACAACATTATACGCATGAATCCATCCTCAAATGCACAAAATTTTGCGTTTCCAGCGAGTTATCAGCGTTTTTTCTGTCTCGTTGAAAAAATTTGGATTCTGTAAATTTGCTCCGAAGCAAGATTGGGCTTCAAAAATGCGTTATATGGCAGAATCTAGCACCAAATACATCATATTTTGTGTTTTTAGAGTGCTATTTGCAGTTTTACAAACTTAGGAATAAGTCGAGATTACGCTTTTTCGCGCAGATTTGTACAATCAAAAAGTTCATATTCCTATCCACGACCTCATAATATTTATGAATCCATCGACAAAAACATCGTATCTCGTGTTTTCAGAGCGCTATCTGCAGTTATATGAAATTTGAAATAAGTCCAAATTACCACATTCTGAGCAGTTTCAAAGTATCGCAAATCACATAAATCTATCCAATACAACATTATACGCATGAATATATCCTCAAATGCACAAAATTTTGCGTTTTCAGCGAGTTATCAGCGTTTTTTCTGTCTCGTTGAAAAAATTTGGATTCTGTAAATTTGCTCCGAAGCAAGATTTTGCTTCAAAAATGCGTTATATGGCAGAATCTAGCACCAAATACATCATATTTTGTGTTTTTAGAGTGCTATTTGCAGTTTTACAAACTTAGGAATATGTCGAGATTACGCTTTTTCGTGCAGATTTGTACAATCAAAAAGTTCATATTCCCATCCAGGACCTCATAATATTTATGAATCCATCGACAAAAACATCGTATCTCGTGTTTTCAGAGCGCTATCTGCAGTTATATAAAATTTGAAATAGGTCCAAATTACCACATTCTAAGCAGTTTTAAAGTATCGCAAATCACATAAATCTATCCAATACATCATAATACGCATGAATCCGTTCTCAAATGCAAAAACATTTGCGTTTGCAGCGAGTTATCAGCGTTTTCTCTGAGTCTCGTTTAAAAATTTTTGATCCTGTGAATCTGCTCAGAAGCAAGATTTTGCTTCAAAAATGCGTTATATGGCAGAATATAGCACCAAATACATCATATTTGGTGTTCTTAGAGTGCTATTTGCAGTTTTACTAACTTTGGAATTGTAAGGGTCAGCAAATTCATAGTTTGCTGAACTCTGAAGAAATTGAGGAATGTGCTTTCTTGCAAGCAAGCAATAGAGGTATATGAACTATTTGTAAATACGATTGACGTCAATAACGTATATTGTTATATTGGCATTTTGGATTTTATATATAGGAGTCAATAGTCGAAGCTACGAGGGTGAGAAAAGTTAGTCAAGTTATGAGTCAGTTAGGAGTTGGTCAAGTTAGGAGTTAGTCAAGTTAGGAGTTAGTCAAGTTATGAGTTAGTCTAGAAGATTGTAGTTAGTTAGTGATAATGTAGTTAGTGATAAATGAGTTAGTGCGTGTGTTAAGAAGTTAGAAGTTTGTAAATATTCATCAATGTAGTTTGAAAGCCGGTAGCAATCGGAGTCTGGTAACTTAATCTTTATATTCTTTATCTTCTTAAATACATTTCATTATTTGCTAAACGTGCAAATTATTCCAAGTCCTTTGCAAGTCATTCTCCCCTTTCAGAAGTATTCCAAGAGTAGATAAGTACAAATATAATATCCTCACAGTTCAGCAAAGAACCCAATCTACCAAATATAAATTTATTGTAAGTGGGAAACCTTTACAATTGATGGCAGCGGTTGCGGGTATTTTGCTGAATATAGATAGTTTTAGATTTTCTTGTGAGGATATATTTTTTCCTCTTTCCTTAATTTTTTTCGCTCATGCCCCTTCGCATATCACCAGATATGCCTAGAATTGCTGAAGAAAGTAGTTAATTTGAATACTCATATGAATTCCAAAGATAATATTTCAAAATTGATATTTGCCGTATTACTCTGGAGCCATTCACAATAAAATAATAAATATTCCATAGTTGTTATATCAAACGTTTAGTTCGAGAATTATTAAAATGAAAGACCGATCGCAAGAATTCGAGTATATTTTAATTAATAGTCCGCATAATAGTGGTGCTGTGGAATTTCTCAGGAATCTTGTGATAGAGGATCCAGCCTTCTTTGAATTAAGTACTCATTTTCAAAATGTGAATGAAACCGTTGATGAGTTCAAAACACGACTCTGGTTGAGTGACCCAGTATATAATGACCAATTCAATTACAATTTGGAAGACGTGGAGTGGAAAGAATTTCTCATGAACACTCAATTTGTAACAGGCCTTAGACCACAGATAAGAAGTAAAGTATTGACAGAAATAAAAATAAAAGACTTATGTTTGATAGAAGACAAGTACGAGATATGTGGATTTGCTAAATTCATTGGAAGTAATGAATGTCAACAGATTCAGACAAATAGAAATGATCCAAATATAATTGATAAGACTAGTTGTAATAATGGTGAAAATATCGAGGATGAAGATAGATATAGCGAAGAAAATTACGTATTAACGAATGAAGGAGATTATTTAGAGTTAAACTTAGGAATAGGGGGAGAGTCAGAAGATACGAGTGAAGAAGACATGGATATGGAAGAAAGTGAAATGATAGATTCAGAATTAGTAGATAGTGACCAAGAGGAGAAAGGTCAGTTTAAGATAGATTTCTGGAAAAAGATATTTCCAAAGATGGATAAAAAAGGTAGTAAAACGGATGATTTAGAATTAGAAGATAGTGACCAAGAGAAAATAGGTCGGCTTACGGAAGATATTGAGAGAAATATATTTTTGAAGATGGAGACAAATGGAGAAGAAATGATAGATTCAGAGTTGAAAGAAAGCGACCAAGTGAAAATAGAGCAGTTTACGGCAGATATAGAGAGGAAGATATTTATGAATGAAACAGAAACAAGAAGTCTAGAGCAAGAAGGAAATAAGAAGGAAGTTGCGGCAGAAATGAAGAAGTTGATGATAGATTCAATTACTTTTGGAGATTTTGAAGACGGGGAAATTGAAGAATTGATTTTAAATGCACAGGATGATGCCAGAGACACAGCAAAGGTCACAGACACAAGTTTCACTGAAAGTAACGTTCTCGAAGAGGATGCTGAAATTTTTGAGAGTATCTTATGGGATTCCTTGATTTTTGTAGAACAAAAGAGAATGATTCCAGAGTTTTCATCGATGCAGTTGACGGAAGCATCAGATCCGGTAAGCATAAGTGTACATAACCCAATTGTATTTTATAGCAAGTGCATAGCGGAGGATGAATGTTTCGCAACAGGATTCGTTCAAAACAAGGTGTTCAGTCAGACATGGGAATCTCATAGGATCAGGTACAGAGCCTACGACAAGAGGACCTTTCACAGTGGAAAGAAAACTCGACCATTGGCAAGGATACAAGCTATACATAACAGTTAGAGGTAATTCATTGTTACAAAAGTTGATCAGATTTGTAATAGGTTTTATTCTATTCGGTTTTGGTAATAGTAATATCTGTCATCCTAAAGTCAATTTTGTCATCCGATTAAATTTGAATGGTTTTATAAGATGCAGAAAACGAAGATAACTCAAATTTATGTCATTATGTCGGATAGAATCAACTTAGAAATTATTATTTTCGCCTTTTCGAATATATTTTCCATTTATTCTTGTGTTAAATAATTTTTATTGCAGTTTCGGTGGAATTTGATTCATTTTTATGTCAATGTAATCATTTTGAAGCAAAAAGATAAAGTGTGTGGTCATCAGAATTTTCTTCATTGTTTTTAAAATTATTTTATTTACGACTAACAGCTATAGAACAAAAATATGAATTTTTTCAACAGTAGATTCAAATAAGTAATTTTGCTACGTTTGGTATTATGAGATTGTTGAAGATACAAGTAAAGTTTAATCTAGATTTGTTTACACGGATGCCAGGTAGTAATTTTGTCATATACTCAGGAATTTGGCTCTTCTGTCCGTTGGTAGCCAACTTGTGCTTTAGAATTGCAGTCATTTTTAGCTGCAAATCCAAATCCCAAGTGTTTTGTAAATAGTAAATTGAAATAGTTTTGATTCACCGGATGCCAGGGCATATGTAATTAATATGATCGCCAGGAAGTTGCTTCTCCTGTCCACGAGGTAGGCTACCAGAGCTTCAGTTAGGAAATTTTATTTTGTAAATCATAAGGATTGAGATTAGAAAGAATCTGAGAATAAAGTGTATTTAGCGAACATAATTTCAATAAGTTGTAGGATTTCAGGCAAATAAGGAATTTATGAGATTTTTATTTTTCCAAGACTTTATGATGAATTGTCTGTCGGTAATTTTATATCAGTTATTGATGGAGTTGAGACTAAGAGTTTCAATTAGAAAAACAGATTATGATAGATGATTTGTGAAGTGTTGAAAGAGCTTCTGGAATTTCTTTAAGAAGGGTATGAAAATACAAATTAAGGTAGTTTAAGTCCGAACTAAAACTCTGGTGGGTAATTAAGAAATGAAATTTTGAATGAATGATTAAGGTTAAGTGACGTTAATAGCAATTATATGAGATTTATGGCTAAAATCTCATTTAATAAAAAAGATGTTAAGATTATTTTATGTAGTATTATGTAGCAAATTTCCACGCAATTATTCTTAAGATTGTACTGCAGAATATGTCCACTTGTTTCAGTGTACCAAGACTACTCTCCTACTGTTGAGACAAAAGTTGAGTAAGAATAACCATGACAGGGGTAAGAAGAACGAAAATTTTAAGAGATCAATGAAGGAGGGAAGAACAAATTTACAAGAAGTTCGGCAACTGAAGGTTCAATCATGACGATTCCAACAAAATGGGGTAAATCAAGACAATCTAATGGCGACTACAAAACTGCTGTTTACTCAAACAAAGATTCATATGACAAAGATCAAAATCCAATTCTACGTCAAGCAGCAGTAGGTCACCGGAGACATCGCATTCAAAACAACAATCATCAGCAAAAAAATCACACGACGAAAACTGATACCCGAGAAAGCAGCGCCAGCAATTATACATGAAACCCAGTACCCAGCATCGAACACTTGTAAATGTGCAGTGAATCTACCCCACAAAACTATGACACAAACCTCCCGAAAACATCACCATTGAATTGAGTGGCCGTGTAGAGACATTAGGTGTAATAATTGGGTCAAGGTTGAAGAAATGTCCATATAACAATAGCCATTTCCAGATTTTTTCTAAATTGTGCTTTGGAGAAAGCAAATTTCTAAGAAGGGGAGGATTGTAAGGGTCAGCAAATAGTTTGCTGAACTCTGACGAAATTGAGGAATGTGCTTTCTTGCAAGCAAGCAATAGGGGTATATGAACTATTTGTAAATACGATTGACGTCAATAACGTATATTGTTATATTGGCATTTTGGATTTTATATATAGGAGTCAATAGTCGAAGCTACGAGGGTGAAAAAAGTTAGTCAAGTTATGAGTCAGTTAGGAGTTAGTCAAGTTAGGAGTTAGTCAAGTTAGGAGTTAGTCAAGTTATGAGTTAGTCTAGAAGATTGTAGTTAGTTAGTGATAATGTAGTTAGTGATAAATAAGTTAGTGCGTGTGTTAAGAAGTTAGAAGTTTGTAAATATTCATCAATGTAGTTTGAAAGCCGGTAGCAATCGGAGTCTGGTAACTTAATCTTTATATTCTTTATCTTTTTAAATACATTTTATTATTTGTTAAAAAATTATTCCAAGTCCTGTGCAAGTCATTCTCCCCTTTCAGGAGTATTCCAAGAGTAGATAGGTACAAATATAATATCCTCACAGTTCAGCAAAGAACCCAATCTACCAAATATAAATTTATTGTAAGTGGGAAACCCTTACAGAATAAGTCGAAATCACGCTTTTCCGCGCAGATTTTCACGATCAAAAAGTTAATATTCCTATCCAGGACCTCATAATATGTATGAATCCATCGACAAAAACATCGTATCTTGTATTTTCAGAGCGCTATCTGCAGTTATATGAAGTTTTAAATAAGTCAAATTTACCACATTCGAAGCAGTTTCAAAGTATCGCAAATCACATGAATCCATCAAATACAACATAATACGCATGAATCCGTCCACAAATGCGAAAAATTTTGCGTTTCCAGCGGGTTATCAGCGTTTTTTCTGAGTCATGTTGAGGAATTTTTGATTCTGTAAATCTGCAAAGAAGCAAGAATTTGCTTCAAAAATGCGTTATATGGCAGAATCTAGCACCAAATACATCATATTCCGTGTTTTTAGGGTGCTATTTGCAGTTTTACAAACCTAGGAATAAGTCGAGATCACGCTTTTCCGCGCAGATTTTCACAATCAAAAATTTCATATTCCTATCCAGGACCTTATCATATGTATAAAAACATCGACAAAACATTGTATCTCGTGTTCTCAGAGCGCTATCTGCAGTTATATGAAGTTTTAAATAAGTCAAAATTACCACATTCTGAGCAGTTTCAAAGTATCGCAAATCACATAAATCTATGCAACACAACATAATTCGCATGAATCCGTCCTCAAATGCAAGAAATTTTGCGTTTCCAGCGAGTTATCAGCGTTTTTTCTGAGTCTCGTTGAGAAATTTTTGATCCTGTAAATCTGCTCAGGAGCAAGATTTTGCTTCAAAAATGCGTTATATGGCAGAATATAGCACCAAATACATCATATTTCGTGTTCTTAGAGTGCTATTTGCAGTTTTACAAACTTTGGAATATGTCGAGATCACGCTTTTCCACGCAGATTCTCACAATCAAGAAGTCAATATTTCTATCCAAGGCCTCATATTATGTATGAATCCATCAACAAAAACATCGTATCTCGTGTTTTCAGAGCGCTATCTGCAGTTATATGAAGTTTGAAATAAGTTTAAATTTCCACATTCTGAGCAGTTTTAAAGTATCGCAAATCACATAAATCTATCCAATACAACATAAAACGCATGAATCCGTCCTCAAATGCAGAGAATTCTGCGTTTCCAGCGAATTATCAGCGTTTTTTCTGAGTCTCGTTAAGAAATTTTTGATTCTGTAAATCTGCTCAGAAGCAAGATTTTGCTTCAAAAATGCGTTATATGGCAGAATCTAGCACTAAATACATCATATTCCGTGTTTTTAGAGTGCTATTCGCAGTTTCACAAACTCAGGATTAAGTCGAGATCACGCTTTTTCGCGAAGATTTGTACAATCAAAAAGTTCATATTCCTATCCAGGACCTCATAATATTTATGAATCAATCGACAAAAACATCGTATCTCGTGTTTTCAGAGCGCTATCTGCAGTTATATGAAATTTGAAATAAGTCAAGATTACCACATTCTGAGCAGTATTAAAGTATCGCAAATCACATAAATCTATCCAATACAACATTATATGCATGAATCCATCCTCAAATGCACAAGATTTTGCGTTTCCAGCGAGTTATCATCGATTTTTCTGAGTCTCGTTGAAAAATTTTTGATTCTGTAAATCTGCTCAGAAGCAAGATTTTGCTTCAAAAATGCGTTATATGGCAGAATATAGCACCAAATACATCATATTTCGTGTTTTTACAGTGCTATTCGCAGTTTCACAAACTTAGGAATAAGTCGAGATCACGCTCTTTCGCGCAGATTTGTACAATCGAAAAGTTCATATTCCTTGCCAGGACCTCATAACATTCATGAATCCATCGACAAAAACATTGTATCTCGTGTTTTCAGAGCGCTATCTGCAGTTATATGGAATTTGAAATAAGTCAAAATTACCACATTCTGAGCAGTATTAAAGTATCGCAAATCACATAAATCTATCCAATACAACATAATACGCATGAATCCATCCTCAAATGCACAAAATTTAGCGTTTCCAGCAAGTTATCAGCGTTTTATCTGAGTCTCGTTGAAAAATTTCTGATTCTGTAAATCTGCTCAGAAGCAAGATTTTGCTTCAAAAATGCGTTATATGGCAGAATCTAGCACCACATACATCATATTTCGTAATTTTAGAGTGCTATTCGCAGTTTTACAAACTTTGGAATAAGTCGAGATCACGCTGTTCCACGCATATTCTCACAATTAGAAAGTTACCCTTTCTATCCAATATGTATGAATCCATCGACAAAAACATCGTATCTCGTGTTTTCAGAGCGCTATCTGCAGTTATATGAGGTTTGAAATAAGTTAAAATTACCACATTCTGAGCAGTTTCAAAGTATCGCAAATCACATAAATTTATCCAATACAACATAATACGCATGAATCCGTCCTCAAGTGCGAAAAATTTCTCGTTTCCAGCGAGTTATCAGCGTTTTTTCTGAGTCTTGTTTAGAAATTTTTGATTCTGTAAATCTGCTCAGAAGCAAGATTTTGCTTTAAAAATGCGTTATATGGCAGAATATAGAGTTCATATTCCAATCCAGGACCTCATAATATGTATGAATCCATCGACAAAAACATCGCATCTCGTGTTTTCAGAGCGCTATCTGCAGTTATATGAAGTTTGAAATAAGTCAGAATTACCACTTTCTGAGCAGATTCAAAGTATCGCAAATCACATAAATCTATGCAATACAACATGGTAAGCATAAATCCGTCCTCAAATGCAAGAGATACTGCGTTTCCAGCGAGTTATCATCGTTTTTTCTGAGTCTCGTTGAAAAATTTTTGATCCTGTAAATCTGCTCAGAAGCTATATTTTGCTTCAAAAATGCGTTACATGGCAGAATATAGCACCAAATACATCATATTTCGTGTTTTTAGAGTGCTATTCGCAGTTTCACAAGCATAGGAATAAGTCGAGATCACGCTTGTTTGCGCAGATGTGTACAATCGAAAAGTTCATATTCTTTGCCAGGACCTCATAATTTTTATGAATCCATCGACAAAAACATCGTATCTCGTGCTTTCAGAGCGCTATCTGCAGTTGTATGAAATTTGAAATAAGTCAAAATTACCACATTCTGAGCAGTTTTAAAGTATCGCAAATCAGATAAATTTATCCAATACAACATAATACGCATGAATCCGTCCTCAAATGCACAAAATTTTGCGTTTCCAGCAAGTTATCAGCGTTTTATCTGAGTCTCGTTGAAAAATTTCTGATTCTGTAAATCTGCTCAGAAGCAAGATTTTGCTTCAAAAATGCGTTATATGGCAGAATCTAGCACCAAATACATCATATTTCGTGTTCTTAGAGTGCTATTCGAAGTTTCGCAAACTTAGGAATGGGTCGAGATCACGCTTTTTCGCGCAGATTTGTACAATCAAAAAGTCCATATTCCTATCCAGGACCTCATAATATTTATGAATCCATCGACAAAAACATCGTATCTCGTGTTTTCAGAGCGCTATCTGCAGTTATATGAAGTTTGGAATAAGTCAAAATTACCACATTCTGAGCAGTTTCAAAGTATCGCAAATCACATAAATCTATCCAAAACAACATAATACGCATGAATCCGTCCTCGAATGCAAAAAATTTTTGATTCTGTAAATCTGCTCAGAAGCAAGATTTTGCTTCAAAAATGCGTTATATGGCAGATTCTAGCACCAAATACATCATATTTTGTGTTTTTAGAGTGCTATTTGCAGTTTTACAAATTTTGGAATGAGTCGAAATCACGCTTTTCCGCGCAGATTCTCACTATCAAAAAGTTCATATTCCTATCCAGAACCTTATGATATGTATGAGTTCATCGACAAAAACATCGTATTACGTAAAATTTGAATGATAGGTTCAAAGTGACTCTAAAAATTCTACGTAAGTCAAGCTCAGACTCAGGGAAATAATTGGGTGAAGTGAGGATAGCTTCAACAAAAAAAAATATATATACAATAGAATATAGGTGAAGAATTAAATAGTAGGGCGCCACGTAGTTGAATTTATTTTTCCCAAGGTACTCAACCACGGAAATACCTGAAATTAAGGTGTTGAAAGGAATAATTGAGTACAGGAGAATAGGTGTTAGTATTCTGTTCGTCAGCGTCGATCTAGTTGCTGACTCCCAAATAATTTAATATAACTCAAACAGCAACTTACCTCGAGCTTACTGAGAGAAATTACGCTCTCTTCTACACTGCTGAAAAGAAAAGTGCGGGCAATTTTCATTCAATAAAAAAAAAGGTATTTACCCAAAATAAATGAATTTAATTGAATAAGTACTTTGAACAACGCACCTAGTAGTGCCAAATAAAAATAAATGAATATAAAGTAATTGAAATAAACTATTACAAATAACACGCCTAAATAACGCAAAAAAAAAAATGAACGTAAATAGTAGGCCTTACAATGCCTTACGCCTAAGTAGCGCAAATATCAAATAAATAAGCGTGAATAAGTTAGGTCAGAGCCCTCGACGTTGTACAAAAAGGTACCGAAAAAAGTAAATGAAAATGCGGAACAACTCGCGCGTACGTCTATGAGTATACCAAAAAAAAACAACAATAAATTTGGCTTTTCTTCGATCGAATCGAGTTCACAGCGAAGTATACCACATAAGCGTAAAAAAAAAGAAAACAAACTACTTCGTCGACTGACCCTATACAATTTACAAAATAACAGCGTGGTCCAAGTGACCACGCAAAAAAAGCAGTAAACAAAAGTAAATTAGATTCAGCCGTGTAGGGCGGTTGAGCCACCCAAAGTGAATAAGTAAAATGAAGGTGAGAATATCGGCAGTCCGAATAAGAGAAAAAAACAAAACCACGAACGTAATGCCACTTAGCTGTCACTTCCGGTTGGTTGCTGGAGCTCGTTGACCTCTATTGGTCTGTCACACCAAGATGGACGCCTCAAACAGATATTTCCCGGTCCGGACTGGCTCAGGAAATCTGGTGACGTCACACCAGGGTCAGAGATAGGATAAAAGGGTGCCTAGGTGGTATCAGGCATTCCGTAGCCGAGATGTTGGTCTAAAGTAGTTGAACTACGCTCGCAGATGCTCGGCGGAAAAAGCGATAAAGTACACTAAAATTTTATAATCCTCCAACCATGGAGATGCTTGCGGAACAACACAAAACAGCACCAAGTGCCAAAAATGTTCCGCGAAGCAAAGAAAAGCTAGTTTTTTATCCCTCCTAGAGGATTGCGCAAGGCAATATACAAAAGCGATTCTCAACAAAATTTTAATGAACAAAATGTACTTTGGTAGTTGAAGACCAACTGTAGACTGACGACTTCTGTTAAGTCAATTCCGGACGACCGGACTTAATTAAGAAAAAACCGTTTTTCATTAATTCGAAAAAACACTGAGTAACGTCACTGACTATAGCGCGCGCATTACAACAGCGACAACTACAAAATCTTGAACTAAAATTTGATTAACAGAAGTAAACAAAAACACGCTTTTATTGTAGCCAAAAAAACTGAGCTTAACGAAGAGAAACAAAACTAAAGAATTGAAATATGAATTGAAAACGATAGAATTTGAAACTGAAAATATCTTTAACCAAAAATAAGTACATGAAATTTACTTGAAAAAAAACTTAAATTAACCCAAACTATATTTTAAAATTTATTCCTACAAAAAAAATAACCAGAGGCCAAATTGGCACGTAACAATCGTTTCTCGTGTTTCCAGAGCGCTATCTGCAGTTATATGAAATTTGAAATAAGTCAAAATTACCACATTCTGAGCAGTTTCAAAGTATCGCAAATCACATGAATATATCCAATACAACATAATAAGCATAAATCCGTCCTCAATTGCAAAAAATTTTGCGCTTCCAGCAAGTTATCAGCGTTTTTTCTGAGTCTCGTTGAGAAATTTTTGATTCTGTAAATCTGCTCAGAAGCAAGATTTTGCTCCAGAAATGCGTTTTATTGCTGAATTCAGCTCCAAATACATCATATTTCGTGTTTTTAGAGTGCTATTTGCAGTTTTACAAACTCTGGAATAAGTCGAAATCACGCTTTGCCGCGCAGATTTTCACAATCAAAAAATTCATATTCCTATCCAGGACCTCATAATATGTATGAATCCATCGACAAGAACATCGTATCTCGAATTTTCAGAGCGCTATCTGCAGTTATATGAATTTTGAAATGAGTCAAAATTACCACATTCTGAGCAGTTTCAAAGTATCGCAAAACACATAAATCTATCCAATACAACATTATACGCATGAATCCGTTCTCAAATGTAAGAAATTTTGCGTTTGCAGCGAGTTATCAGCGTTTTTTCTGAGTCTCGTTGAGAAATTTTTGATCCTGTAAATCTGCTCAGAAGCAAGATTTTGCTCTGAAAATGCGTTATATGGCAGAATCTAGCACCATATACATCATATTTCGTGTTCTTAGAGTGCTATTTGCAGATTTACAAACTTTGGTATAAGTCGAGATCACGCTTTTCCGCGCAGTTTTTCACAATCAAAAAGTTCATATTTCTATTTAGGACCTCATAATATGTATGAATCCATCGACAAAAACATCGTATCTTGTGTTTTCAGAGCGGTATCTGCAGTTATATGAAGTTTGAAATGAGTCAAAATCACCACATTCAGAGCAGTTTCAAAGAATCGCAAGTCACATAAATCTATCCAATACAACATAATACGCATGAATCCGTCCTCAAATGCGAATAAAATTGCGTTTCCAGCGAGTTATCAGCGTTTTTTCTGGGAGCCGTTGAGAAATTTTTGATTCTGTAAATCTGCTCAGAAGCATGATTTTGCTTCAAAAATGCGTTAAGTGGCAGAATCAAGCACCAAATACATCATATTCCGTGTTTTTGGAGTGCTATTTGCAGTTTTACAAACCTTGGAAAATTCGAAATCACGCTTTTCTGCGCAGATTTTCACCATCAAATAGTTCATATTCCTATCCAGGATCTCATAATATGTATGAATCCATCGACAAAAACATCGTATATCGTGTTTTCAGAGCGCTATCTTCAGTTATATGAAGTTTGAAATAAGTCAAAATTTCCACATTCTGAGCAGTTTCATATTATCTTAAATCACATAAATCTATCCAATACAACATAATACGCATAAATCCGTCCTCAAATGTAAAAAATTTTGCGTTTTTTGCGAGTTATAAGCGTTTTTTCTGAGTCTCGTTGAGAAATTTTTTATTCTGTAAATTTGCTCAGAAGCAAGATGTTGCTTCAAAAATGCGTTATATGGCAGAATCTAGCACCAAACACATCATATTCCGTGTTTTTAGAGTGCTATTTGCAGTTTTACAAACTTTGGAATAAGTCAAGATCACGCTTTGCCGCTCAGATTTTCACAATCAAAAAGTTCATATTCCTATCCAGCACCTTATAATATGTATGAATCCATCGACAAAAACATCGTATCTTGTGTTTTCAGAGCGCTATCTGCAGTTATATGAAGCTTGAAATAAGTCAAAATTACCACATTGTGAGCAGTTTCAAAGTATCTTAAATCACATAAATCTATCCAATACAACATAATACGCATAAATCCGTCCTCAAATGTAAAAAATTTTGCGTTTTCAGCTAGTTATTAGCGTTTTTTCTGAGTGTCGTTGAGAAATTTTTTATTCTGTAAATTTGCTCAGAAGCAAGATGTTGCTTCAAAAATGCGTTATATGGCAGAATCTAGCACCAAATACATCATATTCCGTGTTTTTAGAGTGCTATTTGCAGTTTTACAGACTTTGGAATAAGTCGAGATCACGCTTTTCCGCGCAGATTTTCACAATCAAAAAGTTCATATTTCTATCCAGGACCTCATAATATGTATGAATCCATCGACAAAACATCGTATCTTGTGTTTTCAGAGCGCTATCTGCAGTTATATGAAGTTTGAAATAAGTCAAAATTACCACATTCTGAGCAGTTTCAAAGTATCTTAAATCACATAAATCTATCCAATACAACATAATACGCATAAATCCGTCCTCAAATGTAAAAAATTTTGCGTTTTCAGCTAGTTATCAGCGTTTTTTGTGAGTCTCGTTGAGAGATTTTTGATTCTGTAAATCTGCTCAGAAGCAAGATTTTGCTCTAAAAATGCGTTATATGGCAGAATCTAGCACCAGATACATCATATTCCGTGTTTTTAGAGTGCTATTTGCAGATTTACAAACTTTGGTATAAGTCGAGATCACGCTTTTCCGCGCGGATTTTCACAATCAAAAAGTTCATATTCCTATCCAGGACCTCATAATATGTACGAATCCATCGACAAAAACATCGTATCTTGTGTTTTCAGAGCGGTATCTGCAGTAATATGAAGTTTGAAATAAGTCAAAATCACCACATTCAGAGCAGTTTCAAAGAATCGCAAATCACATATATCTATCCAATACAACATAATACGCATGAATCCGTCCTCAAATGCAAAAAAAAATTGCGTTTCCAGCGAGTTATCAGCGTTTTTTCTGAGACCCGTTGAGGAATTTTTGATTCTGTTAATCTGCTCAGAAGCAAGATTTTGCTCCAAAAATTCGTTAAGTGGCAGAATCTAGCACCAAATACATCATATTTCGTGTTTTTAGAGTGCTATTTGCAGTTTTACAAACTCTGGAATAAGTCGAGATCACGCTTTTCCGCGCAGATTTTCACAATCAGAAAGTTTATATTCCTATCCAGGACCTCATAATATGTATAAATCCATCGACAAAAACATCGTATCTCGTGTTTTCAGAGCGCTATCTGCAGTTATATGAAGTTTGAAATAAGTCAGAATTACCACATTCTGAGCAGTTTCAAAGTATCTTAAATCACATAAATCTATCCAATACAACATAATACGCATGAATCCGTCCTCAAATGCAATAAATTTTGCGTTCGCAGCGAGCTATCAGCGTTTTTTCTGCTCAGAAGCAAGATTCTGCTTCAAAAATGCGTTATATGGCAGAATCTAGCACCAAATACATCATATTTAGTGTTCTTAGAGTGCTATTTGCAGATTTACAAACTTTGGAATAAGTCGAGATCACGCTTTTCCGCGCGGATTTTTACAATCTTAAAGTTCATATTCCTATCCCGGACCTCATAATATGTATGAATCCATCAACAAAAACATCGTATCTTGTGTTTTCAGAGCGCTATCTGCAGTTATATGAAGTTTGAAATAAGTCAAAATTACCACATTCTGAGAAGTTTCAAAGTATCGCAAATTGTACAAATCCATCCAATACAACATAAATCGCATGAATCCGTTCTCAATTGCAATAGATTTTGCGTTTGCAGCGAGTTATCAGCGTTTTTCTGAGTCTCGTTGAGTAATTTTTGATTCTGTAAATCTGCTCAGAAGTAAGATTTTGCTTCAATAATGCGCCATATGGCAGAATCTAGCACCAAAAACATCATATTTCGTGTTTTCAGAGTGCTATTTGCAGTTTTACAGGCTTTGGAATAAGTCGAGATCACGCTTTGCCGCGCAGATTTTCCGAATAAAAAAGTCCATATTCCTATCCAGGACCTCATGATATGTATGAATCCATCGACAGAAACATCGTATCTCGTGTTCTCAGAGCGCTATCTGCAGTTATATGAAGTTGGAAATAAGTCAAATTTACCACGTTCTGAGCAGTTTCAAAGTATCGCAAATCACATAAATCTATCCAATACAACATAATACGCATTATTCCGTCCCTAAATGCAAAAAATTTTGCGTTTCCAGCAAGTTATCAGCGTTTTTTCTGAGTCTCGTTGAGAAATTTTTGATTCTGTAAATCTACTCACAAGCAAGATTTTGCTTCAAAAATGCGTTATATGGCAGAATCTAGCACCAAATACATCATATTTAGTGTTCTTAGAGTGCTATTTGCAGTTTCACAAACTTTGGAATAAGTCGAGATCACGCTCTGCCGCGCAGATTTTAACAATCAAAAAGTTCATATTCCTATCCAGGACCTCATAATATGTATGAATCTATCGACAAGAACATCGTATCTCGTGTTTTCAGAGCGCTATCTGCAGTTATATGAAATTTGAAATGAGTAAAATTACCACATTCTGAGCAGTTTCAAAGTATCGCAAAACACATAAATCTATACAATACAACATAATATGCATGAATCCGTTCTCAAATGCAAGAAATTTTGCGTTTGCAGCAAGTTATCAGCGTTTCTTCTGAGTCTCGTTGAGAAATTTTTGATTCTGTAAATCTGCTCAGAAGCAAGATTTTGCTTCAAAAATGCGTTATATGGCAGAATCTAGCACCAAATACATCATATTTAGTGTTCTTAGAGTGCTATTTGCAGTTTTACAAACTTTGGAATAGGTCAAGATCACGCTTTTCCGCGCGGATTTTCACAATCAAAAAATTCATATTCCTATCCAGGACCTCATGATATGTATGAATCCATCGAGAAAAACATCGTATCTCGTGTTTCCAGAGCGCTATCTGCAGTTATATGAAATTTGAAATAAGTCAGAACTACCACATTCTGAGAAGTTTCAAAGTATCGCAAATCACATAAATCTATCCAATACAACATAATACGCATGAATCCATCCTCAAATGCAGAAAATTTTGCGTTTCCAGCGAGTTATCAGCGTTTTTTCTGAGTCTCGTTGAGAAATTTTTGATTCTGTTTATCTGCTCAGAAGGAAGATTTTGCTTCAAAAATGCGTTATATGGAAGAATCCAGCACCGAATACATCATATTTAGTGTTAATAGAGTGCTATTCGCAGTTTTACAAACTTTGGGATAAGTCGTGATCACGCTTTTCTGCGCAGATTTTCACAATCAAAAAGTTCATATACCTAATCAGGACCTCATAATATGTATGAATCTATCGACAAGAACATCGTATCTTGTGTTTTCAGAGCGCTATCTGCAGTTATATGAAGTTTGAAATAAGTCAAAATTACCACATTCTGAGCAGTTTTAAAGTATCGCAAACACATGAATCTATCCAATACAGCATAATACGCATGAATCCATCCTCAAATGCAGAAAATTTTGCGTTTCCAACGAGTTATCAACGTTTTTTCTGAGTCTCGTTGAGAAATTTTTATTTCTGTAAATCTACTCAGAAGCAAGATTTTGCTTCAAAAATGCGTTATATAGCAGAATCTAGCACCAAATACATCATATTTCGTGCTTTTAGAGTGCTATTTGCAGTTTTACAAACTTTGGAGTAAGTCGAGATCACGCTTTTCCGCGCAGATTTTCACAATCAAAAAGTTCATATTCCTATCCAGGACCTCATAATATGTACGAATCCATCGACAGAAACATCGTATCTTGTGTTTTCAGAGCGCTATCTGCAGTTATATGAAGTTTGAAATAAGTCAAAATTACCACATTCTGAGCAGTTTCAAAGTATCGCAAATCATATAAATCTATCCAATACAACATAATACGCATGATTCCGTCCTCAAGTGCAAAACATTTTGCGTTTGCAGCGAGTTATCAGCGTTTTTTCTGAGTCTCGTTGAGAAATATTTGATTCTGTCAATCTGCTCAGAAGCAATATTTTGCTTCAAAAATGCGTTATATGGCAGAATCTAGCATCAAATACATAATATTTCGTGTTTTAAAGTGCTATTTGCAGTATTACAAACTTTGGAATAAGTCGAAATCACGCTTTTCCGCGCAGATTTTCACAATCAAAAAGTTCATATTTCTATCCAGGACCTCATAATATGTATGAATCCATCGACAAAAACATCGTATCTCGTGTTTTCAGAGCGCTATCTGCAGTAATATGAATTTTGAAATAAGTCAAAATTACCACATTCTGAGCAGTTCCAAAGTATCGCAAATCACATAAATATATCCAATACAACATAAGACGCATGAATCCGCCCTCAATCGCAGAAATTTTTGCGCTTCCAGCGAGTTATCAGCGTTTTTTCTTAGTCTCGTTGAGGATTTTTTGATTCTGTAAATCTGCTCAGAAGCAAGATTTGGCTTCAAAAATGCGATATATGTCAGAATCTAGCACCAAAAACATCATATTTCGTGTTTTTAGAGTGCTATTTGCAGTTTTACAAACTTTGGAATAGGTCGAGATCACGCTTTTCCGCGCTGATTTTCACAATCAAAAAGTTTATATTTCTATCCAGGACCCCATAATATGTATGAATCCATCGACAAAAGCATCGTATCTTGTGTTTTCAGAGCGTTATCTGCAGTTATATTAAGAATGAAATAAGTCAAAAAAACCACATTCTGAGCAGTTTCAAAGTATCGCAAATCATATAAATCTATCCAATACAACATAATACGCATGATTCCGTCCTCAAGTGCAAAACATTTTGCGTTTGCAGCGAGTTATCAGCGTTTTTTCTGAGTCTCGTTGAGAAATATTTGATTCTGTCAATCTGCTCAGAAGCAAGATTTGGCTTCAAAAATGCGATATATGTCAGAATCTAGCACCAAATACATCATATTGCGTGTTTTTAGACTGCTATTTGCAGTTTTACAAAACTTTGGAATAAGTCGAGATCACGCTTTTTCCGCGCAGATTCTCACAATCAAAAAGTTTATATCCCTATCCAGGACCTCATGATATGTATGAATCCATCGACAAAAAACATCGTTTCTCGTGTTTACAGCGCTATCTGCAGTTATATGAAGTTTGAATTAAATCGAAATATCCACATTCTGAGCAGTTTCAAAGTATCGCAAATCACATAAATCTATCCAATACAACATGATACGCATCAATATGTCCTTAAATGCAGGAAATTTTGCGTTTCCAGGGAGTTATCAGCGTTTCTTCTGAGTCTCGTTGAGAAATTTTTGATTCTGTAAATCTGCTCAGAAGCAAGATTTTGCTTCAAAAATGCGTTATATGGCAGAATCTAGCACCAAATACATCATATTACGTGTTTTTAGAGTGCCATTTGCAGTCTTACAAACTTTGGAATAAGTCGAGATTGTAAGAGTCAGCAAATTCAAAGTTCACTGAGCTCTTATGAAATCAGGAAACTGCTGTCCACTTAAAGCAAGTCGTACAGGTAATTGTACTATTGCAAATACAATTTACGTCAATAATGAATATTGTTATATCGGCATTTATTTTGGAACTTATATATAGAAGGTAAATATTGATTAGGATAGTTAATAGTTAACGGTTGATAGTTGATAGTTAAGAATTGATAGTTGATAGTTGATAGCGGTTTGTTAATATGATTCGTTGTAAATTCGTGAATAAGTAGTCGGTCATTAATCGCGGTTGGATGATATTTATAAACATATAATCATTAATTAAATATACAAAAACAGAACAGAAAAGCGTATGAAGAGAGACAAAAAACAAAATCAAGATATAGAAATGGGTATACGAGATCAAAATGTACATCAACAGCAGCAGAATTCAAATAACTTCTTGCCATCAGCACCTCCAGAATCGGAATATCAGAGACAAAAAGTGGCTTATGTGATAAGTTTTTTCGTAAGGTTGAGAGAAAAATATATATATATATATATATATTCATTGGGTAGTTTAGTTAGATATATTTTTAAGTTAATCAATTAAATTTGTTATTCAGTAAGAATGGCCAGAATAGCAGTAAGAGAAAGGGGATTTGGAGAAAACAATGAAGAAGGGAACAACAAATTTGCAAGATATTTTGGCAGCTGAGGGTCCAATCGTGACGATCCAACAAAATGGGTCAAATCAAGGAAATCTGATGGAGACTACAGAACTACTGTTTACACAAGCAAACAAAAAACTCATGTGGCAAGGTCGAATTTTGATCCTACATCGAGCAGCAGTGGGTCACCACAATAAACAACATTCGTCAGCAAAAGATGACACGACGTAAACGGAGACTCAAGACAGCAGAACCAGCCGAATAGACACGAAACCCAGTGCCCAATATTAAACACTTGTGAATGTGAAGTAAATTCCCTCCTCAAAACTATTAAATAAATCCCCTTGAAACATTGACATTGAAGTGAGTGGCCGTGTAGAGACACTAAGTGTATTAATTAGGAAAAAAAAAAATTTTTAGAAACAAATAAATGTCTATATAACGAAAAAAAAAATATTATTCCAAATTTTTTCCAAATTGTGCTTTAGGGAAAGCAAATTTCTCAGAAGGAGAGGATTGTAAGAGTCAGCAAATTCAAAGTTCACTGAGCTCTTATGAAATCAGGGAAACTGCTGTCCACTTAAAGCAAGTCGTACAGGTAATTGTACTATTGCAAATACAATTGACGTCAATAATGAATATTGTTATATCGGCATTTATTTTGGAACTTATATATAGAAGGTAAATATTGATTAGGAAAGTTAATAGTTAACGGTTGATATGTTGATAGTTAAGAATTGATAGTTGATAGTTGATAGCGGTTAGTTAATACGATTCGTTGTAAGTTCGTGAATAAGTAGTTGGTCATTAATCGCGGTTGGATGATATTTATAAACATTTTATTATTAATTAAATATATTTATACTTGTTAAACGTGATATTAATTCAAGTTCCTGTTGTGATCCATCCCTCCGTTTCAGAGTCCTAATACAGTGCTGGTAAGTACCCTTTACATAATATTTTATCCTCACAGTTCAGCAAAGAACCCAATCTATCAAATATAAATTTATTGTGAGTGGGAAACCCTTACAAGATCACGCTTCTCCGCGCAGATTTTCACGATCAAAAAGTTCATTTCCCTATCCAGGACCTCATAATATGTACGAATCTATCGACAAAAACATCGTATCTTGTGTTTCCAGAGCGCTATCTGCAGTTATATGAAGTTTGAAATAAGTCAAAATTACCCACATTCTGAGTAGTTTCAAAGTATCGCAAATCACATAAATCTATCCAATACAACATGAACCGCATGAAACTGTCCTCAAATGCAAAAAATTTTGCGTTTCCAGCGAGTTATTAGCGTTTTTTCTGAGTCTCGTTGAGAAATTTTTGATTCTGTAAATCATCTCAGAAGCAAGATTTTGCTTCAAAAATGCGTTATATGGCAGAATCTAGCACCAAATACATCATATTTCGTGTCTTTAATGTGTTATTCGCAGTTTTACAAACTTTGGAATAGGTCGAGATCACGCTATTCCGCGCAGATTCTCACAATCAAAAAGTTCATATTCCTATCCAGGACCTCATGATATGTATGAATCCATCGACAAAAACATCGTATCCCGTGTTTTCAGAGCGCTATCTGCAGTTATATGAAGTTTGAAATGAATCAAAATTACCACATTCTGAGCCGTGTTTAAAGTATCGCAAATCACATAAATCTATCCAATACAACATGATACGCTTGAATCCGTCCTCAAATGCAGGAAATTTTGCGTTTCCAGGAAGATATCAGCGTTTTTTCTGAGTCTCGTTGAGAAATTTTTGATTCTGTAAATCTGCTCAGAAGGAAGAATTTTGCTTCAAAAATGCGTTATATGGGCAGAATCTAAGCACCAAATACATCATATTTCGTGTCTTAAGAGTGCTAATTGCAGTTTAACAAACTTTGGAATAAGTCGAAATCACGCTTTTCCGCGCCGAGATTTCCGCGATCAAAAAGCTCATATTCCTATCCAGGATCACATAATATGTATCAAGCTATCGCCAAAAACATCGTATCTCGTGTTTTCAGAGCGCTATCTGCAGTTATATGAAGTTTGAAATAAGTCAAAATTACCACATTCTGAGCAGTTTCAAAGAAACGCAAATCACATTAATTTATCCAAATACAACATACTACGCATGAATTTAAATGCACAAAATTTTGCGTTTCCAGCGAGTTATCAGCGTTTTTTCTGAGACTCGTTGAGAAATTTTTGATTCTGTAAAATCTGCTCAGAAGCAAGATTTTGCTTCAAAAATGCGTTATATGGCAGAATCTAGCACCAAATACATCATATTTCGTGTTCTTAGAGTGCTATTTGCAGTTCTACAAACTTTGAAATAAGTCGAAATCACGCTTTCCGCGCAGATTTTCACAATCAAAGAGTTCATATTCCTATCCAGGACCTCATAATATGTATGAATCCATCGACAAAAACATCGTTTCTCGTGTTTTCAGAGCGTTATCTGCAGATATATTAAGTTTGAAATAAGTCAAAATTACCACATTCTGAGCAGTTTCAAAGTATCGCAAATCACATAAATCTATCCAATACAACATAATACGCTTGAATCCGTCCTCAAATGCAGGAAATTCTGCGTTTCCGGGGAGATATCAGCGTTTTTTCTGAGTCTCGTTGAGAAATTTTTGATTCTGTAAGTCTGCTCAGAAGCAAGATTTTGCTTCAAAAATGCGATATATGGCAGAATCTAGCACCAAATACATCATATTTCGTGTTTTTAGAGTGCTATTTGCAGTTTTACAAACTTTGGAATAAGTCGAAATCACGCTTTTCCGCGCAGATTTTCACAATCAAAAAATTCATATTCCCATCCAGGACCTCATAATATGTATGAATCCATCGACAAAAACATCGTATCTCGTGTTTTCAGAGCGCTATCTGCATTTATATGAAGTTTGAAATAAGTCAAAATTACCACATTCTGAGCAGTTTCAAAGTATCGCAAATCACATAAATCTTCCCAATACAACATAATACGCATGAATCCGTCCTCAAATGCACAAAATTTTGCGTTTCCAGCGAGTTATCAGCGTTTCTTCTGAGTCTTGTTGAGAAATTTTTGATTCTGTGAATCTGTTTAAAAGCATGATTTTGCATCAAAAATGCGTTATATGGCAGAATATAGCACCAAATACATCATATTTCGTGTTTTTAGAGTGCTATTTGCAGTTTTACAAACTTTGGAATAAGTCAAAACCACGCTTTTCCGCGCAGATTTCCACAATCAGAAAGTTCATATTCCTATCCAGGACCTCATAATATGTATGAGTCCATGGACAAAAAACATCGTATCTCGTGTTTTCAGAGCGCTATCTGCAGTTATATGAAGTTTGAAATAAGTCAAAATGACCACATTCTGAGCAGTTTCTAAGTATCGCAAATCACATAAATCTATCCAATACAACATAATACGCGTGAATCCGTCCTCAAATGCACATAATTTTGCGTTTCCAGCGGGTTATCAGCGTTTTTTCTGAGTCTTGTTGAGAAATTTTTGATTCTGTAAGTCTGCTTAGAAGCAAGATTTTGCTTAAAAAATGCGTTATATGGCAGAATCTAGCACCAAATACATCATATTTCGTGTCTTTAATGTGTTATTTGCAGTTTCACAAACTATGGAATAAGTCGAGATCACGCTTTTCCGCGCAGATTCTCACAAACAAAAAGTTCATATTCCTATCCAGGACCTCATGATATGTATGAATCCATCGACAAAAACATCGTATCTCGTGCTTTCAGAGCGCTATCTGCAGTTATATGAATTTTGAAATAAGTCAAAATTACCACATTCTGAGCAGTTTCAAAGTATCGCAAATCACATAAATATATCCGATACAACATAATACGCATAAATCCGTCCTCAATTGCAAAAAATTTTGCGCTTCCAGCGAGTCATCAGCGTTTTTTCTGAGTCTCGTTGAGAAATTTTTGATTCTGTGAATCTGTTTAAAAGCATGATTTTGCATCAAAAATGCGTTATATGGCAGAATATAGCACCAAATACATCATATTTCGTGTTTTTAGAGTGCTATTTGCAGTTTTACAAACTTTGGAATAAGTCAAAACCACGCTTTTCCGCGCAGATTTCCACAATCAGAAAGTTCATATTTTCATCCAGGACCTCATAATATGTATGAGTCCATGGACAAAAACATCGTATCTCGTGTTTTCAGAGCGCTATCTGCAGTTATATGAAGTTTGAAATAAGTCAAAATGACCACATTCTGAGCAGTTTCTAAGTATCGCAAATCACATAAATCTATCCAATACAACATAATACGCGTGAATCCGTCCTCAAATGCACATAATTTTGCGTTTTCAGCGGGTTATCAGCTTTTTTCTGAGTCTCGTTGAGAAATTTTTGATTCTGTAAATCTGCTCAGAAGCAAGATTTTGCTTCAAAAATGCGATATATGGCAGAATCTAGCACCAAATACATCATATTTCGTGTTCTTAGAGTGCTATTTGCAGTTTTACAAACTTTGGAATAAGTTGAGTTCACGCTTTTCCGCGCAGATTTTCACAATCAAAAAGTTCATATTCCTATCCAGGACCTCATAATATGTATGAATCCATCGACAAAAACTCGTATCTCGTGTTTTCAGAGCGCTATCTGCAGTTATATGAATTTTGAAATAAGTCAAAATTACCACATTCTGAGCAGTTTCAAAGTATCGCAAATCACATAAATATATGCAAAACTACATAATACGCATGATTCCGTTCTCAAATGCAAAAAAAATTTTGCGTTTGCAGCGAGTTACCAGCGTTTTTCCTGAGTTTCGTTGAGAAATTTTTGATTCCATAAATCTGCTCAGAAGCAAGATTTTGCTTCAAAAATGCGTTATATGTTAGAATCTAGCACCAAATACATCATATTTTGTGTTCATAGAGTGATATTCGTAGTTTTACAAACTTTGGAATAAATCGAGATCACGCTTTCCGCGCAGATTCTCACAATCAAAAAGTTCATATTCCTATTCAGGACCTCATGATATGTATGAATCCATCGACAAGAACATCGTATCTAGTGTTTTCAGAGCGCTATCTGCAGTTATATGAAGTTTGAAATAAGTCAAAATTACCACATTCTGAGCAGTTTCAAAGTATCGCAAATCACATGAATCTATCCAATACAACATAATACGCATGAATCCTTCCTCAAATGCAAAAAATTTTGCGTTTCCAGCGAGTTATCAGCGTTTTTTCTGATTCTCGTTGAGAAATTTCTGATTCTGTAAATCTGCTCAGAAGCGGGATTCTGCTTGAAAAATGCATTATATGGCAAAATCTAGCACCAAATACATCATATTACGTGTTTCGAGAGTGCTATTTGCAGTTTCACAAACTTTGGAATAAGTCGAAATCACGCTTTTCCGCGCAGATTTTCCCGATCAAAAAGTTCATATTTCTATCCAGGATCACATAATAGGTATGAATCTATCGCCAGAAACATCGTATCTCGTGTTTTCAGAACGCTATCTGCAGTTATATGAAGTTTGAAATAAGTCAAAATTACCACATTCTGAGCAGTTTCAAAGTATCGCAAATCACATAAATATATCTAATACATTATAATACGCATGAATCCGTCCTCAAATGCACAAAATTTTGCGTTTGCAGCGAGTTACCAGCGTTTTTCCTGAGTCTCGTTGAGAAATTTTTGACTCTGTGAATCTGCTCAGAAGCAAGATTTTGCATCAAAAAAGCGTTATATGACAGAATCTAGCACCTAATACATCATATTTCGTGTTTTTAGAGTGCTATTTGCAGTTTTACAAACTCTGGGATAAGTCAAAATCACGCTTCTCCGCGCAGATTTTCACAATCAGAAAGTTCATATTCCTATCCAGGACCTCATGATATGTTTGAGCCCATCGACAAAAAAATCGTATCTCGTGTTTTGAGAGCGCTATCTTCAGTTTTATGAAGTTTGAAATAAGTCAAAATTACCACATTCTGAGCAGTTTCAAAGTATAGCAAATCACATAAATCTATCCAATACAACATGATACGCATGAATCCGTCCTCAAATGCACAAAATTCTGCGTTTCCAGCAAGTTATCAGCGTTTTTTTTGAGTCTCGTTGAGAAATTTTTGATTCTGTAAATCTGCTCCGAAGCAAGATTTTGCTTAAAAAATGCGATATATGGCTGAATCTAGCATCAAATACATCATATTTCGTGTTTATAGAGTGCTATTTGCAGTTCTACAAACTTTGGAATATGTCGAGATCATGCTTCTCCGCGCAGATTTTCACAATCGAAAAGTTCATATTCTTATCCAGGACCTCATAATATGTATGACTCCATCGACAATAACATCGTATCTCGTGTTTTCAGAGCGCTATCTGCAGTTATATGAAGTTTGAAATAAGTCAAAATTACCACATTCAGAGCAGTTTCAAAGTATCGCAAATCACATAAATCTATCCAATACAACATAATACACATGAATCCGTTCTCAAATGCAAGAAATTCTGCGTTTGCAGCGAATTATCAGCGTTTTTTCTGAGTCTAGTTGAGAAATTTTTGATTCTGTAAATTGGCTCAGAAGCAAGATTTTGCTTCAAAAATGCGTTATATGGCAGAATCTATCACCAAATGGATCATATATCGTGTTTTTAGAGTGCTATTCGCAATTTTACAAACTTTGGAATAAGTCGAGATCACGCATTTCCGCGCAGATTATCACAATCAAAAAGTCCATATTCCTGTCCAGGACCTCATGATATGTATGAATCTATCAACAAAAACATCGTATCTCGTGTTTTCAGAGCGCTATCTGCAGTTATATGAAGTTTTAAATAAGTCGAAATTACCACATTCTGAGCAGTTTCAAAGTATAGCAAATCACATAAATCCATCCAATACAACATGATACGCATGAATCCGTCCTCAAATGCAAAAAAAATTGCGTTATCAGCGGAATATCAGCGTTTTTTCTGAGTATCGTTGAGAAATTCTTGATTCTGTAAATCTGCTCAAAAGCAAGATTTTGCATCAAAAATGCGATATATGGCAGAATCTAGCGACAAATACATCATATTTTGTGTTTTTAGAGTGCTATTTGCAGTTTTACAAACTTTGGAATAAGTCGAGATCAAGCTTTTCCGCGCAGATTCTCACAATCAAAAAGTTTATATTCCTATCCAAGACCTCATGATATGTATGAATCAGACGACAAAAACATCGTATCTCGTGTTTTTAGAGCGCTATCTGCAGTTATATGAAGTTTGAAATAAGTCAAAATTACCACATTCTGAGCAGTTTTAAAGTATCGCAAATCGCATAAATCTATCCAAAACAACATAATACGCATGAATCCGTCCTCAAATACAAAAAATTTTGCGTTTCCAGCGGGATATCAGCGTTTTTTCTGAGTCTCGTTGAGAAATTTTTGATTCTGTCAATCTGCTCAAAAGCAAGAATTTGCTTCAAAAATGCGTTATATGGCAGAATCTAGCACCGAATACATCATATTTCGTGTTTTCAGAGTGCTATTTGCAGTTTTACAAACTTTGGAATAAGTCGAGATCACGCTATTCCGCGCAGATTCTTACAATCAAAAAGTTCATATTCCTATCCAAGACCTCATAATATGTATGATCAAACAACAAAAACATCGTATCTTGTGTTTTCAGAGCGCTATCTGCAGTTATATGAAATTTGAAATAAGTCAAAATTACCACATTCTGAGCAGTTTCAAAGTATCGCAAATCCCATAAATCTATGCAATACAACATAATAAGCCTGAAGCCGTCCTCAACTGCAAAAAATTTTGCGTTTTCAGCGAGTTATCAGCGTTTTTTCTGAGTCTTGTTGAGGAATTTTTGATTCTGTAAATCAGCTCAGAAGCAAGAATTTGCTTGAAAAATGCGTTATATGGCAGAATCTATCACCAAATACATCATATTCCATGTTTTTAGAGTGCTATTGGCAGTTTTACGAACTCTGGAATAAGTCGAGATCACGCTTTTCCGCGCAGATTCTCACAATCAAAAAGTTCATATTCCTATCCAAGTCCTCATGATATGTATAAATCCATCGACAAAAACATCGTATCTCGTGTTCTCAGAGCGCTATCTGCAGTTATATGGAGTTTGAATAAGTCAAAATTACTACATTCTGTGCAGTTTCAAAGTATCGCAAATCACATAAATCTATCCAATATAACATAATACGCATGAATCCGTCCTTAAATGCAAAAAATTTTGCGTTCCCAGTGGGATATCAGCGTTATTTCTGAGTCTCGTTGAGAAATTTTTGATTCTGTAAATCTGCTCAGAAGCAAGATTTTGCTTCAAAAATGCGTTATATGGCAGAATCTAGCACCAAATACATCTTATTTCGTGTTTTTAGAGTGCTATTTGCAGTTTTACATATTTAGGAATAAGTCGAGATCACGCTTTTTCGTGCAAATTTGTACAATCAAAAAGTTCATAGTCCTATCCAGGACCTCATAATATTTATGAATCCATCGACAAAAACATCGTATCTCGTGTTTTCAGAGCGCTATCTGCAGTTATATGAAGTTTGAAATAAGTCAAAATTACCACATTCTGAGCAGTTTCAAAGTATCGAAAATCACATAAATCTATCCAATACAACATAATACGCATGAATTCGTCCTCAAATGAAGAAAATTCCGCGTTTACAGCGCGTTATCAGCGTTTTTTTCTGAGTCTCGTTGAGAAATTTTTGATTCTGTGAATCTGCTCAGAAGCAAGATTTTGCTTTAAAAATGCGTTATATGGCAGAATCCAGCACCAAATACATCATGTTCCGTGTTTTTGAAGTGCTATTTGCAGTTTTACAAACTTTGGAATAAGTCGAGATCACGCTTTTCCGAGCAGATTTTCACAATCAAAAAGTTCATATTCCAAGACAGGACCTCATAATATGTATGAAATCCATCGACAAAAACATCGTATCTCGTGTTTTCAGAGCGCTATCTGCAGTTATATGAAGTTTGAAATAACTCAAAATCACCACATTCGAAGCAGTTTCAAAGTATCGCAAATCACATAAATCTATCCAATACAACATAATACGCATGAATCCGTCCTCATATGCTGAAGATTTTGCGTTCACAGCGGGTTATCAGCGTTTTTTCTGAGTCTTGTTGAGAAATTTTTGATTCTGTATATCTGCTCAGAAGCAAGATTTTGCTTCAAAAATGCGTTATATGGCAGAATCTAGCACCAAATACATCTTATTTCATGTTTTTAGAGTGCTATTTGCAGTTTTACAAATTTAGGAATAAGTCGAAATCACGCTTTTCCGCGCAGATTTTCACGATCAAAAAGTCCATATCCCTATCCAGGACCTCATAATATGTATGAATCCATCGACAAAATCATCGTATCTCGTGTTTTCCGAGCGCTATCTGCAGTAGTATGAAGATTGAAATAAGTCAAAATTACCACATTCTGAGCAGTTTCGAAGTATCGCAAATCACATACATCTATCCAATACAACATTATACGCATGAATCCATCCTCAAATGCACAAAATTTTGCGTTTCCAGCGAGTTATCAGCGTTTTTTCTGTCTCGTTGAAAAAATTTGGATTCTGTAAATTTGCTCCGAAGCAAGATTGGGCTTCAAAAATGCGTTATATGGCAGAATCTAGCACCAAATACATCATATTTTGTGTTTTTAGAGTGCTATTTGCAGTTTTACAAACTTAGGAATAAGTCGAGATTACGCTTTTTCGCGCAGATTTGTACAATCAAAAAGTTCATATTCCTATCCACGACCTCATAATATTTATGAATCCATCGACAAAAACATCGTATCTCGTGTTTTCAGAGCGCTATCTGCAGTTATATGAAATTTGAAATAAGTCCAAATTACCACATTCTGAGCAGTTTCAAAGTATCGCAAATCACATAAATCTATCCAATACAACATTATACGCATGAATATATCCTCAAATGCACAAAATTTTGCGTTTTCAGCGAGTTATCAGCGTTTTTTCTGTCTCGTTGAAAAAATTTGGATTCTGTAAATTTGCTCCGAAGCAAGATTTTGCTTCAAAAATGCGTTATATGGCAGAATCTAGCACCAAATACATCATATTTTGTGTTTTTAGAGTGCTATTTGCAGTTTTACAAACTTAGGAATATGTCGAGATTACGCTTTTTCGCGCAGATTTGTACAATCAAAAAGTTCATATTCCTATCCAGGACCTCATAATATTTATGAATCCATCGACAAAAACATCGTATCTCGTGTTTTCAGAGCGCTATCTGCAGTTATATAAAATTTGAAATAGGTCCAAATTACCACATTCTAAGCAGTTTTAAAGTATCGCAAATCACATAAATCTATCCAATACATCATAATACGCATGAATCCGTTCTCAAATGCAAAAACATTTGCGTTTGCAGCGAGTTATCAGCGTTTTCTCTGAGTCTCGTTTAGAAATTTTTGATCCTGTGAATCTGCTCAGAAGCAAGATTTTGCTTCAAAAATGCGTTATATGGCAGAATATAGCACCAAATACATCATATTTGGTGTTCTTAGAGTGCTATTTGCAGTTTTACTAACTTTGGAATTGTAAGGGTCAGCAAATTCTTAGTTTGCTGAACTCTGAAGAAATTGAGGAATGTGCTTTCTTGCAAGCAAGCAATAGAGGTATATGAACTATTTGTAAATACGGTTGACGTCAATAACGTATATTGTTATATTGGCATTTTGGATTTTATATATAGGAGTCAATAGTCGAAGCTACGAGGGTGAGAAAAGTTAGTCAAGTTATGAGTCAGTTAGGAGTTGGTCAAGTTAGGAGTTAGTCAAGTTAGGAGTTAGTCAAGTTATGAGTTAGTCTAGAAGATTGTAGTTAGTTAGTGATAATGTAGTTAGTGATAAATGAGTTAGTGCGTGTGTTAAGAAGTTAGAAGTTTGTAAATATTCATCAATGTAGTTTGAAAGCCGGTAGCAATCGGAGTCTGGTAACTTAATCTTTATATTCTTTATCTTCTTAAATACATTTCATTATTTGCTAAACGTGCAAATTATTCCAAGTCCTTTGCAAGTCATTCTCCCCTTTCAGAAGTATTCCAAGAGTAGATAAGTACAAATATAATATCCTCACAGTTCAGCAAAGAACCCAATCTACCAAATATAAATTTATTGTAAGTGGGAAACCTTTACAATTGATGGCAGCGGTTGCGGGTATTTTGCTGAATATAGATAGTTTTAGATTTTCTTGTGAGGATATATTTTTTCCTCTTTCCTTAATTTTTTTTGCTCATGCTCCTTCGCATATCACCAGATATGCCTAGAATTGCTGAAGAAAGTAGTTAATTTGAATACTCATATGAATTCCAAAGATAATATTTCAAAATTGATATTTGCCGTATTACTCTGGAGCCATTCACAATAAAATAATAAATATTCCATAGTTGTTATATCAAACGTTTAGTTCGAGAATTATTAAAATGAAAGACCGATCGCAAGAATTCGAGTATATTTTAATTAATAGTCCGCATAATAGTGGTGCTGTGGAATTTCTCAGGAATCTTGTGATAGAGGATCCAGCCTTCTTTGAATTAAGTACTCATTTTCAAAATGTGAATGAAACCGTTGATGAGTTCAAAACACGACTCTGGTTGAGTGACCCAGTATATAATGACCAATTCAATTACAATTTGGAAGACGTGGAGTGGAAAGAATTTCTCATGAACACTCAATTTGTAACAGGCCTTAGACCACAGATAAGAAGTAAAGTATTGACAGAAATAAAAATAAAAGACTTATGTTTGATAGAAGACAAGTACGAGATATGTGGATTTGCTAAATTCATTGGAAGTAATGAATGTCAACAGATTCAGACAAATAGAAATGATCCAAATATAATTGATAAGACTAGTTGTAATAATGGTGAAAATATCGAGGATGAAGATAGATATAGCGAAGAAAATTACGTATTAACGAATGAAGGAGATTATTTAGAGTTAAACTTAGGAATAGGAGGAGAGTCAGAAGATACGAGTGAAGAAGACATGGATATGGAAGAAAGTGAAATGATAGATTCAGAATTAGTAGATAGTGACCAAGAGGAGAAAGGTCAGTTTAAGATAGATTTCTGGAAAAAGATATTTCCAAAGATGGATAAAAAAGGTAGTAAAACGGATGATTTAGAATTAGAAGATAGTGACCAAGAGAAAATAGGTCGGCTTACGGAAGATATTGAGAGAAATATATTTTTGAAGATGGAGACAAATGGAGAAGAAATGATAGATTCAGAGTTGAAAGAAAGCGACCAAGTGAAAATAGAGCAGTTTACGGCAGATATAGAGAGGAAGATATTTATGAATGAAACAGAAACAAGAAGTCTAGAGCAAGAAGGAAATAAGAAGGAAGTTGCGGCAGAAATGAAGAAGTTGATGATAGATTCAATTACTTTTGGAGATTTTGAAGACGGGGAAATTGAAGAATTGATTTTAAATGCACAGGATGATGCCAGAGACACAGCAAAGGTCACAGACACAAGTTTCACTGAAAGTAACGTTCTCGAAGAGGATGCTGAAATTTTTGAGAGTATCTTATGGGATTCCTTGATTTTTGTAGAACAAAAGAGAATGATTCCAGAGTTTTCATCAATGCAGTTGACGGAAGCATCAGATCCGGTAAGCATAAGTGTACATAATCCAATTGTATTTTATAGCAAGTGCATAGCGGAGGATGAATGTTTCGCAACAGGATTCGTTCAAAACAAGGTGTTCAGTCAGACATGGGAATCTCATAGGATCAGGTACAGAGCCTACGACAAGAGGACCTTTCACAGTGGAAAGAAAACTCGACCATTGGCAAGGATACAAGCTATACATAACAGTTAGAGGTAATTCATTGTTACAAAAGTTGATCAGATTTGTAATAGGTTTTATTCTATTCGGTTTTGGTAATAGTAATATCTGTCATCCTAAAGTCAATTTTGTCATCCGATTAAATTTGAATGGTTTTATAAGATGCAGAAAACGAAGATAACTCAAATTTATGTCATTATGTTGGATAGAATCAACTTAGAAATTATTATTTTCGCCTTTTCGAATATATTTTCCATTTATTCTTGTGTTAAATAATTTTTATTGCAGTTTTGGTGAAATTTGATTCATTTTTATGTCAATGTAATCATTTTGGAGCAAAGAGATAAAGTGTGTGGTCATCAGAATTTTCTTCATTGTTTTTAAAATTATTTTATTTACGACTAACAGCTATAGAACAAAAATATGAATTTTTTCAACAGTAGATTCAAATAAGTAATTTTGCTACGTTTGGTATTATGAGATTGTTAAAGATACAAGTAAAGTTTAATCTAGATTTGTTTACACGGATGCCAGGTAGTAATTTTGTCATATACTCAGGAATTTGGCTCTTCTGTCCGTTGGTAGCCAACTTGTGCTTTAGAATTGCAGTCATTTTTAGCTGCAAATCCAAATCCCAAGTGTTTTGTAAATAGTAAATTGAAATAGTTTTGATTCACCGGATGCCAGGGCATATGTAATTAATATGATCGCCAGGAAGTTGCTTCTCCTGTCCACGAGGTAGGCTACCAGAGCTTCAGTTTGGAAATTTTATTTTGTAAATCATGAGGATTGAGATTAGAAAGAATCTGAGAATAAAGTGTATTTAGCGAACATAATTTCAATAAGTTGTAGGATTTCAGGCAAATAAGGAATTTATGAGATTTTTATTTTTCCAAGACTTTATGATGAATTGTCTGTCGGTAATTTTATATCAGTTATTGATGGAGTTGAGACTAAGAGTTTCAATTAGAAAAACAGATTATGATAGATGATTTGTGAAGTGTTGAAAGAGCTTCTGGAATTTCTTTAAGAAGGGTATGAAAATACAAATTAAGGTAGTTTAAGTCCGAACTAAAACTCTGGTGGGTAATTAAGAAATGAAATTTTGAATGAATGATTAAGGTTAAGTGACGTTAATAGCAATTATATGAGATTTATGGCTAAAATCTCATTTAATAAAAAAGATGTTAAGATTATTTTATGTAGTATTATGTAGCAAATTTCCACGCAATTATTCTTAAGATTGTACTGCAGAATATGTCCACTTGTTTCAGTGTACCAAGACTACTCTCCTACTGTTGAGACAAAAGTTGAGTAAGAATAACCATGACAGGGGTAAGAAGAACGAAAATTTTAAGAGATCAATGAAGGAGGGAAGAACAAATTTACAAGAAGTTCGGCAACTGAAGGTTCAATCATGACGATTCCAACAAAATGGGGTAAATCAAGACAATCTAATGGCGACTACAAAACTGCTGTTTACTCAAACAAAGATTCATATGACAAAGATCAAAATCCAATTCTACGTCAAGCAGCAGTAGGTCACCGGAGACATCGCATTCAAAACAACAATCATCAGCAAAAAAATCACACGACGAAAACTGATACCCGAGAAAGCAGCGCCAGCAATTATACATGAAACCCAGTACCCAGCATCGAACACTTGTAAATGTGCAGTGAATCTACCCCACAAAACTATGACACAAACCTCCCGAAAACATCACCATTGGATTGAGTGGCCGTGTAGAGACATTAGGTGTAATAATTGGGTCAAGGTTGAAGAAATGTCCATATAACAATAGCCATTTCCAGATTTTTTCTAAATTGTGCTTTGGAGAAAGCAAATTTCTAAGAAGGGGAGGATTGTAAGGGTCAGCAAATTCATAGTTTGCTGAACTCTGACGAAATTGAGGAATGTGCTTTCTTGCAAGCAAGCAATAGGGGTATATGAACTATTTGTAAATACGATTGACGTCAATAACGTATATTGTTATATTGGCATTTTGGATTTTATATATAGGAGTCAATAGTCGAAGCTACGAGGGTGAGAAAAGTTAGTCAAGTTATGAGTCAGTTAGGAGTTAGTCAAGTTAGGAGTTAGTCAAGTTATGAGTTAGTCTAGAAGATTGTAGTTAGTTAGTGATAATGTAGTTAGTGATAAATAAGTTAGTGCGTGTGTTAAGAAGTTAGAAGTTTGTAAATATTCATCAATGTAGTTTGAAAGCCGGGAGCAATCGGAGTCTGGTAACTTAATCTTTATATTCTTTATCTTTTTAAATACATTTTATTATTTGTTAAAAAATTATTCCAAGTCCTGTGCAAGTCATTCTCCCCTTTCAGGAGTATTCCAAGAGTAGATAAGTACAAATATAATATCCTCACAGTTCAGCAAAGAACCCAATCTACCAAATATAAATTTATTGTAAGTGGGAAACCCTTACAGAATAAGTCGAAATCACGCTTTTCCGCGCAGATTTTCACGATCAAAAAGTTAATATTCCTATCCAGGACCTCATAATATGTATGAATCCATCGACAAAAACATCGTATCTTGTATTTTCAGAGCGCTATCTGCAGTTATATGAAGTTTGAAATAAGTCAAATTTACCACATTCGAAGCAGTTTCAAAGTATCGCAAATCACATGAATCCATCAAATACAACATAATACGCATGAATCCGTCCTCAAATGCGAAAAATTTTGCGTTTCCAGCGGGTTATCAGCGTTTTTTCTGAGTCATGTTGAGGAATTTTTGATTCTGTAAATCTGCAAAGAAGCAAGAATTTGCTTCAAAAATGCGGTATATGGCAGAATCTAGCACCAAATACATCATATTCCGTGTTTTTAGGGTGCTATTTGCAGTTTTCCAAACCTAGGAATAAGTCGAGATCACGCTTTTCCGCGCAGATTTTCACAATCAAAAATTTCATATTCCTATCCAGGACCTTATCATATGTATAAAAACATCGACAAAACATTGTATCTCGTGTTCTCAGAGCGCTATCTGCAGTTATATGAAGTTTTAAATAAGTCAAAATTACCACATTCTGAGCAGTTTCAAAGTATCGCAAATCACATAAATCTATGCAATACAACATAATACGCATGAATCCGTCCTCAAATGCAAGAAATTTTGCGTTTCCAGCGAGTTATCAGCGTTTTTTCTGAGTCTCGTTGAGAAATTTTTGATCCTGTAAATCTGCTCAGGAGCAAGATTTTTGCTTAAAAAATGCGTTATATGGCAGAATATAGCACGAAATACATCATATTTCGTGTTCTTAGAGTGCTATTTGCAGTTTTACAAACTTTGGAATATGTCGAGATCACGCTTTTCCACGCAGATTCTCACGATCAAGAAGTCAATATTTCTATCCAAGGCCTCATATTATGTATGAATCCATCGACAAAAACATCGTATCTCGTGTTTTCAGAGCGCTATCTGCAGTTATATGAAGTTTGAAATAAGTTTAAATTTCCACATTCTGAGCAGTTTTAAAGTATCGCAAATCACATAAATCTATCCAATACAACATAATACGCATGAATCCGTCCTCAAATGCAGAGAATTCTGCGTTTCCAGCGAATTATCAGCGTTTTTTCTGAGTCTCGTTAAGAAATTTTTGATTCTGTAAATCTGCTCAGAAGCAAGATTTTGCTTCAAAAATGCGTTATATGGCAGAACCTAGCACTAAATACATCATATTCCGTGTTTTTAGAGTGCTATTCGCAGTTTCACAAACTCAGGATTAAGTCGAGATCACGCTTTTTCGCGAAGATTTGTACAATCAAAAAGTTCATATTCCTATCCAGGACCTCATAATATTTATGAATCAATCGACAAAAACATCGTATCTCGTGTTTTCAGAGCGCTATCTGCAGTTATATGAAATTTGAGTATCGCAAATCACATAAATCTATCCAATACAACATTATATGCATGAATCCATCCTCAAATGCACAAAATTTTGCGTTTCCAGCGAGTTATCATCGATTTTTCTGAGTCTCGTTGAAAAATTTTTGATTCTGTAAATCTGCTCAGAAGCAAGATTTTGCTTCAAAAATGCGTTATATGGCAGAATATAGCACCAAATACATCATATTTCGTGTTTTTAGAGTGCTATTCGCAGTTTCACAAACTTAGGAATAAGTCGAGATCACGCTCTTTCGCGCAGATTTGTACAATCGAAAAGTTCATATTCCTTGCCAGGACCTCATAACATTCATGGATCCATCGACAAAAACATTGTATCTCGTGTTTTCAGAGCGCTATCTGCAGTTATATGGAATTTGAAATAAGTCAAAATTACCACATTCTGAGCAGTATTAAAGTATCGCAAATCACATAAATCTATCCAATACAACATAATACGCATGAATCCATCCTCAAATGCACAAAATTTTGCGTTTCCAGCAAGTTATCAGCGTTTTATCTGAGTCTCGTTGAAAAATTTCTGATTCTGTAAATCTGCTCAGAAGCAAGATTTTGCTTCAAAAATGCGTTATATGGCAGAATCTAGCACCACATACATCATATTTCGTGATTTTAGAGTGTTATTCGCAGTTTTACAAACTTTGGAATAAGTCGAGATCACGCTGTTCCACGCATATTCTCACAATTAGAAAGTTACCCTTTCTATCCAATATGTATGAATCCATCGACAAAAACATCGTATCTCGTGTTTTCAGAGCGCTATCTGCAGTTATATGAGGTTTGAAATAAGTTAAAATTACCACATTCTGAGCAGTTTCAAAGTATCGCAAATCACATAAAATCATCCAATACAACATAATACGCATGAATCCGTCCTCAAGTGCGAAAAATTTCTCGTTTCCAGCGAGTTATCAGCGTTTTTTCTGAGTCTTGTTTAGAAATCTTTGATTCTGTAAATCTGCTCAGAAGCAAGATTTTGCTTTAAAAATGCGTTATATGGCAGAATATAGAGTTCATATTCCAATCCAGGACCTCATAATATGTATGAATCCATCGACAAAAACATCGCATCTCGTGTTTTCAGAGCGCTATCTGCAGTTATATGAAATTTGAAATAAGTCAAAATTACCACATTCTGAGCAGTATTAAAGTATCGCAAATCACATAAATCTATCCAATACAACATTAAATGCATGAATCCATCCTCAAATGCACAAGATTTTGCGTTTCCAGCGAGTTATCATCGATTTTTCTGAGTCTTGTTGAAAAATTTTTGATTCTGTAAATCTGCTCAGAAGCAAGATTTTGCTTCAAAAATGCGTTATATGGCAGAATATAGCACCAAATACATCATATTTCGTGTTTTTAGAGTACTATTTGCAGTTTCACAAACTTAGGAATAAGTCGAGATCACGCTCTTTCGCGCAGATTTGTACAATCGAAAAGTTCATATTCCTTGCCAGGACCTCATAACATCCATGAATCCATCGACAAAAACATTGTATCTCGTGTTTTCAGAGCGCTATCTGCAGTTATATGGAATTTGAAATAAGTCAAAATTACCACATTCTGAGCAGTATTAAAGTATCGCAAATCACATAAATCTATCCAATACAACATAATACGCATGAATCCATCCTCAAATGCACAAAATTTTGCGTTTCCAGCAAGTTATCAGCGTTTTATCTGAGTCTCGTTGAAAAATTTCTGATTCTGTAAATCTGCTCAGAAGCAAGATTTTGCTTCAAAAATGCGTTATATGGCAGAATCTAGCACCACATACATCATATTTCGTAATTTTAGAGTGCTATTCGCAGTTTTACAAACTTTGGAATAAGTCGAGATCACGCTGTTCCACGCATATTCTCACAATTAGAAAGTTACCCTTTCTATCCAATATGTATGAATCCATCGACAAAAACATCGTATCTCGTGTTTTCAGAGCGCTATCTGCAGTTATATGAGGTTTGGAATAAGTTAAAATTACCACATTCTGAGCAGTTTCAAAGTATCGCAAAACACATAAATTTATCCAATACAACATAATACGCATGAATCCGTCCTAGAGTGCGAAAAATTTCTCGTTTCCAGCGAGTTATCAGCGTTTTTTCTGAGTCTTGTTTAGAAATTTTTGATTCTGTAAATCTACTCAGAAGCAAGATTTTGCTTTAAAAATGCGTTATATGGCAGAATATGAAGTTCATATTCAAATCCAGGACCTCATAATATGTATGAATCCATCGACAAAAACATCGCATCTCGTGTTTTCAGAGCGCTATCTGCAGTTATATGAAGTTTGAAATAAGTCAAAATTACCACATCCTGAGCAGTTTCAAAGTATCGCAAATCACATAAATCCATCCAAAACAACATAATACGCATGAATCCGTCCTCGAATGCAAAAAATTTTTGATCCTGTAAATCTGCTCAGAAGCAAGATTTTGCTTCAAAAATGCGTTATATGGCAGATTCTAGCACCAAATACATCATATTTTGTGTTTTTAGAGTGCTATTTGCAGTTTTACAAACTCTGGAATAAGTCAAAATCACGCTCTCCCGCGCAGATTTTCACAATCAAAAAGTTCATAATCCTATCCAGGACCCAATAATATGTATGAATCTATCGACAAAAATATCGTATCTCGTGTAATCAGACCGCTATCTGCAGTTATATGAAGTTTGAAATAAGTCAAAATTACCACATCTTGAGCAGTTCCAAAGTATCGCAAATCACATGAATCTATCCAATACAACATAATAAGCATGAACCTGTTCTCAAATGCAAAAAATTTTGCGTTTCCAGCGGGTTATCAGCGTTTTTTCTGAGTCTCGTTGAGAAATTTTTTATTCTTCTAATCTGCTCAGGAGCAGGATTTTGCTTCAAAAATGCGTAATATGGCAGAATCTAGCACCAAATACAACATATTTTGTGTTTTTAGAGTGCTATTCGCAGTCATACAAACTTTGGAATAAGTCGAGATCACGCTTATCCGCGCAGATTTTCACAATCAAAAAGTCCATATTCCTATCCAGGACCTCATGATATGTATGAATCCATCGACACAAACATCGTATCTCGTGCTTCCAGAGCGCTATCTGCAGTTATATGGAGCTTGAAATAAGTCAAAATTACCACATTCTGAGCAGTTTCAAAGTATCGCAAATCACATAAATCTATCCAATACAACATAATACGCATGAATTTGTCCTCAAATGCAAAAAATTCTGCGTTTCATGCGAGTTATCAGCGTTTCTTCCGAGTCACGTTGAGAAATTTTTGATTCTATAAATCTGCTCAGAAGCAAAATTTTGCTTCAAAAATGCGTTATATGGCAGAATATTGCACCAAATACATCATATTATGTGTTTTTAGAGTGCTATTTGCAGTTTCACAAACTTTGGAATAAGTCGAAATCACGCTTTTCCGCGCAGATTTTCACAATCAAAAAGTTCATATTCATATCCAGGACCTCAGAATCTGTATGAATCTATCGACAAAAACATCGTATCTCGTGTTTTCAGTGCGCTATCTGCAGTTATATGAAGTTTGGAATAAGTTAATATCACCACATTCTGAGCAGTTTCTATGTATCGCAAATCACATAAATCTATCCAATACAACATGATACGCATTAATCTGTCCTCAAATGCAGAAAATTTTGCGTTTCCAGCGGGTTATCAGCGTTCTTTCTGAGTCTTGTTGAGAAATTTTTGATTCTATAATTCTGCTCAGAAGCCAGATTTTGCTTCAAAAATGCGATATATGGCAGAATCTGGCAACAAATACATCATATTTCGTGTTTTCAGAGTGCTATTCGCAGTTTTGCAAACTCTTGAATAAGTCGAAATCACGCTTTTCCGCACAAATATTCACAATCAAAAAGTTCAAATTCCTATCTAGGACCTCCTAATATGTACGAATCTATCAAAAAAACATCGTTTCTCGTGTTTTTAGAGCGCTATCTGCAGTTATATGTAGTTTGAAATAAGTCAAAATCACCACATTCTGTGTAGTTTCAAAGTATCGCAAATCACATAAATCTATCTTACAACATAATACGCAATAATCCATCCTCGAATGCTCAAAATTTTGCGTTTCCAGTGAGTTATCAGCATTCTTTTTGAGTTCCGTTGAGAAATTTTTATTTCTGTAAATCTGCTCAGAAGCAAGATTTTGCTTCAAAAATGCGTTATATGCCAGAATGAAGCTCCAAATACATCATATTTTGTGTTCTTAGAGTGCTATTTGCAGTTTTCAAACTTTGGAATGAGTAGAAATCACGCTTCTCTGCGCAGATTTTCACAATCAAGAAGTTCATATTCCCATCCGAGACCTCATAATATGTATGAATCTATCGACAAAAACATCGTATCTCGTGTTTTCAGAGCGCTATCTGCAGTTATATGAAGTTTGAAATAAGTCAAAATTACCACATTCTGAGCAGTTTCAAAGTATCGCAAATCACATAAATCTATCCAATAAAACATAACACGCATGAATCCGTCCTCAAATGCACAAAATTTTGCGTTTCCAGCGAGTTATCAGCGTTTTTTCTGAGTCTCGTTGAGGAATTTTTGATTCTGTATATCTGCTCAGAAGCAAGATTTTGCTCCAAAAATGCGTTATATGGCCGAATCTAGCACCAAAAACATCATATTTTGTGTTCTTAGAGTGCTATTTGCAGTTTTACAAACTTTGGAATAAGTCGAAATCACGCTTTTTTGCGCAGATTTTTACAATCAAAAAGTTCATATTTCTATCCAGGACCTCATGATATGTATAAATCTATCGACAAAAACATCGTTTCTCGTGTTTTCAGAGCGCTATCTGCAGTTATATGAAATTTGAAATAAGTCAAAATTACCACATTCTGAGCAGTCTCAAAGTATCGCAAGTCACATAAATCTATTCAATAAAACATAACACGCATGAATCTGTCCTAAAATGCACAAAATTTTGCGATTCTAGCGAGTTATCAGCGTTCTTTCTGAGTCTCGTTGAGAAATTTTTGATTGTGTAAATCTGCTCAGAAGCAAGATTTTGCTTCAAAAATGCGTTATATGGCAGAATCTAGCACCAAATACATCATATTTCGTGTTTTCAGAGTGCTATTTGCAGTTTTCAAACTTTGGAATAAGTCGAAATCACGCTCTTACGCGCAGATTTTCACAATCAAGAAGTTCATTTTCCTATGCGTGACCTCATAATATGTATGAATCTATCGACAAAAAAAAACGTATCTCGTGTTTTCAGAGCGCTATCTGCAGTTATATATATGAAGTTTGAAATAAGTCAAAATTACCACATTCTGAGCAGTTTCAAAGTATCGCAAATCACATAAAACTATCCAATGAAACATAACACGCATGAATCCGTCCTCAAATGCACAAAATTTTGCGTTTCCAGCGAGTTATCAGCGTTTTTTCTGAGTTTGGTTGAGAAATTTTTGACTCTGTAAATCTGCTCAGGAGCAAGACTTTGCTCCAAAAATGCGTTATATGGCAGAATCTAGCACCAAATACATAATATTTTGTGTTCTTAGAGTGCTATTCGAATTTTCACAAACTTTGAGATAGGTCGAAATCACGCTTTTCCGCGCAGATTTTTACAATCAGAAAGTTCATATTCCTATCCAGGACCTTATAATATGTATGAATCTATCGACAAAAGCATCGTATCTCGTGTTTTCAGAGCGCTATCTGCAGTTATATGAAGTTTGAAATGAGTCAAAATTACCACATTCTGAGCAGTTTCAAAATATCGCAAATCCCATAAATCTATCCAATACAACATAATACGCATGAATCCGTCCTCAAATGCACAAAATTTTGCGTTTCCAGCGAGTTATCAGCGTTTTTTCTGAGTCTCGTTGAGAAACTTTTGATTCTGTAAATCCGCTCAGAAGCAAGATTTTGCTTAAAAAATGCGTTATATGGCAGAATGTAGCACCAAATACATCATATTTTGTGTTTTTAGAGTGCTATTTGCAGTTTTACAAACTTTGGAATAAGTCGAGATATCACCTTTCCGCGCAGATTTTCACAATCAAAAAGTTCATATTCCCATCCAGGACCTTATAATATGTATGAATCTATCGACAAAAACATCGTATCTCGTGTTTTCAGAGCGCTATCTGCAGTTATATGAAGTTTGAAATAAGTCAAAATCACCACATTCCGAGCAGTTTCAAAGTATCGCAAATCACATAAATCTATTCAATACAACATAATACGCATGAATCCGTCCTCAAATGCAAAAAATTCTGCGTTTCCAGCGAGTTATCAGCGTTTTCTCTGAGTCTTGTTAAGAAATTTTTGATTCTGTAAATCTGCTCAAAAGCAAGATTTTGCTTAAAAGAGGCGTAATATGGCAGAATCTAGCACCAAATACGTCATATTTCGTGTTTTGAGAGTGCTATTCGCCGTTTTACAAACTTTGGAATAAGTCGAGATCACGCTTCCCCGCGCAGATTTTCACAATCAAAAAGTTCATATTCCTATCCAGGACCTCAACATATGTATGAATCTATCGACAAAAACATCGTAACTCTTGTTTTTGGAGCGCTATCTGCAGTTATATGAAGTTTGAAATAAGTCAAAATTACTACATTCTGAGCAGTTTCAAAGTATCGCAGATCACATAAATCTATCCAATACAACATATTACGCATGAATGTGTCCTCAAATGCACAAAATTTTGCGTTACCAGCGAGTTATCAGCGTTTTTTCTGAGTCACGTTGAGAAACTTTTGATTCTGTAAATCTGCTCAGAAGCAAGATTTTGCTCCAAAAATGCGTTATACGGCAGAATCTAGCACCAAATCCATCATATTTCGTGTTTTTAGAGTGCTATTTGCAGTTTTACAAACTTTGGAATAAGTCGAGATCTCACCTTTCCGCGCAGATTTTCACAATCAAAAAGTTGATATTCTCATCCAGGATCTCATAATATGTATGAATCTATCGACAAAAAGATCGTATCTCGTGTTCTCAGAGCGCTATCTGCAGTTATATGAAGTTTAAATAAGTCAAAATTACCACATTCTGAGCAGTTTCAAAGTATCGCAAATCACATAAATCTATCCAAAACAACATAATACGCATGAATCCGTACTCAAATGCGAGAAATTCTGCGGTTCCAGCGGGATATCAGCGTTTTTTCTGAGTCTCGCTGAGAAATTTTTGATTCTGTCAATCTGCTCAGAAACAAGATTTTGCTTCAAAAATGCGTTATATGGCAGAAGCTAGCACCAAATACATCTTATTTCGTGTTTTTAGAGTGCTATTTGCAGTTTTACAAACTTAGGAATAAGTCGAGATCACGCTTTTCCGCGCAGATTCTCACAATCAAAAAGTTCATATTCTTATCCAAGACCTCATGATATGTATAAATCAAACGACAAAAACATCGTATCTCGTGTTTTCAGAGCGCTATCTGCAGTTATATGAAGTTTGAAATAAGTCAAAATTATCACATCCTGAGCAGTTTCAAAGTATCGCAACTCACATAGATCTATCCAATACAACATTATACGCATGAATCCATCCTCAAATGCACAAAATTTTGCGTTTCCAGCGAATTATCAGCGTTTTTTCTGAGTCTCGTTGGAAAATTTTTGATTCTGTTAATCTGCTTAGAAGCAAGATTTTGCTTCAAAAATGCGTCATATGGCAGAATCTAGCACCAAATATATCATATTTCGTGTTTTTAGAGTGCTATTTGCAGTTTTACAAACTTAGGAATAAGTCGAGATCACGCTTTTCCGAGCAAATTTTCACAATCAAAAAGTTCATATTCCTATCCAGGACCTCATAATATGTATGAATCCATCGACAAAACATCGTACCTCGTGTTTTTAGAGCGCTATCTACAGTTATATGAAGTTTGAAATAAGTCAAAATTACCACATTCTGAGCAGTTTCAAAGTATCGCAAATCACATAAATCCATCCAATGCAACATTAAACGCATGAATCCATGCTCAAATGCAGAAAATTTTGCGTTTGCAGCGAGTTATCAGGGTTTTTTCTGAGTCTCGTTGAGAAATTTTTGATTCTGTAAATCTGCTCAGAAGTGAGATTTTGCTTCAAAAATGCGTTATATGGCAGAATCTAGCACCAAATACATCATATTACGTGTTTTCAGAGTGATATTTGCAGTTTTACAAACTTTGGAATAAGTCGAGATCACGCTTTTCCACGCAGATTCTCACAATCAAAAAGTTAATATTTCTATCCAAGACCTCATAATATGTATGAATCCATCGACAAAAACATCGTATCTTGTCTTTTCAAAGCGCTATCTGCAGTCATACGAAGTTTGGAATAAGTCAAAATTACCACATTCTGGGCAGTTTTGAAGTATCGCAAATCACATAAATCTATCCAATACAACATAATACGCATGAATCCGTCCTCAACTGCTGAAGATTTTGCGTTTACAGCGGGTTATCAGCGTTTTTTCTAAGTCTTGTTGAGAAATTTTTGATTCTGTTAATCTGCTCAGAAGCAAGATTTTGCTTCAAAAATGCGTTATATGTCAGAATCTAGCACCAAATACATCTTATTTTGTGTTTTTAGAGTGCTATTCGCAGTTTTACAAACTCAGGAATAAATCGAGATCACGCTTTTTTCGCGCAAATTTGTACAATCAAAAAGTTTATATTCCTATCCAGGACCTCATAATATTCATGAATCCATCGACAAAAACATCGTATCCCGTGTTTTCAGAGCGCTATCTGCAGTTATATGAAGTTTGAAATAAGTCAAAATTACCACATTCTGGGCAGTTTCAAGGTATCGCAAATCACATAAATCTATCCAATACAACATAATACGCATGAAATGTCCTCGAATGCAGAAAATTCCGCGTTTCCAGCGAGTTATCAGCATTCTTTCTGAGTCTCGTTGAGAAATTTTTGTTTCTGTGAATCTGCTCAGAAGCAAGATTTTGCTTTAAAAAAGCGTTATATGGCAGAATCTAGCCCCAAATACATCATATTTCGTGTTTTTAGAGTGCTATTTGCAGTTTTACAAACTTTGGAATAAGTCGAGATCTCGCCTTTCCGCACAGATTTTCACAATCATAAAGTTGATATTCTCATCCAGGATCTCATAATATGTATAAATCTATCGACAAAAAGATCGTATCTCGTGTTCTCAGAGCGCTATCTGCAGTTATATGAAGTTTAAATAAGTCAAAATTACCACATTCTGAGCAGTTTCAAAGCATCGCAAATCACATAAATCTATCCAAAACAACATAATACGCATGAATCCGTCCTCAAATGCGAAAAATTTTGCGTTTCCAGCGGGAAATCAGCGTTTTTTCTGAGTCTCGTTGAGAAATTTTTGATTCTGTCAATCTGCTCAGAAGCAAGATTTTGCTCCAAAAATGCGTTATATGGCTGAATCTAGCACCAAATACATCATATTTCGTGTTTTTAGAGTGCTATTTGCAGTTTTACAAACTTTAGAATAAGTCGGGATCACGCTTTTCCGCGCAGATTCTCACAATCAAAAAGTTCATATTCCTATCCAAGACCTCATGATATGTATGAATCAAACGACAAAAACATCGTATCTCGTGTTTTCAGAGCGCTATCTGCAGTTATATGAAGTTCAAGTATCAAAAATCACATTAATCTATCCAATACAACAAAATACGCATGAATCCGTCCTCAAATGCATAAAATTCTGCGTTTTACAGCGAGTTATCAGCGGTTTTTCTGAGTCTCGTTGAGAAATTTTTGATACTGTGAATCTGCTCAGAAGCAAGATTTTGCTTTGAAAATGCGTTATATGGCAGAATCTAGCACCAAATACATCATGTTCCGTGTTCTTAGAGTGCTATTCGCAGTTTTACAAACTTTGGAATGAGTCAAGATCACGCTTTTCCGAGCAGATTTTCACAATCAAAAAGTTCATATTCCAATCCAAAACCTCATAATATGTATGAATCCATCGACAATAACATCGTATCTTGTGTTTTCAGAGCGCTATCTGCAGTTATATGAAGTTTGAAATAAGTCAAAATTACCACATTCTGAGCAGTTTCAAGGTATCGCAACTCACATAAATCCATCCAATACAACAATATACGCATGAATCCATCCTCAAATGCACAAAATTTTGCGTTTCCAGCGAGTTATCAGCGTTTATTCTGAGTCTCGTTGAAAAATTTTTGATTCTGTAAATCTGCTCAGAAGCAAGATTTTGCTACAAAAATGCGTCATATGGCAGAATCTAGCACCAAATATATTATATTTCGTGTTTTTAGAGTGCTATTTGCAGTTTTACAAACTTAGGAATAAGTCAAGATCACGCTTTTCCGAGCAAATTTTCACAATCAAAAAGTTCATATTCCTATCCAGGACCTCATAATATGTATTAATCCATCGACAAAACATCGTATCTCGTGTTTTTAGAGCGCTATCTACAGTTATATGAAGTTTGAAATAAGTCAAAATTACCACATTCTGAGCAGTTTCAAAGTATCGCAAATCACATTAATCTATGCAATACAACATATTGAGCATGAATCCGTCCTCAAATGCAAGAAATTTTGCGTCTCCAGCGAGTTATCAGCGTTCTCTCTAAGTCTCGTTGAGAAATTTTTTGATTCTGTAAATCTGCTCAGAAGCAAGATTTTGCTTCAAAAATGCGTTATATGGCAGAATATAGCACCAAATACATCATATTTCATGTTTTAAGAGTGCTATTTGCAGTTTCACTAACTTTGTAATAAGTTGAAATAACGCTTTTCCGCGCAGATTTTCACGATCAAAAAGTCCATATTCCTATCCAAGACCTCATAATATGTATGTATCCATCGACAAAAACATCGTATCTCGTGTTTTCAGAGCGCTATCTGCAGTTAAATGAAGTTTGAAATAAGTCAAAATTACCACATTCTGAGCAGTTTCAAAGTATCGCAAATCACATAAAATCTATCCAATACAACATTATACGCATGAATCCATCCTCAAATGCAAGAAATTTTGCGTTTCCAGCAAGTTATCGGCGTTTTTTCTGAGTCTCGTCGAGAAATTTTTGACTCTGTAAATCTGCTCAGAAGGAAGATTTTGCTTTAAAAGTGCGTTATATGGCAGAATCTAGCACCAAATACATCTTATTTTGTGTTTTAAGAGTGCTATTTGCAGTTTTACAAACTTAGGAATAAGTCGAGATCACGCTTTTTCGCGCAGATTTGTACAATCAAAAAGTTCATATTCCTATCCAGGACCTCATGATATGTATGAATCCATCGACAAAAACATCGTATCTCGTGCTTTCAGAGCGCTATCTGCAGTTATATGAAGTTTGGAATAAGTCAAAATTACCACATTCTGAGCAGTTTCAAAGTATCGCAAATCACATAAATCTATCCAATACAACATAATACGCATGAAATGTCCTCGAATGCAGAAAATTCCGCGTTTCCAGCAAATTATCAGTATCTTTTCTGAGTCTTGTTGAGAAATTTTTGATTCTGTGAATCTGCTCAGAAGCAAGATTTTGCTTTAAGAATGCGTTATATGGCAGAATCTAGCACCAAATACATCATATTTCGTGTTTTTAAAGTGCTATTTGCAGTTTTACTAACTTTGGAATGAGTCGAAATCACGATCTTCCGCGCAGATTTTCACAATCAAAAAGATCATATTCCTATCCAGGACCTCATAATATGTATGAATCCATCGACAAAAACATCGTATCTCGTGTTTTCAGAGCGCTATCTGCAGTTATATGAAGTTTGAAATAAGTCAAAATTACCACATTCTGAGCAGTTTCAAAGTATCGCAAATCGCATTAATCTATCCAATACACCATAATACGCATGAATCCGTTCCCAAATGCAAAAAACTCTGCGTTTGCAGCAAGTTATTAGCGTTTTTTTCTGAGTCTCGTTGAGGAATTTTTGATCCTGTAAATCTGCTCAGAAGCAAGATTTTGCTCCAAAAATGCGTTATATGGCAGAATCCAGAACCAAATACATCATATTCTGTGTTTTTAGAGTGCTATTTGCAGTTTCACAAACATTGGAATAAGTCGAGATCACGCTTTTCCGCGCAGATTCTCACAATCAAAAAGTTCATATTCCCATCCAGGACCTTATAATATGTATGAATCTATCGACAAAAACATCGTATCTCGTGTTTTCAGACCGCTATCTGCAGTTATATGAAGTTTGAAATAAGTTGAAATTACCACATTCTGGGCAGTTTTAAAGTATCGCAGATCACATTACTCTATCCAATACAACATAATACGCATGAATCCGTCCTCAAATGCGAAAAATTTCTCGTTTCCAGCGAGTTATCAGCGTTCTTTCTGAGTCTCGTTGAGAAATTTTTGACTCTATGAATCTGCTCAGAAGCAAGATTTTGCTTCAAAAATACGTTATATGGCAGAATATGAAGTTCATATCCCAATCCAGGACCTCATAATATGTATGGATCCATCGACAAAAACATCGCATCTCGTGTTTTCAGAGCGCTACCTGCAGTTATATGAAGTTTGAAATAAGTCAAAATTACCACATTCTGAGCAGTTTCAAAGTATCGCAAATCACATTAATCTATCCAAAACAACATAATACGCACGAATCCGTCCTCAAATGCAAAAAATTTTTGATTCTGTAAATCTGCTCAGAATCATGATTTTGTTTCACAAATGCGTTATGTGGCAGGATCTAGCACCAAATACATCATATTTTGTGTTCTTAGAGTGCTATTTGCAGTTCTCAAACTTTGGAATAAGTCGAAGTCACGCTTTTCCGCGCAGATTTTCACAATCAAGAAGCTCTTATTCCTATCCGGGACCTCATAATATGTATGAATCTATCGACAGAAACATCGTATCTCGTGTTTTCAGAGCGCTATCTGCAGTTATATGAAGTTTGAAATAAGTCAAAATTACCACATTCTGAGCAGTTTCAAAGTATCGCAAATCACATAAATCTATCCAATGAAACATAACACGCATGAATCCGTCCTCAAATGCACAAAATTTTGCGTTTCCAGCGAGTTATCAGCGTTTTTTCTGAGTCTCGTTGAGAAATTTTTGATTCTGTAAATCTGCTCAGAAGCAAGATTTTGCTTCAAAAATGCGTTATATGGCAGAATCTAGCACCAAATACATCATATTTTGTGTTCTTAGAGTGCTATTTGCAGATTCACAAACTTTGGAATAAGTCGAAATCACGCTTTTTTGCGCAGATTTTCACAATCAAAAAGTTCATATTCCTATCCAGGACCTCATAATATGTATGAATCTATCGACAAAAACATCGTATCTCGTGTTTTCAGACCGCTATCTGCAGTTATATGAAGTTTGAAATAAGTCAAAATTACCACATTCTGAGCAGTTTCAAAGGATCGCAAGTCACATAAATCTATTCAATAAAACATAACACGCATGAATCTGTCCTTTAATGCACAGAATTTTGCGTTCCCAGCGAGTTATCAGCGTTCTTTCTGAGTCTCGTTGAGGAATTTTTGATTCTGTAAATCTGCTCAGAAGCAAGATTTTGCTTCAAAAATGCGTTATATGGCAGAATCTAGCACCAAATACATCATATTTCGTGTTTTCAGAGTGCTATTTGCAGTTTTACAAACTTTGGAATAAGTTGAGATCACGCTTTTCCGCGCAGATTTTCACAATCAAAAAGTTCATATTCCCATCCAGGACCTTATAATATGTATGAATCTATCGACAAAAACATCATATCTCGTGTTTTCAGACCGCTATCTGCAGTTATATGAAGTTTGAAATAAGTTGAAATTACCACATTCTGGGCAGTTTCAAAGTATCGCAAATCACATAACTCTATCCAATACAACATAATACGCATGAATCCGTCCTCAAATGCAAATAATTTTTGATTCTGTAAATCTGCTCAGAAGCATGATTTTGTTTCAAAAATGCGTTATATGGCAGAATCTAGCACCAAATACATCATATTTTGTGTTCTTAGAGTGCTATTTGCAGTTTTCAAACTTTGGAATAAGTCGAAATCACGCTTTTCCGCGCAGATTCTCACAATCAAGAAGTTCTTATTCCTATCCGGGACCTCATAATATGTATGAATCTATCGACAAAAACATCGTATCTCGTGTTTTCAGAGCGCTTTCTGCAGTTATATGAAGTTTGAAATAAGTCAAAATTACCACATTCTGAGCAGTTTCAAAGTATCGCAAATCACATAAATCTATCCAATGAAACATAACACGCATGAATCCGTCCTCAAATGCACAAAATTTTGCGTTTCCAGCAAGTTATCAGCGTTTTTTCTGAGTCTCGTTGAGAAATTTTTGATTCTGTAAATCTGCTCAGAAGCAAGATTTTGCTTCAAAAATGCGTTATATGGCAGAATCTAGCAGCAAATACATCATATTTTGTGTTCTTAGAGTGCTGTTTGCAGATTCACAAACTTTGGAATAAGTCGAAATCACGCTTTTTTGCGCAGATTTTCACAATCAAAAAGTTCATATTCCTATCTAGGACCTCATAATATGTATGAATCTATCGACAAAAACATCGTATCTCGTGTTTTCAGACCGCTATCTGCGGTTATATGAAGTTTGAAATAAGTCAAAATTACCACATTCTGAGCAGTTTCAAAGGATCGCAAGTCACATAAATCTATTCAATAAAACATAACACGCATGAATCTGTCCTTTAATGCACAGAATTTTGCGTTTCCAGCGAGTTATCAGCGTTCTTTCTGAGTCTCGTTGAGGAATTTTTGATTCTGTAAATCTGCTCAGAAGCAAGATTTTGCTTCAAAAATGCGTTATATGGCAGAATCTAGCACCAAATACATCATGTTTCGTGTTTTCAGAGTGCTATTTGCAGTTTTACAAACTTTGGAATAAGTTGAGATCACGCTTTTCCGCGCAGATTTTCAAAATCAAAAAGTTCATATTCCCATCCAGGACCTTATAATATGTATGAATCTATCGACAAAAACATCATATCTTGTGTTTTCAGACCGCTATCTGCAGTTATATGAAGTTTGAAATAAGTTGAAATTACCACATTCTGGGCAGTTTCAAAGTATCGCAAATCACATAACTCTATCCAATACAACATAATACGCATGAATCCGTCCTCAAATGCAAATAATTTTTGATTCTGTAAATCTGCTCAGAAGCATGATTTTGTTTCAAAAATGCGTTATATGGCAGAATCTAGCACCAAATACATCATATTTTGTGTTCTTAGAGTGCTATTTGCAGTTTTCAAACTTTGGAATAAGTCGAAATCACGCTTTTCCGCGCAGATTCTTACAATCAAGAAGTTCTTATTCCTATCCGGGACCTCATAATATGTATGAATCTATCGACAATAACATCGTATCTCGTGTTTTCAGAGCGCTATCTGCAGTTATATGAAGTTTGAAATAAGTCAAAATTACCACATTCTGAGCAGTTTCTAAGTGACGCAAATCACATAAATCTATCCAATGAAACATAACACGCATGAAACCGTCCTCAAATGCACAAAATTTTGCGTTTCCAGCAAGTTATCAGCGTTTTTTCTGAGTCTCGTTGAGAAATTTTTGATTCTGTAAATCTGCTCGGAAGCAAGATATTGCTCCAAAAATGCGTTATATGGCAGAATCTAGCACCAAATACATCATATTTTGTGTTCTTAGAGTGCTATTTGCAGTTTTACAAACTTTGGAATAAGTCGAAATCACGCTTTTTTGCGCAGATTTTCACAATCAAAAAGTTCATATTCCTATCCAGGACCTCATAATATGTATAAATCTATCGACAAAAACATCGTATCTCGTGTTTTCAGAGCGCTATCTGCAGGTATATGAAGTTTGAAATAAGTCAAAATTACCACATTCTGAGCAGTTTCAAAATATCGCAAATCACATAAATCTATCCAATAAAACATAGCACGCATGAAACCGTCCTCAAATGCACAAAATTTCGCGTTTCCAGCAAGTTATAAGCGTTTTTTCTGAGTCTCGTTGAGAAATTTTTGATTCTGTAAATCTGCTCAGAAGCAAGATTTGGCTTCAAAAATGCGCTATATGGCAGAATTCAGCACCAAATACATCATATTTTGTGTTCTTAGAGTGCTATTTGCAGTTCCACAAACTTTGGAATAAGTCGAAATCACGCTTTTTTGCGCAGATTTTCACAATCAAAAAGTTCATATTCCTATCCAGGACCTCATAATATGTTTGAATCTATCGACAAAAACATCGTATCTTGTGTTTTCAGAGCGCTATCTGCAGTTATATGAAGTTTGAAATAAGTCAAAATTACCACATTCTGAGCAGTTTCAAAGTATCGCAAGTCACATAAATCTATTCAATAAAACATAACACGCATGAATCTGTCCTCAAATGCACAAAATTTTGCGTTTCCAGCGAGTTATCAGCGTTTTTTCTGAGTCTCGTTGAGAAATTTTTGATTCTGTAAATCTGCTCAGAAGCAAGATTTTGCTTCAAAAATGCGTCATATGGCAGAATCTAGCTCCAAAAACATCATATCTCGTGTTTTTAGAGTGCTATTCGAAGTTTCACAAACTTTGAGAAAGGTCGAAATCACGCTTTTCCGCGCAGATTTTCACAATCAAGAAGTTCATATTCCTATCCGGGACCTCATAATATGTATGAATCTATCGACAAAAACATCGTATCTTGTCTTTTCAAAGCGCTATCTGCAGTCATACGAAGTTTGGAATAAGTCAAAATTACCACATTCTGAGCAGTTTTGAAGTATGGCAAATCACAAAATCTATCCAATACAACATAATACGCATGAATTCGTCCTCAAATGCTGAAGATTTTGCGTTTACAGCGGGTTATCAGCGTTTTTTCTTAGTCTTGTTGAGAAATTTTTGATTCTGTTAATCTGCTCAGAAGCAAGATTTTGCTTCAAAAATGCGTTATATGGCAGAATCTAGCACCAAATACATCTCATTTTGTGTTTTTAGAGTGCTATCTGCCGTTTTACAAACTGAGGAATAAGTCGAGATCACGCTTTTTCGCGCAAATTTGTACAATCAAAAAGATCATATTCCTATCCAGGACCTCATAATATTTATGAATCCATCGACAAAAACATCGTATCTCGTGTTTTCAGAGCGCTATCTGCAGTTATATGAAGTTTGAAATAAGTCAAAATTACCACATTCTGAGCAGTTTCAAAGTATCGCAAATCGCATAAATCTATCCAATACAACATAATACGCATGAATCCGTCCTCAAATGCACAAAGTTTTGCGTTTCCAGCAAGTTATCGGCGTTTTTTCTGAGTCTCGTTGAGAAATGAGAAATTTTTGACTCTGTAAATCTGCTCAGAAGCAAGATTTTGCTTTAAAAGTGCGTTATATGGCAGAATCTAGCACCAAATACATCTTATTTTGTGTTTTCAGAGTGCTATTTGCAGTTTTACAAACTTAGGAATAAGTCGAGATCACGCTTTTTCGCGCAGATTTGTACAAGCAAAAAAGTTCATATTCCTATCCAAGACCTCATAATATGTATGAATCCATCGACAAAAACATCGTATCTCGTGTTTTCAGAGCGCTATCTGCAGTTATACGAAGTTTGGAATAAGTCAAAATTACGACATTCTAAGCAGTTTTGAAATATCGCAAATTACATAAATCTATCCAATACAAACATAATACCCATGAATCCGTTCTCAAATGCAAAAAACTCTGCGTTTGCAGCAAGTTATTAGCGTTTTTTCTGAGTCTCGTTGAGAAATTTTTGATTCTGTAAATCTGCTCGGAAGCAAGATTTTGCTTCAAAGTATCGCAAATCACATAAATCTATCCAATGAAACATAACACGCATGAATCCGTCCTCAAATGCGCAAAATTTTGCGTTTCCAGCGAGTTATCAGCGTTTTTTCTGAGTCTCGTTGAGAAATTTTTGATTCTGTAAATCTGCTCAGAAGCAAGATTTTGCTTCAAAAATGCGTTATATGGCAGAATCTAGCATCAAATACAACATATTTTGTGTTCTTAGAGTGCTATTTGCAGTTTTACAAACTTTGGAATAAGTCGAAATCACGCTTTTTTGCGCAGATTTTCACAATCAAAAAGTTCATATTCCTATCCAGGACCTCATAATATGTATGAATCTATCGACAAAAACATCGTATCTCGTGTTTTCAGAGCGCAACCTGCAGGTATATGAAGTTTGAAATAAGTCAAAATTACCACATTCTGAGCAGTTTCAAAGTATCGCAAATCACATAAATCTATCCAATAAAACATAACACGCATGAATCCGTCCTCAAATGCACAAGATTTTGCGTTTCCAGCAAGTTATCGGCGTTTTTTCTGAGTCCGTTGAGAAATTTTTGATTCTGTAAATCTGCTCAGAAGCAAGATTTTGCTCCAAAAATGCGTTATATGGCAGAATCTAGCACCAAATACATCATATTTTGTGTTCTTAGAGTGCTATTTGCAGTTTTACAAACTTTGGGATAAGTCGAAATCACGCTTTTTTCGCGCAGATTTTCACAATCAAAAAGTTCATATTCCTATCCAGGACCTCATAATATGTATGAATCTATCGACAAAAACATCGTATCTTGTGTTTTCAGAGCGCTATCTGCAGGTATATGAAGTTTGAAATAAGTCAAAAAAACAACATTCTGAGCAGTTTCAAAGTATCGCAAATCACATAAATCTATCCAATGAAACATAACACGCATGAATCCGTCCTCAAATGCACAAAATTTTGAGTTTTCAGCGAGTTATCAGCGTTTTTTCTGAGTCTCGTTGAGAAATTTTTGATTCTTTAAATCGACTCAGAAGCAAGATTTTGCTTCAAAAGTGCGTTATATGGCAGAATCTAGCACCAAATACATCATATTTCCGTGTTTCTAGAGTGCTATCTGCAGTTTTACAAACTTTGGAATAAGTCGAGATCACGCTGCTCCGCGCAGATTTTCACAATCAAAAAGTCATATTCCTATCCAGGACCTTATAATATGTATGAATTCATCGACAAAAATATCGTATCTCGCGTTTTCAGAGCGCTATCTGCAGGTATATGAAGTTTGAAATAAGTCAAAATTACCACATTCTGAGCAGTTTCAAAGTATCGCAAATCACATAAATCTATCCAATAAGACATAACACGCATGAGACCGTCCTCAAATGCACAAAATTTTGCGTTTCCAGCGAGTTATCAGCGTTTTTTCTGAGTCTCGTTGAGAAATTTTTGATTCTGTGAATCTGCTCAGAAGCAAGATTTTGCTTGAAAAATGCGTTATATGGCAGAATCTAGCACCAAAAACATCATATTTCGTGTTTTTAGAGTGCTATACGAAGTTTCACAAACTTTGGGATAGGTCGAAATCACGCTTTTCCGCGCAGATTTTCACAATCAGAAAGTTCATATTCCTATCCAGGACCTCTTAACATGTATGAATCTATCGACCAAAGCATCGTATCTCGTGTTTTCAGAGCGCTATCTGCAGTTATATGAAGTTTGAAATGAGTCAAAATTACCCACATTCTGAGCAGTTTCAGAGTACCCCGCAAATCCATAAATCTATCCAATACAACATAATACGCATGAATCCGTCCTCAAATGCACAAAATTTTGCGTTTCCAGCGAGTTATCAGCATTTTTCCTGTGTCTCGTTGAGAAATTTTCGATTCTGTAAATCTGCTCAGAAGCAAGATTTTGCTTCAAAAAATGCGTTATATGGCAGAATCTAGCACCAAATACATCATATTTTGTGTTCTTAGAGTGCTATTCACAGTTTTTCAAACTTTGGAATAAGTCGGGATCACGCTTTTCCGCGCAAATTATCACAATCAAAAAGTTGATATTTCCCATCCAGGACCTCATAATAAGTATAAATCTATCAACAAAAATATCGTATCTCGTGTTTCCAGAGCGCTATCTGCAGTAATATGGAGTTTGGAATAAGTCAAAATTACCACATTTTGAGCAGTTTCAAAGTATCGCAAATCACATAAATCTATCCAATACAACATAATACGCATGAATCCGTCCTCAAAATGCACAAAATTTTGCGTTTCCAGCGAGTTATCAGCGTTTTTTTCCGAGTCTCGTTGAGAGATTTTTATCATGTAAATCTGCTCAGAAGCAAGATTTTGCTTCAAAAATGCGTTATATGGCAGAATCTAGCACCAGATAAATCATATTCCGTATTTCTAGAGTGCTATTGGCAGTTTCACAATCTTCGGAATAAGTCGGGATCACGCTCTTCCGCGCTGATTTTCACAATCAAAAAGTTCATATTCCTATCCAGGACCTCATAATATGTATAAATCCATCGACAAAAAACATCGTATCTCATGTTTTCAAAGCGCTTTCTGCAGTTATATGAAGTTTGGAAAAAGTCAGAATTACCACATTCTGAGCAGTTTCAAAGTATCGCAAATCACATAAATCTATCCAATACAACATATTAAACATAAATCCGTCCTCAAATGCACAAAATTTTGCGTTTTCAGCGAGTTATCAGCGTTATCGTTGAGAAATTTTTTTATTCTGTGAATCTGCTCAGAAGCAAGATTTTGCTTCAAAAATGCGTTATATGGCAGAATCTAGCACCAAATACATCATATTTTGTGTTCTTAGAGTGCTATTTGCAGATTCACAAACTTTGGAATAAGTCGAAATCACGCTTTTTTGCGCAGATTTTCACAATCAAAAAGTTCATATTCCTATCCAGGACCTCATAATATGTATGAATCTATCGACAAAAACATCGTATCTCGCGTTTTCAGCGCGCTATCTGCAGTTATATGAAGTTTGAAATAAGTCAAAACTACCACACTCTGAGCAGTTTTAAAGTATCGCAAATCACATAAATCTAATCCAATACAACATATTACGCATGAATCCGTCCTCAAATGCACAAAATTTTGCGTTTCCAGCGAGTTATCAGCGTCTTTTCTGAGTCTAGTTGAGAGATTTTTGATTCTGTAAATCTGCTCAGAAGCAAGATTCAGCTTCAAAAATGCGTTATATGGCAGAATATAGCACCAAATACATCATATCTCGTGTTTTTAGAGTGCAATTTGCAGTTTTACAAACTTTGGAATGAGTCGAAATCACGCTTCTCCCCGCAGATTGTCACAATCAAAAAGTTCATATTCAGGATAGGTCCAGGGGCTCTGTTCTCGAAACCGTTCGCAAACTTACGTATACTTACGCTAAGAACGGTTTAAATACGTATGCTCGAAATTTTCGCTTGAAAATTGTATTCTCGGCTACTCTTCGCAAATAGAAACGTATACTTATATTTGTAGCATTCGTAAATGAGAAAGTTATGTGACAACATTGCATTCTTTACGTCAAATAGACACATGAGATTCTTATAAGTTATATTTTTTTGTTAATATCATTGAATTGTCATAATTAAATTTCTATGATATAATAATATCAAGGATAATTCAAGAAGAAAACGTGGTGCAAAATACTACAGAGGAACAAAAAAATTTGTTAATCGAGTTCATAGGAAGACTCTATGTTTCAGTAAAAACCGAAAACGCATTTTTGATACTCCATTGCACATTTCAATGATGGAACGTGTACTCATGCGTTTTTCGTTGTAAGCCGCCTCTGGGGTATTCGGTTGCACATTTGTTAAGGGTGTCAAGAGCCAAGGAGGAAGTGGGTAGCCCGAATCACCTGTGAAATAATGTGGAAAATTATAGTTATATCTGAAACATTGGTGTGATGGATAATTTGTACCTAATAACTAAAAGTTATTCTGTCCAAGATTACGATATAAATGTTCCATTGCATTAGTAACTTGACTATTACTCCATATAAAGGCATCATGCGTACTGCCAGGAAATAAAGCGTTAATGTTCAATATATTCAGTCGCCAGTCGCAAATCTAAATATTATTCTATTGAAATAATGCAATCAATAATTGAAAAAGTTGTTTTTGTATTACCAGTTGAGCAGTAATCGAATGATACCCTTTTCGGTTTACATATAGGTATTCCGGATATAAGGGATCTTCAGTTTTTGGCGGAAATATGGCTACGTGCGTACAATCTACACAGCCTATCACTTCCGGGAACCTATGCTCCGCAAAAAGTCTATAAGATTTAATTCGCCCGTAAAATCTATAATAATGAATCAAATATATGTTTACTCTCGTCTTATTTGTCTCATTTCTTGTAATGTGTCCTGGAAATTTTATCCCTTGATTCATAATCTCAGGAGCAGTCATATAGCATTTACTACTTCGTGTATGCAATATCCATTTGGTAACTCCCAGTTGCAAAAAATTGTAACGTAGTTAATACCTGAGTTTAAAAACCACAGAATTTTTTACCATATACATTTAGCACATACATTAATAAATACCTTCGTAGAAACACTTAACGCAGACGCCCTAGATTTACCAATAATATGAGGTTCTACAAGATGTATAATATCGCAAACCAAAAATTTTGGCAACCTAAATAATTTTTGAAATGCGTTTTCAGATAATTCAAGTGCATCTTCATTGGTATGAAAACGCCTGGGATGCATAAATTCAATTTCTCTGCTTCTTCTAGGACTGCAATTGCAGCTAAATTTGCTGGATCAATTAAATTTGCCCGTTATCAAATTCATCAAAGCAGTGACATAAGTGGACTTACGAATACTTAAATCAATTATTCACATGAACTACCACTCGTAGCGTTGCGAATGAAAAATATACGTATACTTAACGAAACACACGTTCAAGAATACAATAATTTGATAAGTATGCGCAACAAGTAGATATAAGTGTTCTTAAAATTTGCGAACGGTTCGGAAATAGAGCCCCAGGAACTCATAATATGTATAAATCTATCGACAAAAACATCGTATCTCGTGTTTTCAGAGCGCTATCTGCAGTTATATAAAGTTTGGAATAAGTGATAATTACCACATTCTGAGCAGTTTTAAAGTATCGCAAATCACATAAATCTATCCAATAAAACATAACACGCATAAATCCGTCCTCAAATGCACAAAATTTTGCGTTTCCAGCGAGTTATCAGCGTTTTTTGTGAGTCTCGTTGATAAATTTTTGATTCTGTAAATCTGCTCAGAAGCAAGATTTTGCTCCAAAAATGCGATATATGGCAGAATCTAGCATCAAATACATCATATTTTGTGTTTTTAGAGTGCTATCTGCAGTTTACAAACCTTGGAATAAGTTGAAACCACGCTTCTCCCGCGCGGATATTCACAATCAAAATGTTCATATTCCTATCCAAGACCTCATTATATGTATGAATCTATCGACAAGAACATATTATCTCGTGTTTTCAGAGCGCTATCTGCAGTTAGATAAAGTTTGATTTAAGACAAAATAACCACATTCTGAGCAGTTTCAAAGTATCGCAAATCACATAAATCTATCCAATAAAACATATCACGCATGAATCCGTCCTTAGATGCACAAAATTTTGCGTTTACAGCGTGTTATCAGCGTTTTTTTCTGAGTCTTGTTGAGAACTTTTTGATTATGTGAATCTGCTCAAAAGTAAGATTTTGCTTCAAAAATGCGATATATGGCAGAATCTAGCACCAAAAAACATCATATTTCATGTTTTTAGAGTGCTATTTGCAGTTTCACAAACTTTGGAATAAGTCGAAATCACGCTTTTCCGCGAAGATTTTCACGATCAAGAAGTTCATATTCCTATCCAGGATCTCATAATATGTATGAATCTATCGACAAAAGCATCGTATCTCGTGTTTTCAGAGCGCTATCTGCAGTTATATGAAGTTTGAAATAAGTCAAAATTACCACATTCTGAGCAGTTTCAAAGTATTGCAAATAACATAAATCTATCCAATACAACATAATACGCATGAATCCGTCCTCAAATGCACAAAATTTTGCGTTTCCAGGCAAGTTATCAGCGTTTTTACTGAGTCTCGTTGGGAAACTTTTGATTCTGTAAATCTGCTCAGAAGCAAGATTTTGCTTTAAAAATGCGTCATATGGTAGAATCTAGCACCAAATACATCATATTCCGAGTTTTTAGAGTGCTATTTGCAGTTTTACAAACTTTGGGAATGAGTCGAGATCACGCTCTTTCTATCCAGGACCCCATGATATGTATGAATCCATCGACAAAAACATCGTATCTCGTGTTTTCAGAGCGCTTACTGCAGTTATATGAAGTTTGAAATAAGTCAAAATTACCCACATTCCTGAGCAGTTCCAAAGTATCGCAAATCACATAAATCTATCCAATACAACATAATACGCATGAATCTGTCGTCAAATGCACAAAATTCTGCGTTTCCAGCGAGTTATCGACGTTTTTTTCTGAGTCTCGTTGAGAGGTTTTTGATACTGTAAATCTGCTCAAAAGCAAGATTTAGCTTAAAAAATTCATTTTATGGCAGAATCTAGCACCAAATACGTCATATTTCGTGTTTTGAGAGTGCTATTTGCAGTTTTACAAACTTTGAATAAGTCGAAATCACGCATTTTCGCGCAGATTTTCACAATCAAAAAGTTCATATCCCTAACCAGGACCTCATAATATGTATGAACATATCGATAGAAACATTGTATCTCGCGTTTTCAGAGCGCTATCTGCAGTTATATGAAGTTTGAAATAAGTCAAAATTACCACATTCCGAGCAGTTTCAAAGTATCGCAAATCACATGAATCAATCCAATACAACATATCACGCATAAATCCGTCCTCAAATGCACAAAATCTTGCGTTTCCAGCAAGTTATCAGCGTTTTTTTCCTGAGTCTCGTTGAGAAATTTTTGATTCTGTAAATCTGCTCAGAAGCAAGATTTTGCTTCAAAAATGCGTTATATGCAGAATCTAGCACCAAATACATCATATTTCGTGTTTTCAGAGTGCTATTTGCAGTTTTACAAACTTTGGAATAAGTTGAGATCACGCTTTTTCCGCGCAGATTTTCACAATCAAAAAGTTCATATTCCCATCCAGGACCTTATAATATGTATGAATCTATCGACAAAAACATCATATCTCGTGTTTTCAGACCGCTATCTGCAGTTATATGAAGTTTGAAATAAGTTGAAATTACCACATTCTGGGCAGTTTCAAAGTATCGCAAATCACATAACTCTATCCAATACAACATAATACGCATGAATCCGTCCTCAAATGCAAATAATTTTTGATTCTGTAAATCTGCTCAGAAGCATGATTTTGTTTCAAAAATGCGTTATATGGCAGAATCTAGCACCAAATACATCATATTTTGTGTTCTTAGAGTGCTATTTGCAGTTTTCAAACTTTGGAATAAGTCGAAATCACGCTTTTCCGCGCAGATTCTCACAATCAAGAAGTTCTTATTCCTATCCGGGACCCTCATAATATGTATGAATCTATCGACAAAAACATCGTATCTCGTGTTTTCAGAGCGCTATCTGCAGTTATATGAAGTTTGAAATAAGTCAAAATTACCACATTCTGAGCAGTTTCAAAGTATCGCAAATCACATAAATCTATCCAATGAAACATAACACGCATGAATCCGTCCTCAAATGCACAAAATTGTTATCAGCGTTTTTTCTGAGTCTCGTTGAGAAATTTTTGATTCTGTAAATCTGCTCAGAAGTAAGATTTTGCTTCAAAAATGCGTTATATGGCAGAATCTAGCACCAAATACATCATATTTTGTGTTCTTAGAGTGCTATTTGCAGATTCACAAACTTTGGAATAAGTCGAAATCACGCTTTTTTGCGCAGATTTTCACATCAAAAAGTTCATATTCCTATCCTAAGATCTCATAATATGTATGAATCTATCGACAAAAACATCGTATCTCGTGTTTTCAGGACCGCTATCTGCGGTTATATGAAGTTTGAAATAAGTCAAAATTACCACATTCTGAGCAGTTTCAAAGGATCGCAAGTCACATAAATCTATTCAATAAAACATAACACGCATGAATCTGTCCTTTAATGCACAGAATTTTGCGTTTCCAGCGAGTTATCAGCGTTCTTTCTGAGTCTCGTTGAGGAATTTTTGATTCTGTAAATCTGCTCAGAAGCAAGATTTTGCTTCAAAAATGCGTTATATGGCAGAATCTAGCACCAAATACATCATGTTTCGTGTTTTCAGAGTGCTATTTGCAGTTTTACAAACTTTAGAATAAGTCGAAATCACGCTTTTCCGCGCAGATTTTCACAATCAAAAGTTCATATTCCCATCCAGGACTTATAATATGTATTAATCTATCGACAAAAACATCATATCTTGTGTTTTCAGACCGCTATCTGCAGTTATATGAAGTTTGAAATAAGTTGAAATTACCACATTTCTGGGCAGTTTCAAAGTATCGCAAATCACATAACTCTATCCAATACAACATAATACGCATGAATCCGTCCTCAAATGCAAATAATTTTTGATTCTGTAAATCTGCTCAGGAGCATGATTTTGTTTCAAAAATGCGTTATATGGCAGAATCTAGCACCCAAATACATCATATTTTGTGTTCTTAGAGTGCTATTTGCAGTTTTCAAACTTTGGAATAAGTCGAAATCACGCTTTTTCCGCGCAGATTCTCACAATCAAGAAGTTCTTATTCCTATCGGGACCTCATAATATGTTTGAATCTATCGACAATAACATCGTATCTCGTGTTTTCAGAGCGCTATCTGCAGTTATATGAAGTTTGAAATAAGTCAAAATTACCACATTCTGAGCAGTTTCTAAGTGACGCAAATCCACATAAATCTATCCAATGAAACATAACACGCATGAAACCGTCCTCAAATGCACAAAATTTTGCGTTTCCAGCAAGTTATCAGCGTTTTTTTCTGAGTCTCGTTGAGAAATTTTTGATTCTGTAAATCTGCTCGGAAGCAAGATATTGCTCCAAAAATGCGTTATATGGCAGAATCTAGCACCAAATACATCATATTTTGTGTTCTTAGAGTGCTATTTGCAGTCTTACAAACTTTGGAATAAGTCGAAATCACGCTTTTTTGCGCAGATTTTCACAATCAAAAAGTTCATATTCCTATCCAGGACCTCATAATATGTATAAATCTATCGACAAAAACATCGTATCTCGTGTTTTCAGAGCGCTATCTGCAGGTATATGAAGTTTGAAATAAGTCAAAATTACCACATTCTGAGCAGTTTCAAAGTATCGCAAATCACATAAATCTATCCAATAAAACATAGCACGCATGAAACCGTCCTCAAAATGCACAAAATTTCGCGTTTCCAGCAAGTTATAAGCGTTTTTTCTGAGTCTCGTTGAGAAATTTTTGATTCTGTAAATCTGCTCAGAAGCAAGATTTGGCTTCAAAAATGCGCTATATGGCAGAATTCAGCACCAAATACATCATATTTTGTGTTCTTAGAGTGCTATTTGCAGTTCCACAAACTTTGGAATAAGTCGAAATCACGCTTTTTTGCGCAGATTTTCACAATCAAAAAGTTCATATTCCTATCCAGGACCTCATAATATGTTTGAATCTATCGACAAAAACATCGTATCTCGTGTTTCCAGAGCGCTATCTGCAGTTATATGAAGTTTGAAATAAGTCAAAATTACCACATTCTGAGCAGTTTCAAAGTATCGCAAGTCACATAAATCTATTCAATAAAACATAACACGCATGAAACTGTCCTCAAATGCACAAAATTTTGCGTTTCCAGCGAGTTATCAGCGTTTTTTCTAAGTCTCGTTGAGAAATTTTTGATTCTGTAAAATCTGCTCAGAAGCAAGATTTTGCTTCAAAAATGCGTCATATGCAGAATCTAGCTCCAAAAACATCATATTTCGTGTTTTTAGAGTGCTATTCGAAGTTTCACAAACTTTGGGAAAGGTCGAAATCACGCTTTTTCCGCGCAGATTTTCACAATCAAGAAGTTCATATTCCTATCCGGGACCTCATAATATGTATGAATCTATCGACAAAAACATCGTATCTTGTCTTTTCAAAGCGCTATCTGCAGTCATACGAAGTTTGGAATAAGTCAAAATTACCACATTCTGAGCAGTTTTGAAGTATGGCAAATCACAAAATCTATCCAATACAACATAATACGCATGAATTCGTCCTCAAATGCTGAAGATTTTGCGTTTACAGCGGGTTATCAGCGTTTTTTCTTAGTCTTGTAGAGAAATTTTTGATTCTGTTAATCTGCTCAGAAGCAAGATTTTGCTTCAAAAATGCGTTATATGGCAGAATCTAGCACCAAATACATCTTATTTTGTGTTTTTAGAGTGCTATCTGCCGTTTTAACAAACTGAGGAATAAGTCGAGATCACGCTTTTTCGCGCAAATTTGTACAATCAAAAAGATCATATTCCTATCCAGGACCTCATAATATTTATGAATCCATCGACAAAAACATCGTATCTCGTGTTTTCAGAGCGCTATCTGCAGTTATATGAAGTTTGAAATAAGTCAAAATTACCACATTCTGAGCAGTTTCAAAGTATCGCAAATCGCATAAATCTATCCAATACAACATAATACGCATGAATCAGTCCTCAAATGCACAAAGTTTTGCGTTTCCAGCAAGTTATCGGCGTTTTTTCTGAGTCTCGTTGAGAAATTTTTGACTCTGTAAATCTGCTCAGAAGCAAGATTTTGCTTTAAAAGTGCGTTATATGGCAGAATCTAGCACCAAATACATCTTATTTTGTGTTTTCAGAGTGCTATTTGCAGTTTTACAAACTTAGGAATAAGTCGAGATCACGCTTTTTCGCGCAGATTTGTACAAGCAAGAAGTTCATATTCCTATCCAAGACCCTCATAATATGTATGAATCCATCGACAAAAACATCGTATCTCGTGTTTTCAGAGCGCTATCTGCAGTTATAAGTCAAAATTACCACATTCTAAGCAGTTTTGAAATATCGCAAATTACATAAATCTATCCAATACAACATAATACCCATGAATCCGTTCTCAAATGCAAAAAACTCTGCGTTTGCAGCAAGTTATTAGCGTTTTTTCTGAGTCTCGTTGAGAAATTTTTGATTCTGTAAATCTGCTCGGAAGCAAGATTTTGCTTCAAAGTATCGCAAATCACATAAATCTATCCAATGAAACATAACACGCATGAATCCGTCCTCAAATGCGCAAAATTTTGCGTTTCCAGCGAGTTATCAGCGTTTTTTCTGAGTCTCGTTGAGAAATTTTTGATTCTGTAAATCTGCTCAGAAGCAAGATTTTGCTTCAAAAATGCGTTATATAGCAGAATCTAGCATCAAATACAACATATTTTGTGTTCTTAGAGTGCTATTTGCAGTTTTACAAACTTTGGAATAAGTCGAAATCACGCTTTTTTGCGCAGATTTTCACAATCAAAAAGTTCATATTCCTATCCAGGACCTCATAATATGTATGAATCTATCGACAAAAACATCGTATCTCGTGTTTTCAGAGCGCAACCTGCAGGTATATGAAGTTTGAAATAAGTCAAAATTACCACATTCTGAGCAGTTTCAAAGTATCGCAAATCACATAAATCTATCCAATAAAACATAACACGCATGAATCCGTCCTCAAATGCACAAGATTTTGCGTTTCCAGCAAGTTATCGGCGTTTTTTCTGAGTCCCGTTGAGAAATTTTTGATTCTGTAAATCTGCTCAGAAGCAAGATTTTGCTCCAAAAAATGCGTTATATGGCAGAATCTAGCACCAAATACATCATATTTTGTGTTCTTAGAGTGCTATTTGCAGTTTTACAAACTTTGGAATAAGTCGAAATCACGCTTTTTCGCGCAGATTTTCACAATCAAAAAGTTCATATTCCTATCCAGGACCTCATAATATGTATGAATCTATCGACAAAAACATCGTATCTCGTGTTTTCAGAGCGCTATCTGCAGGTATATGAAGTTTGAAATAAGTCAAAAAAACAACATTCTGAGCAGTTTCAAAGTATCGCAAATCACATAAATCTATCCAATGAAACATAACACGCATGAATCCGTCCTCAAATGCACAAAATTTTGAGTTTTCAGCGAGTTATCAGCGTTTTTTCTGAGTCTCGTTGAGAAATTTTTGATTCTTTAAATCGACTCAGAAGCAAGATTTTGCTTCAAAAGTGCGTTATATGGCAGAATCTAGCACCAAATACATCATATTCCGTGTTTCTAGAGTGCTATCTGCAGTTTTACAAACTTTGGAATAAGTCGAGATCACGCTGCTCCGCGCAGATTTTCACAATCAAAAAGTTTCATATTCCTATCCAGGACCTTATAATATGTATGAATTCATCGACAAAAATATCGTATCTCGCGTTTTCAGAGCGCTATCTGCAGGTATATGAAGTTTGAAATAAGTCAAAATTACCACATTCTGAGCAGTTTCAAAGTATCGCAAATCACATAAATCTATCCAATAAGACATAACACGCATGAGACCGTCCTCAAATGCACAAAATTTTGCGTTTCCAGCGAGTTATCAGCGTTTTTTCCGAGTCTCGTTGAGAGATTTTTAATCATGTAAATCTGCTCAGAAGCAAGATTTTGCTTCAAAAATGCGTTATATGGCAGAATCTAGCACCAGATAAATCATATTCCGTATTTCTAGAGTGCTATTGGCAGTTTCACAATCTTCGGAATAAGTCGAGATCACGCTCTTCCGCGCTGATTTTCACAATCAAAAAGTTCATATTCCTATCCAGGACCTCATAATATGTATAAATCCATCGACAAAAACATCGTATCTCATGTTTTCAAAGCGCTTTCTGCAGTTATATGAAGTTTGGAAAAAGTCAGAATTACCACATTCTGAGCAGTTTCAAAGTATCGCAAATCACATAAATCTATCCAATACAACATATTAAACATAAATCCGTCCTCAAATGCACAAAATTTTGCGTTTTCAGCGAGTTATCAGCGTTATCGTTGAGAAATTTTTTATTCTGTGAATCTGCTCAGAAGCAAGATTTTGCTTCAAAAAATGCGTTATATGGCAGAATCTAGCACCAAATACATCATATTTTGTGTTCTTAGAGTGCTATTTGCAGATTCACAAACTTTGGAATAAGTCGAAATCACGCTTTTTTGCGCAGATTTTCACAATCAAAAAGTTCATATTCCTATCCAGGACCTCATAATATGTATGAATCTATCGACAAAAACATCGTATCTCGCGTTTTCAGCGCGCTATCTGCAGTTATATGAAGTTTGAAATAAGTCAAAACTACCACACTCTGAGCAGTTTTAAAGTATCGCAAATCACATAAATCTATCCAATACAACATATTACGCATGAATCCGTCCTCAAATGCACAAAATTTTGCGTTTCCAGCGAGTTATCAGCGTCTTTTCTGAGTCTAGTTGAGAGATTTTTGATTCTGTAAATCTGCTCAGAAGCAAGATTCAGCTTCAAAAATGCGTTATATGGCAGAATATAGCACCAAATACATCATATCTCGTGTTTTTAGAGTGCAATTTGCAGTTTTACAAACTTTGGAATGAGTCGAAATCACGCTTCTCCCCGCAGATTGTCACAATCAAAAAGTTCATATCCAGGATAGGTCAGGGGCTCTGTTCTCGAAACCGTTCGCAAACTTACGTATACTTACGCTAAGAACGGTTTAAATACGTATACTCGAAATTTTTGCTTGAAAATTGTATTCTCGGCTACTCTTCGCAAATAGAAACGTATACTTATATTTGTAGCATTCGTAAATGAGAAAGTTATGTGACAACATTGCATTCTTACGTCAAATAGACACATGAGATTCTTATAAGTTATATTTTTTTGTTAATATCATTGAATTGTCATAATTAAATTTCTATGATATAATAATATCAAGGATAATTCAAGAAGAAAACGTGGTGCAAATACTACAGAGGAACAAAAAAATTTGTTAATCGAGTTCATAGGAAGACTCTATGTTTTAGTAAAAACCGAAAACGCATTTTTGATACTCCATTGCACATTTCAATAATGGAACGTGTACTCATGCGTTTTTCGTTGTAAGCCGCCTCTGGGGTATTCGGTTGCACATTTGTTAAGGGTGTCAAGAGCCAAGGAGGAAGTGGGTAGCCCGAATCACCTGTGAAATAATGTGGAAAATTATAGTTATATCTGAAACATTGGTGTGATGGATTAATTTGTACCTAATAACTAAAAGTTATTCTGTCCAAGATTACGATATAAATGTTCCATTGCATTAGTAACTTGACTATTACTCCTTATAAAGGCATCATGCGTACTGCCAGGAAATAAAGCGTTAATGTTCAATATTTTCAGTCGCCAGTCGCAAATCTAAATATTATTCTATTGAAATAATGCAATCAATAATTGAAAAAGTTGTTTTTGTATTACCAGTTGAGCAGTAATCGAATGATACCCTTTTCGGTTTACATATAGGTATTCCGGATATAAGGGATCTTCAGTTTTTGGCGGAAATATGGCTACGTGCGTACAATCTACACAGCCTATCACTTCCGGGAAACCTATGCTCCGCAAAAAGTCTATAAGATTTAATTCGCCCGTAAAATCTATAATTAATGAATCAAATATATGTTTACTCTCGTCTTATTTGTCTCATTTCTTGTAATGTGTCTGGAAATTTTATCCCTTGATTCATAATCTCAGGAGCAGTCATATAGCATTTACTACTTCGTGTATGCAATATCCATTTGGTAACTCCCAGTTGCAAAAAATTGTAACGTAGTTAATACCTGAGTTTAAAAACCACAGAATTTTTACCATATACATTTAGCACATACATTAATAAATACCTTCGTAGAAACACTTAACGCAGACGCCCTAGATTTACCAATAATATGAGGTTCTACAAGATGTATAATATCGCAAACCAAAAATTTTGGCAACCTAATAATTTTGAAATGCGTTTTCAGATAATTCAAGTGCATCTTCATTGGTATGAAAACGCTGGGATGCATAAATTCAATTTCTGCTTCTTCTAGGACTGCAATTGCAGCTAAATTTGCTGGATCAATTAAATTTGCCCGTTATCAAATTCATCAAAGCAGTGACATAAGTGGACTTACGAATACTTAAATCAATTATTCACATGAACTACCACTCGTAGCGTTGCGAATGAAAAATATACGTATACTTAACGAAACACACGTTCAAGAATACAATAATTTGATAAGTATGCGCAACAAGTAGATATAAGTGTTCTTAAAATTTGCGATCGGTTCGGAAATAGAGCCCCAGGAACTCATAATATGTATAAATCTATCGACAAAAACATCGTATCTCGTGTTTTCAGAGCGCTATCTGCAGTTATATAAAGTTTGGAATAAGTGATAAATACCACATTCTGAGCAGTTTTTAAAGTATCGCAAATCACATAAATCTATCCAATACAACATATTACGCATGAATCCGTCCTCAAATGCACAAAAAATTTTGCGTTTCCAGCGAGTTATCAGCGTCTTTTCTGAGTCTAGTTGAGAGATTTTTGATTCTGTAAATCTGCTCAGAAGCCAAGATTCAGCTTCAAAAATGCGTTATATGGCAGAATATAGCACCAAATACATCATATCTCGTGTTTTTAGAGTGCAATTTGCAGTTTTACAAACTTTGGAATGAGTCGAAATCACGCTTCTCCCCGCAGATTGTCACAATCAAAAAGTTCATATCCAGGATAGGTCCAGGGGCTCTGTTCTCGAAACCGTTCGCAAACTTACGTATACTTACGCTAAGAACGGTTTAAATACGTATACTCGAAATTTTTGCTTGAAAATTGTATTCTCGGCTACTCTTCGCAAATAGAAACGTATACTTATATTTGTAGCATTCGTAAATGAGAAAGTTATGTGACAACCATTGCATTCTTACGTCAAATAGACACATGAGATTCTTATAAGTTATATTTTTTTGTTAATATCATTGAAATTGTCATAATTAAATTTCTATGATATAATAATATCAAGGATAATTCAAGAAGAAAACGTGGTGCAAATACTACAGAGGAACAAAAAAATTTGTTAATCGAGTTCATAGGAAGACTCTATGTTTTAGTAAAAACCGAAAACGCATTTTTGATACTCCATTGCACATTTCAATAATGGAACGTGTACTCATGCGTTTTTCGTTGTAAGCCGCCTCTGGGGTATTCGGTTGCACATTTGTTAAGGGTGTCAAGAGCCAAGGAGGAAGTGGGTAGCCCGAATCACCTGTGAAATAATGTGGAAAATTATAGTTATATCTGAAACATTGGTGTGATGGATAATTTGTACCTAATAACTAAAAGTTATTCTGTCCAAGATTACGATATAAATGTTCCATTGCATTAGTAACTTGACTATTACTCCATATAAAGGCATCATGCGTACTGCCAGGAAATAAAGCGTTAATGTTCAATATTTTCAGTCGCCAGTCGCAAATCTAAATATTATTCTATTGAAATAATGCAATCAATAATTGAAAAAGTTGTTTTTGTATTACCAGTTGAGCAGTAATCGAATGATACCCTTTTCGGTTTACATATAGGTATTCCGGATATAAGGGATCTTCAGTTTTTGGCGGAAATATGGCTACGTGCGTACAATCTACACAGCCTATCACTTCCGGGAACCTATGCTCCGCAAAAAGTCTATAAGATTTAATTCGCCCGTAAAATCTATAATTAATGAATCAAATATATGTTTACTCTCGTCTTATTTGTCTCATTTCTTGTAATGTGTCTGGAAATTTTATCCCTTGATTCATAATCTCAGGAGCAGTCATATAGCATTTACTACTTCGTGTATGCAATATCCATTTGGTAACTCCCAGTTGCAAAAAATTGTAACGTAGTTAATACCTGAGTTTAAAAACCACAGAATTTTTACCATATACATTTAGCACATACATTAATAAATACCTTCGTAGAAACACTTAACGCAGACGCCCTAGATTTACCAATAATATGAGGTTCTACAAGATGTATAATATCGCAAACCAAAAATTTTGGCAACCTAAATAATTTTTGAAATGCGTTTTCAGATAATTCAAGTGCATCTTCATTGGTATGAAAACGCCTGGGATGCATAAATTCAATTTCTGCTTCTTCTAGGACTGCAATTGCAGCTAAATTTGCTGGATCAATTAAATTTGCCCGTTATCAAATTCATCAAAGCAGTGACATAAGTGGACTTACGAATACTTAAATCAATTATTCACATGAACTACCACTCGTAGCGTTGCGAATGAAAAATATACGTATACTTAACGAAACACACGTTCAAGAATACAATAATTTGATAAGTATGCGCAACAAGTAGATATAAGTGTTCTTAAAATTTGCGAACGGTTCGGAAATAGAGCCCCAGGAACTCATAATATGTATGAATCTATCGACAAAAACATCGTATCTCGTGTTTTCAGAGCGCTATCTGCAGTTATATAAAGTTTGGAATAAGTGATAATTACCACATTCTGAGCAGTTTTAAAGTATCGCAAATCACATAAATCTATCCAATAAAACATAACACGCATAAATCCGTCCTCAAATGCACAAAATTTTGCGTTTCCAGCGAGTTATCAGCGTTTTTTGTGAGTCTCGTTGATAAATTTTTGATTCTGTAAATCTGCTCAGAAGCAAGATTTTGCTCCAAAAATGCGATATATGGCAGAATCTAGCATCAAATACATCATATTTTGTGTTTTTAGAGTGCTATCTGCAGTTTTACAAACCTTGGAATAAGTTGAAACCACGCTTCTCCGCGCGGATATTCACAATCAAAATGTTCATATTCCTATCCAAGACCTCATTATATGTATGAATCTATCGACAAGAACACATTATCTCGTGTTTTCAGAGCGCTATCTGCAGTTAGATAAAGTTTGATTTAAGACAAAATAACCACATTCTGAGCAGTTTCAAAGTATCGCAAATCACATAAATCTATCCAATAAAACATATCACGCATGAATCCGTCCTTAGATGCACAAAATTTTGCGTTTACAGCGTGTTATCAGCGTTTTTTCTGAGTCTTGTTGAGAACTTTTTGATTATGTGAATCTGCTCAAAAGTAAGATTTTGCTTCAAAAATGCGATATATGGCAGAATCTAGCACCAAAAACATCATATTTCATGTTTTTAGAGTGCTATTTGCAGTTTCACAAACTTTGGAATAAGTCGAAATCACGCTTTTCCGCGAAGATTTTCACGATCAAGAAGTTCATATTCCTATCCAGGATCTCATAATATGTATGAATCTATCGACGAAAGCATCGTATCTCGTGTTTTCAGAGCGCTATCTGCAGTTATATGAAGTTTGAAATGAGTCAAAATTACCACATTCTGAGCAGTTTCAAAGTATTGCAAATAACATAAATCTATCCAATACAACATAATACGCATGAATCCGTCCTCAAATGCACAAAATTTTGCGTTTCCAGCAAGTTATCAGCGTTTTTACTGAGTCTCGTTGGGAAACTTTTGATTCTGTAAATCTGCTCAGAAGCAAGATTTTGCTTTAAAAATGCGTCATATGGTAGAATCTAGCACCAAATACATCATATTCCGAGTTTTTAGAGTGCTATTTGCAGTTTTACAAACTTTGGAATGAGTCGAGATCACGCTCTTTCTATCCAGGACCCCATGATATGTATGAATCCATCGACAAAAACATCGTATCTCGTGTTTTCAGAGCGCTTACTGCAGTTATATGAAGTTTGAAATAAGTCAAAATTACCACATTCTGAGCAGTTCCAAAGTATCGCAAATCACATAAATCTATCCAATACAACATAATACGCATGAATCTGTCGTCAAATGCACAAAATTCTGCGTTTCCAGCGAGTTATCGACGTTTTTTCTGAGTCTCGTTGAGAGGTTTTTGATACTGTAAATCTGCTCAAAAGCAAGATTTAGCTTAAAAAATTCATTTTATGGCAGAATCTAGCACCAAATACGTCATATTTCGTGTTTTGAGAGTGCTATTTGCAGTTTTACAAACTTTGGAATAAGTCGAAATCACGCATTTTCGCGCAGATTTTCACAATCAAAAAGTTCATATCCCTAACCAGGACCTCATAATATGTATGAACATATCGATAGAAACATTGTATCTCGCGTTTTCAGAGCGCTATCTGCAGTTATATGAAGTTTGAAATAAGTCAAAATTACCACATTCCGAGCAGTTTCAAAGTATCGCAAATCACATAAATCAATCCAATACAACATATCACGCATAAATCCGTCCTCAAATGCACAAAATCTTGCGTTTCCAGCAAGTTATCAGCGTTTTTTCTGAGTCTCGTTGAGAAATTTTTGATTCTGTGAATCTGCTCAGAAGCAAGATTTTGCTTCAAAAGTGCGTTATATGGCGGAATCTAGCACCAAATGCATCTTATATCGTGTTTTTAGAGTGCTATTTGCAATTTTACAAACCTTGGAATAAGTCGAAATCACGCTTTTCCACGCAGATTTTCACAATCAAAATGTTCATATTCCTATCCAGGACCTCATAATATGTATGAATCTATCGACAAGAATATAATATCTCGTGTTTTCAGAGCGCTATCTGCAGTTATATGAAGTTTGATTCAAGTCAAAATAACCACATTCTGAGCAGTTTCAAAGTATCGCAAATCACATAAATCTATCCAATAAAACATAACACGCATGAATCCGTCCTCGAATGCACAAAATCTTGCGTTTCCAGCAAGTTATCAGCGTTTTTTCTGAGTCACGTTGAGAAATTTTTGATTCTGTCAATCTGCTCAGAAGCAAGATTTTGCTTCAAGAATGCGTTATATGGCAGAATCTAGCACCAAATACATCATATTCCGTGTTTTTAGAGTGCTATTTGCAGTTTTACAAACTTTGGAATAAGTCGAGATCACGCTTTGCCGCGCAGATTTTCACAATCAAAAAGTTCATATTCCTATCCAGGACCTAATAATATGTATGAATCTATCGACAAAAACATCGTATCTTGTGTTTTTGAAACGCTATCTGCAGTTATATGAAGTTTGAAATAAGTCAAAATTAACACATTCTGAGCAGTTTCAAAGTATCGCAAATCACATAAATCAATCCAATACAACATATCACGCCTGAATCCGTCCTCGAATGCACAAAATTTTGCGTTTCCAGCAAGTTATAAGCGTTTTTTCTGAGTCTCGTTGAGTAATTTTTGATTCTGTAAAACTGCTCAGAAGCAAGATTTTGCTTCAAAAATGCGTTATATGGCAGAATCTAGCAACAAATACATCTTATATCTTGTTTTCAGAGTGCTATTTGCAATTTTTCAAACCTTGGAATAAGTCGAAATCACGATTTTCCACGCAGATTTTCACAATCAAAATGTTCATATTCCTATCCAGGACATCATAATATGTATGAATCTATCGACAAGACCATATTATTTCGTGTTTTCAGAGCGCTTTCTGCAGTTATATGAATTTTGATTTAAGTCAAAATAACCACATTCTGAGCAGTTTCAAAGTATCGCAAATCACATAAATCTATCCAATACAAACGTAATATGCATGAATCCGTCCTCAGATGCACAAAATTTTGCGTTCCCAGCAGGTTATCAGCGTTTTTTCTGAGTCTCGTTGAGAAATTTTTGATTCTGTAAATATGTTTAGAAGCAAGATTTTGCTTCAAAAATGCGTTATATGGTAGAATATAGCACCAAATACATCATATTCCGTGTTTTTAGAGTGCTATTTGCAGTATTACAAACTTTGGAATAAGTCGAAATCACGCTTTTCCGCGCAGATTCTCACAATCAAAAAGTTCATATCCCTAACCAGGACCTCATAATATGTATGAATCTATCAATAAAAACATCGTATCTCGCGTTTTCAGAGCGCTATCTGCAGTTATATGAAGTTTGAAATAAGTCAAAATTACCACATTCTGAGCAGTTTCAAAGTATCGCAAATCACATAAATCTATCCAATACAACATATTAAACATGAATCCGTCCTCAAATGCACAAAATTTTTCGTTTCCAGCGGTTATCAGCGTTTTTTCTGAGTCTCGTTGAGAAATCCTTGATTCTGTAAATCTGCTCGAAAGCAAGATTTTGCATCAAAAATGCGTTATATGGCAGAATCCTGCATCAAATACATCATATTTTGTGTATTTAGAGTGCTATTTGCAGTTTAACAAACTTTGAAATAAGTCGTGATCACGCTCTTCCGCGCAGATTTTCACAATCAAAAAGTTGATATTCCCATCCAGGACCTCATAATATGTTTAAATCTATCGACAAAAAGATCGTATCTCGTGTTTTCAGAGCGCTACTATCTGCAGTAATATGAAGTTTGAAATAAGTCAAAATTACCACATTCTGAGCAGTTTCAAAGTATCCCAAATCACATAAATCTATCCAATACAACATAATACGCATGAATCCGTCCTCAAATGCACGAAATTTTGCGTTTCCAGCGAGTTATCAGCGTTTTAACTGAGTCTCGTTGAGAAACTTTTGATTCTGTAAATCTGCTCAGAAGCAAGATTTTGCTTAAAAATTGCGTTATATGGCAGAATCTACCACCAAATACGTCATATTTCGTGTTTTGAGAGTGCAATTTGCAGTTTTACAAACTTTGGAATGAGTCGAGATCACGCTTTTCCGCGCGGATTTTCACAATCAAAAAGTTCATATTCCTATCCAGGACCTCATAATATGTATGAATCTATCGACAAAAACATCGTAGGTCGTGTTTTCAGAGCGCTATCTGCAGTTATATAAAGTTTGAAATAAGTCAAAATTACCACATTCTGAGCAGTTCCAAAGTATCGCAAATCACATAAATCTATCCAATACAACATATTACGCATGGATCCGTCCTAAAATGCGGAAAATTTCGCGTCTCCAGCAAGTAATCAGCGTTATTTCTGAGTCTCGTTGAGAAATTTCTGATTCTGTAAATCTGCTCAAAAGCAAGATTTTGCTCCAGAAATGCGTTATATGGTAGAATCTAGCACCAAATACATCATATTTCGTGTTTTTATAGTGCTATTCGCAGTTTTACAAGCTCTGGAATAAGTCAAACCACGCTTTTCCTCGCAGATTTTCACAATCAAAAAGTTCATATCCCCATCCAGGACCTCATAATATGTATGAATCCATCGACAAAAACATCGTATCTCGTGTTTTCAGAGCGCTATCTGCAGTTATATGAAGTTTGAAATAAGTCAAAATTACCACATTCTGAGCAGTTTCAAAGTATCGCAAATCACATAAATCTATCCAATACAAAATAATACGCATGAATCCGTCCTCAAATGCAAAATATTCTGCGTTTCCAGCGAGTTATCAGCGTTGTTTCTGAGTCTTGTTGAGAAATTTTTGATTCTGTAAATCTGCTCAGAAGCAAGGTTTTGCTTTAAAGATGCGTTATGCAGAATCTAGCACCAAATACATCATATTTCCTGTTTGCAGAGTGCTATTTGCAGTTCTACAAACTTTGAAATAAGTCGAGATCACGCTTTTCCGCGTAGATTTTCACAATCAAAAAGTTTATATTCCTATCCAGGACCTCATAATATATATGAATCTATCGACAAAAACATCGTTTCTCGTGTTTTCAGAGCGCTATCTGCAGTTATATGAAGTTTGAAATAAGTCAAAATTACCACATTCTGAGCAGTTTCAAAGTATCGCAAATCACATAAATCTATCCAATACAACATAATACGCATGAATCCGTCCTCAAATGCAAAATATTCTGCGTTTCCAGCGAGTTATCAGCGTTGTTTCTGAGTCTTGTTGAGAAATTTTTGATTCGGTAAATCTGCTCAGAAGCAAGGTTTTGCTTTAAAGATGCGTTATGCAGAATCTAGCACCAAATACATCATATTTCCTGTTTGCAGAGTGCTATTTGCAGTTCTACAAACTTTGAAATAAGTCGAGATCACGCTTTTCCGCGCAGATTTTCACAATCAAAAAGTTTATATTCCTATCCAGGACCTCATAATATATATGAATCTATCGACAAAAACATCGTTTCTCGTGTTTTCAGAGCGCTATCTGCAGTTATATGAAGTTTGAAATCAGTCAAAATTACCACATTCTGAGCAGTTTCAAAGTATCGCAAATCACATAAATCTATCCAATACAACATAATACGCATGAATCCGTCCTCAAATGCAAAATATTCTGCGTTTCCAGCGAGTTATCAGCGTTGTTTCTGAGTCTTGTTGAGAAATTTTTGATTCTGTAAATCTGCTCAGAAGCAGGATTTTGCTTCAAAAATGCGTTATATAGCAGAATCTAGCACCAAATACATCATATTCCGTGTTTTTAGAGTGCTATTTGCAGTTTTACAAACTTTGGAATAAGTCGAGATCACGCTTTTCCGCGCAGATTTTCACAATCAAAAAGTTCATATTCCCATCCAGGACTTCATAATATGTATGAATCTATCGACAAAAACATAGTATCCTGTGGTTTTAGAGCGCTATCTACAGTTATATGAAGTTTGAAATAAGTCGTAATTACCACTTTCTGAGCAGTTTCAAAGTATCGCAAATTACATAAATCTATTCAATACAACATGAAACGCATGAATCCGTCTTTAAATGCACGAAATCTTCCGTTTCCAGCGAGTTATCAGCGTTTTTTCTGAGTCTCGTTGAGAAAGTTTTGATTCTGTAAATCTGCTCAGAAGGAAGATTTTGCTTCAAAAATGCGTTATATGGCAGAACCTAGCATCAAATACATCATATTTTGTGTTTTTAGAGTGCTATTTGCAGTTTTACAAATTTGAGAATGAGTCGAGATCACGCTTTTCCGCGCAGATTTTCACAATCAAAAAGTTGATATCCCTATCCAGGACCTCATAATATATATGAATTCATCGACAAAAAAATCGTATCTTGCGTTTTCAGAGCGCTATCTGCAGTTATATGAAGTTTAAAATAAGTCTAAATTACCACATTCTGAGCAGTTTTAAAGTATCGCAAATCACATAAATTGATCCAATGTAACATATCACGCATGACACCGTCCTCAAATGCACAAAATTTTGCGTTTCCAGCTTGTTATCAGCGTTTTTTCTGAGTCTCGTTGAGAAATTCTTGATTTTGTGAATCTGCTCGAAAGCAAGACTTTGCTTCAAAAATGCGTTATATGGCAGAATCTAGCACCAAATACATCTTATTTTGTGTTTTTAGAGTGCTATTTGCAGTTCTACAAACTTTGGAATAAGTCGAGATCACGCTTTTCCGCGCAGATTTTCACAATCAAAAAGTCCATATTCCTATCCAGGACCTCATAATATGTATGAATCTATCGACAAAAACATCGTATCTCGTGTTTTTGGAGCGCTATCTGCAGTTATATGAAGTTTGAAATAAGTCAAAATTACCACATTCTGAGCAGTTACAAAGTATCGCAAATCACATAAATCTATCCAATACAACATAATTCGCATGAATCCGTCCTCAAATGCACAAAATTCTGCGTTTCCAGCGAGTTATCAGCGTTTTTTCTGAGTCTCGTTGAGAAGTTTTTGATCCTGATAATCTGCTCAAAAGCAAGATTTCGCTTAAATAATGCGTTATATGGCAGAATCTAGCACCAAATACGTCATATTTCGTGTTTTGAGAATGCTATTTGCGGTTTTACAAACTTTGGAATAAGTCGAAATCACGCTTTTTCGCGCAGATTTTCACAATCAAAAAGTTCATATCCCTTACCAGGACCTCATAATATGTATGCGTTTTCAGAGCGCTATCTGCAGTTATATGAAGTTTAAAATAAGTCAAAATTGCCACATTCTGAGCAGTTTTAAAGTATCGCAAATCATATAAATCTATCCAATACAACATAATACGCATGAATCCGTTCTCAAATGCACAAAATTTAGCGTTTCCAGGGAGTTATCAGCGTTTTTTCTGAGTCACGTTGAGAAATTTTTGATTCTGTAAATCTGCCAAGAAGCAAGATTTTGCTTCAAAAATGCGTTATATGGCTGAATCTAGCACCAAATACATCATATTTCGTGTTTTTAGAGTGCTATTCGCAGTTTCACAAACTTTGGAATAAGTCGAAATCACGCTTTTCCGCGCAGATTTTCACAATCAAAAAGTTCATATTCCCATCCAGGACCCCATAATATGTATGAATCCATCGACAAAAACATCGTATCTCGTGTTCTCAGAGCGCTATCTGCAGTTATATGAAGTTTGAAATAAGTTAACCCTTTATGTACCAATTTCCTATATATAGTACTCAAGAATTATTTTTTTTTTTTACTGCTTCAAAATAATTTTAAGTGATATATTATTGCTCAGTTCATAAATATAGAACATCTTGAATCCATATGAGTATTTTTTTTTGCATATTTGAGATAAGTATTCAGCGAAAAATTATTCTCAAAATAGCACTTTTTTGGATAACTTCTTACTTGTCCAATTATTTTTTGTTTTTATAAATACTGCTTCATTTTCCAGATATATTTAATATTTGGAACAATGTTGAGGGTTCAGGTTTTATGGATTTGTAGAGTTCTGCTCACAAAAATATCCGGAAATAAGAAATATGACGTAAAATTTTGTGGTGCCATATATATAGGACAACGGTACAATTTACATATGAATTTTCCGTGCGTACACTCGTATAGCAATACAAAATAGAACATGCTTATATGCGTATTCTCTGTGAAAAAATCATTGTTCTCTCTACGGTTTGACAGGAAACAGATTCTAAGTTTGACAGTAATTGAGACTTCATTTGAAAATAAAAAATTCTATGGAAAACTTCAATAGGCAAATAGTGTAGATTATTGCTGTTTTGCCTCCAGAACCAGTCGTCCTAAGTGACATTTATGACAGTGATGATGATTGCACTGGAGATATAGGAATAAGTGATGCTCCAGACATCTCCAAGATAATAATTTAATTGATGAAGAAATAGATACATGAGAACAAATCAGTAATTCATTTCAGATTATTACGCAAAAATCAAAACGAGGAAGACTGAGTAATATTTGTCCTCGATGGCATATGAGTAAACCGATTTATAGCAATAATATAACAGAATAGAATCTAGAAATAGATAAAATCAATAATATCAGTGAACTATTGAATTATCTTACAACGGTAGATTTATTTGAGAAATTTATGTCTGAAGAAGTATTTATTCTACTGCGAAATGAAACTACACGTTATGTTTAGACTAAACAAAACGAAAAAGGCTTTTTTGCATGAATGGGCGTTTCCATATGTTTACCAGCTCTCTATTTGAGGTGGTATGTTGATTTCACCAACAAACTGTGGTTATTATGGTCATGCTGACTTACCGCTAATAGGCAAAGGCAATAAGTGAAAAATTGTGCATTTCCACAAGAAATATTTATTTATTTATCGTTATTTGTGATTGAGTATCCACAAAAAAATGTCAAATCACAGCGAATAAGCAATTATTAGGTAGTAAATCAATATTAAAAAGAATATAAGGATCCATATTGTAATGTTTATTGCTTGATGAAACACTCTGTAAATAAATAAAAGTCACTACTTAAGAATCTGAATGAAATGAAATCTTTAATTCTTCTTATGTCACTAATAACACTATATTTATATATTAATCACTTAATTCTAATTTAATGAAGGTCACAGATATTTATATTTCACTATTTATATATACTCTCACTTCACTGTCACTGTTTATTATTTATTTCCACTGCTACTATTATTACTGTACTGTCTAGGCATCTTTGGCTCGGCCTGATATAGAGAAACACTGTCCCTCTCGAATTTTCGATTTTGCGACTCTTTCCATTTCCAGGAATCGCTGGAGGCTTCCATTGGGAGGGGTGATGTGCTGCGACATGGCGCGGCGTGAGAGGCGACAAGAAGCCCCTCCCCATACTGCGTCGTATTCATGAGCTCCCCTCCCACTCCCGCACGTCACAATATTTTGGATGGATCTTCTAAAAGTGCGGAAAATTTTGTGAGTATCACGGTGAATAAGTACAGTACCGATTTCGTATAATAGTCAGAGCTCGGCTTCCAAACTATTATTTTCAACCGGTAAACTGTACTTACTGACGTGATGTCACATCATGTATGGAATGTTTCAAACCTCACCACAAAAAATAATGGCAAATAATGATTTTATTATATTAAATTTATAACACATAATACCGTTGTCATATATATAGGACATTTAATTTCTCGAAAACTAATTAACTCAAAAATATCGAATGTAGTTATTTTCATTCAAAATTATCCCAATGTGAAGAATAATCACTGATTAGATCAAATTTCTTGTTTTATTTGATACTGAAACTTAATGAGTTGAAATTACCACATTCTGAGCAGTTTCAAAGTATCGCAAATCACATAAATCTATTCAAGACAACATGAAACGCATGAATCCGTCCTCAAATGCAAAAAATTCTGCGTTTCCAGCGAGTTATCAGCGTTTTTTCTGAGTCTTGTTGAGAAATTTTTGATTCTGTGAATCTGCTCAGAAGCAAGATCTTGCTTCAAGAATGCGTAATGCAGAATCTACCACCAAATACATCATATTTCGTGTTTTTAGAGTGCTATTTGCAGTTTCACAAACTTTGGAATAGGTCGAGATCACGCTTTTCCGCGCAGATTTTCACAATCAAAAAGTTCATATTTCTATCCAGGACCTACTAATATGTATAAATCTATCGACAAAAACATCGTATCTCGTGTTTTCAGAGCGCTATCTGCAGTTATATAAAGTTTGAAATAAGTCAAAATGACCACATTCTGATCAGTTTTTAAGTATCGCAAATCACATAAATCTATCCAATACAACATAATACGCATGAATCCGTCCTCAAATGCACAAAATTTTGCGTTTCCAGCAAGTTATCGGCGTTCTTTCTGAGTCTCGTTAAGAAATTTCTGACTCTGTAAATCTGCTCAGAAGCAAGATTTTGCTTTAAAAATGCGTTATATGGCAGAATCTAGCACCAAATACATCATATTTTGTGTTTTTAGAGTGCTATTTGCAGTTTTACAAAGTTTGGAATAAGTCGAGATCACGCTTTTCCGCGCAGATTATCACAATCAAAAAGTTGACATTCTCATCCAGGAACTCATAATATGTATAAATCTATCGACAAAAAGATCGTATCTTGTGTTTTCAGGGCGCTATCTGCAGTTATATGAAGTTTGAAATAGGTCAAAATTACCACATTCTGAGCAGTTTCAAAGTATCGCAAAACACATAAATCTATCCAATACAACATAATACGCATGAATCCGTCCTCAAATGCACAAAATTTTGCGTTTCCAGCGAGTTATCAGCGTTTTTTCTGAGTCTCATTGAGAAACTTTTGATTCTGTAAATCTGCTCAGAAGCAAGATTTTGCTTAAAAAATGCGTTATATGGCAGAATCTAGCACCAAATACATCATAGTTTGTGTTTTTAGAGTGCTATTTGCAGTTTTACAAACTTTGGAATAAGTCGAAATCACGCTTTTCCGCGCAGATTTTCACAATCAAAAAGTTCATATCCCTAACCAGGACCTCATATTATTTATGAATCTATCGTCAAAAACATCGTATCTCGCGTTTTCAGAGCGCTATCTGCAGTTATATGAAGTTTGAAATAAGTCAAAATTACCACATTCTGGGCAGTTTCAAAGTATCGCAAATCACATAAATCTATCCAATACAACATATTACGCATGAATCCGTCCTCAGATGCACAAAATTTTACGTTTCCAGCGAGTTATCAGCGTTTTTTCTGAGTCACATTGAGAAATTTTTGATTCTGTAAATCTGCTCAGAAGCAAGATTTTGCTTCAAAAATGCGTTATATGGCAGAATCTAGCATCAAATACATCATATTTTGTGTTTTTAGAGTGCTATTTGCAGTTTTTCAAACTTTGGAAAAAGTCGAGATCACGCTTTTCCGCGCAGATTTTCACAATCAAAAAGTTATTATTCCTATCCAGGATCTTATAATATGTATAAATACATCGACAGAACATCGTATCTCGTGTTTACAGAGCGCTATCTGCAGTTATATGAAGTTTGAAATAAGTCAAAATTACCACATTCTGAGCAGTTTCAAAGTATCGCGAATCACATAAATCTATCCAAAACAACATAATACGCATGAATCCGTCCTCAAATGCACAAAATTTTGCGTTTCCAGCGGGTTATCAGCGTTTTTTCTGAGTCTCGTTGAGAAGTTTTTGATTCTGTAAATCTGCTCAAGAGCAAGATTTTGCTTAAAAAATGCGTTATATGGCAGAATCTAGCACCAAATACGTCATATTTCGTGTTTTGAGAGTGCTATTTGCAGTTTTACAAACTTTGGAATAAGTCGAAATCACGCTTTTCCGCGCAGATTTTCACAATCAAAAAGTTCATATCCCTAACCAGGACCTCATAATATGGATGCATCTATCGACAAAAACATCGTATCTTGCGTTTTCAGAGCGCTATCTGCAGGTATATGAAGTTTGAAATAAGTCAAAATTACCACATTCTGAGCAGTTTCAAAGTATCGCAAATCACATAAATCTATACAATACAACATATTACGCATGAATCCGTTCTCGAATGCACAAAATTTTGCGTCTCCAGCGAGTTATCAGCGTTTTTTCTGAGTCACGTTGAGAGATTTTTGATTCTGTAAATCTGCTCTGAAGCAAGATTTCGCTTCAAAAATGCATTATATGACAGAATCTAGCACCAAATACATCATATTTCGTGTTTTTAGAGTGCTATTTGCAGTTTTACAAACTTTGGAATAAGTCGAGATCACGCTTTTCCGCGCAGATTTTCACAATCAAAAAGTTCATATTCCTATCCAGGACCCCATAATATGTATGAATCCATCGACAAAAACATCGTATCTCGTGTTTTCAGAGCGCTATCTGCAGTTATATGAAGTTTGAAATAAGTCAAAACTACCACATTCTGAGCAGTTTCAAAGTATCGCAAATCACATAAATCTATCCAATACAACATAATACGCATGAATCCGTCCTTAAATGCAAAAAATTTTGCGTTTCCAGCGAGTTATCAGCGTTTTTTCTGAGTCTCGTTGAGAAATTTTTGACCCTGTAAAGCTGCTCAGAAGCAAGATTTTGCTTCAAAAATGCGCTATATGGCAGAATCTAGCACCAAATACATCATATTTCGTGTTTTAAGAGTGCTATTCGCAGTTTTCAAAACTTTGGAATAAGTCGAGATCACGCTTTTCCGCGCAGATTCTCACAATCAAAAAGTTCATATTTCAATCCAGGACCTCATAATATGTATGAATCCATCGACAAAAACATCGTATCTCGTGTTTTCAGAGCGCTATCTGCAGTTATATGAAGTTTGAAATAAGTCAAAATTACCACATTCTGAGCAGTTCAAAGTATCGCAAATCACATAAGTCTATTCAATACAACATAATAAACAAGAATCCGCCCTCAAATGCAAAAAATTTTGCGTTTCCAGCGAGTTATCAGCGTTGATTCTGAGTCTCGTTGAGAAATTTTTGATTCTGTAAATCTGCTCAGACGCAAGATTTTGCTTCAAAAATGCGTTATATGGCAGAATTCAGCACCAAATACATCATATTTCGTGTTTTTAGAGTGCTATTTGCAGTTTTACAAACTTTGGAATAAGTCGAGATCACGCTTTTTGGCGCAGATTTTCAGAATCAAAAAGTTCATATTCCTATCCAAGACCTCATAATATGTATGAATCCATCGACAAAAACATCGTATCTAGTGTTTTCAGAGCGCTATCTGCAGTTATATGAAGTTTGAAATAAGTCAAAATTACCACATTCTAAGCAGTTTCAAAGTATCGCAAATCACATTATTCTATTCAATATAACATATTACGCATGAATCCGTCCTCAAATGCACAAATTTTTGCGTATCCAGCGGGTTATCAGCGTTTTTTCTGTGTCTCGTTGAGAAATTTTTGATTCTGTAAATCTGCTCAAACGCAAGATTATGCTTCAAGAATGCGTTATATGGCAGAACCGTGCATCAAATACATCATATTTTGTGTTCTGAGAGTGCCATTTGCAGTTATACAAACTTTGGAGTTATTAGAGATCACGCTTTTCCTCGCAGATTTTCACGATCAAAAAGTTGATATTTCTATCCAGGACCTCATAATATATATGAATCTATCAACTAAAAAATCGTATCTTGCGTTTTCAGAGCGCTATCTGCAATTATATGAAGTTTGAAATAAGTCAAAATTACCACATTCTGAGCAGTTTCAAAATATCGCAAATCACATAAATCTATCCAATGCAACATAATACGCATGGATCCGTCCTCAAATGCACAAAATTTGTCGTTTCCAGCGAGTTACCAGCGTTCTTTCCGAGTCTCGTTGAGAGATTTTCGATTCTGTAAATCTGCTCAGAAGCACGATTTTGCTTCAAAAATGCGTTCTATGGCAGAATCTAGCACCAAATACATCATATTTCGTGTTTTTAGAGTGATAATTGCAGTTTTACAAACTTTGGAATAGGTCAAGATCACGCTTTTCCGCGAAGATTCAACAATCAAAAAGTCCATATTCCTATCCAGGACCTCATAATATGTATGAATCCATCGACAAAAACATCGTATCTCGTGTTTTCAGAGCGCTATCTGCAGTTATATAAAGTTCGAAATGAGTCAAAATTACCACATTCTGAGCAGTTTAAAAGTATCGCAAATCACATAAATCTATCCAATACAACATAATACGCATGAATCCGTCCTCAAATGCACAAAATTTTGCGTTTCCAGCGAGTTATCAGCGTTTTTTCTGAGGATCGTTGAGAGATTTTTGATTCTGTAAATCTGCTCAGAAGCAAGATTTTGTTTCAAAAATGCGTTATATGGCAGAATCTAGCACCAAATACATCATATTTCGTGTTTTTAGAGTGCTATTTGCAGTTTTACAAACTTTGGTAAAAGTCAAGATCACGCTTTTCCGCGCAGATTTTCACAATCGGAAAGCTCCTATTCTTATCCAATACCTCATAATATGTATGAATCCATCGACAAAAACATCGTATCTTGTGTTTTCGGAGCGCTATCTGCAGTTATATGAAGTTTGGACTAAGTCAAAATTACCACATTCTGAGCAATTTCAAAGTATCGCAAATCACATAAATCTATCCTATACAACTAATACGCATCAATCCGTCCTCAAATGCACAAAATTTTGCGTTCCCAGCAAATTATCAGCGGTTCTTCTGAGTCTCGTTGAGAAATTTTTGATTCTGTAAATCTGCTCAGAAGCAAGATTTTTCTTCAAAAATGCGTTATATGGCAGAATCCAGCACCAAATACATCATATTTCGTGTTTCCAGAGTGCTATTTGCAGTTTTACAAACTCTGGAATAAGTCGAGATCACGCTTCTCCGCGCAGATTTTCACAATCAAAACATTCATATTTCATCCAAGAGCTACTAATATGTATGAATCTATCGACAAAAATATCGTATCTCGTGTTTTCAGAGCGCTATCTGCAGTTATATAAAGTTTGAAATAAGTCAAAATTACCTCATTCTGAGCAGTTTTAAAGGATCGCAAATCACATGAATCTATGCTATGCAACATGATACGCATGAACCCGTCCTCGAATGTACAAAATTTTGCGTCTCCAGCAAGTTATCAGCGTTTTTTCTGAGTCTCGTTGAGAAATTTTTGATTCTGTAAATCTGCTCAGAAGCAAGATTTTGCTCTAAGTATGCGTTATATGGTAGAACCTTGCATCAAATACATCATATTTTGTGTTCTGAGAGTGCTATTTGCAGTTATACAAACTTTGGAATAATTCGAGATCACACTTTTCCTCGCAAATTTTCACGATCAAACAGTTGATATTCCTATCCAGGACCTCATAATATATATGAATCTATCGACAAAAAAATCGAATCTTGAGTTTTCAGAGCGCTATCTGCAGTTATATGAAGTTTGAAATAAGTCAAAATTACCACATTCTGAGCAGTTTCAAAGTATCGCAAATCACATAAATCTATCCAATACAACATAATACGCATGAATCCGTCCTCAAATGCACAAAATTTTGCGTTTCCAGCGAGTTATCAGCGTTTCTTCCGAGTCTCGTTGAGAAATTTTTGATTCTGTAAATCTGCTCAGAAGCACGATTCTGCTTCAAAAATGCGTTATATGGCAGAATCTAGCACCAAATACATCATATTTCGTGTTTTTAGAGTGCTATTTGCAGTTTAACAAACTTTGGAATAGGTCGAGATCACGCTTTTCCGCGCAGATTTAACAATCAAAAAGTTCATTTTCCTATCCTGGACCCCATAATATGTATGAATCCATCGACAAAAACATCGTATCTCGTGTTTTCAAAGCGCTATCTGCAGTTACATGAAGTTTGAAATAAGTCAAAATTACCACATTCTAAGCAGTTTCAAAGTATCGAAAATTACATGAATCTATCCAATACAACATAATACGCATGAATCCGTCCTCAAATGCACAAAATTTACGTTTCCAGCAAGTTATCAGCGTTTTTTCTGTCTCGTTGAGAAATTTTTGATTCTGTAAATCTGCTCAGAAGCATGATTTTGCTTCAAAAATGCGTTATATGGCAGAATCTAGCATCAAATACATCATATTTCGAATTTTTAGAGTGCTATTTGCAGCTTTACAAACTTATGAATAAGTCGAGATCACGCTTTTCCGCGCAGATTCTCTCTATCAAAAAGTCCATATTCCTATCCAGGACCTCATGATATGTATGAATCCATCGACAAAAACATCGTATCTCGTGTTTTCAGAGCGCTATCTGCAGTTATATGAAGTTTGAAATAAGTCAAAATTACCACATTCTGAGCAGTTTAAAAGTATCGCAAATCACATAAATCTATCCAATACAACGTGATACGCATGAAACCGTCCTCAAATGCACAAAATTTTGCGTTTCCAGCGAGTTATCATCGTTTTTTCTGAGTCTCGTTGAGGAATTTTTGATTCTGTAAATCTGCTCAGAAGAAAGATTTTGCTTTGAAAATGCCGTATACGGCAGAATCTAGCACCAAATACATCGTATTTTGTGTTTTAAAGCGTGCTATTCGCAGTTTCACAAACTTTGGAATAGGTCGAAATCACGCTTTTCCGCGCAGATTTTCACAATCAAAAAGTTGATATTCCGATCCAGGACATCATAATATATATGAATCCTTCGACAAAAACATCGTATCTCGTGTTTTCAGAGCGCTATCTGCAGTTATATGAAGTTTGAAATAAGTCAAAATTACCACATTCTGAGCAGTTTCAAAGTATCACAAATCACATGAATCTATTCAATATAACATATTACGCATGAATTCGTCCTCAAATGCACAAAATGTTGAGTTTCCAGCGGGTTATCAGCGTTTTTTCTGAGTCTCGTTGAGAAATTTTTGATTCTGTAAATCTGCTCAGAAGCAAGATTTCTCTTCATAAATGCGTTATATGGCAGAATCGAGCATCGAATACATCATATTTTGTGTTTTTAGAGTGCTATTTGCAGTCCTACAAACTTTGGAATAAGTCGAAATCACGCTTATCCGCGCAGATTTTCACAATCAAAAAGTTCATATTCCAATCCAGGACCTCATAATATGTATGAATCAATCGACAAAAACATCGTATCTCGTGTTTTCAGAGCGCTATCTGCAGTTATATGAAGTTTGAAATAAGTCGATATTACCACATTCTGAGCAGTTTCAAAGTATCGCAAATCACATAAATCTATCCAATACAACATAATACGCATGAATCCGTCCCCAAATGCACAAGATTCTGCGTTTTCAGCGAGTTATCAGCGTTTTTTCTGAGACTCGTTGAGAAATTTTTGATTCTGTAAATCCGCTCAAATGCAACATTTTGCTTCAAAAATGCTTTATATGGCAGAATCTAGCACCAAATACATCATATTTCGTGTTTTCAGAGTGCTATTTGCAGTTTTACAAACTTTGGAATAAGTCGAGATCACGCTTTTCCGCGCCGATTTTCACAACAAAAAGTTAATATTCCCATCCAGGACCTCATAATATGTATAAATCTATCAACAAAAACATCGTATCTCGTGTTTTCAGAGCGCTATCTGAAGTTATATGAAGTTTAAAATAAGTCAAAATTACCACATTCTGAGCAGTTTCGAAGTATCGCAAATCATATAAGTCTATCCAATACAACATAATGCGCATGAATCGGTCCTCGAATGCACAAAATTTTGCGTTTCCAGCAAGTTATCGGCGTTTTTTTCTGAGTCTCGTCGAGAAATTTTTGATACTGTAAATCTGCTCAGAAGCAAGATTTTGCTTCAAAAGTGCGTTATATGGCAGAATCTAGCACTAAATAAATCATATTTCGTGTTTTTAGAGTGCTATTTGCAGTTTTACAAACTTTGGGATAAGTCAAAATCACGCTTTTCCGCGCAGATTCTCACAATCAAAAAGTTCATATTCCTATTCAAGACCTTATAATATGTATGAATCTATTGACAAAAACATCATATTTTTTGTTTTCTGGGCGCTATCTGCAGTTATATGAAGTTTGGAATAAGTCAAAATTACCACATTCTGAGCAGTTTCAATGTATCGCAAATCACATAAATCTATCCAATACAACATAATACGCATGAGTGTGTCCTCAAATGCACAAGAATCTGCGTTTCCAGCAAGTGATTGGCGTTTTTTTCTGAGTCTCGTTGAGAAATTTTTGACTCTGTAAATCTGCTCAGAAGCAAGATTTTGCTTCAAAAGTGCGTTATATGGCAGAATCTAGCACCAAATACATCATATTTTGTGTTTTTAGAGTGCTATTCGCAGTTTTACAAACTTTTGGGATAAGTCAAAATCACGCTTTCTCGCAAGGATTTCACAATCAAAAAGTTCAAATTCCTATTCAGGACCTTATATTCCGTGTTTCCAGAGCGCTATCCGCAGTTATATGAAGTTTGGAATAAGTCAAAATTACCACATTCTGAGCAGTTTCAAAGTATCGCAAATCACATAAATCTATCCAATACAACATAATACGCATGAATCCGTCATCAAATGCACAAAATTTTGCGTTTCCAGCATGTTATCGGCGTTTTTTCTGATTTTCGTTAAGAAATTCTTGGTACTCTGTAAATCTGCTCAGAAGTAAGATTTTGCTTCAAAAGTGCGTTATATGGCAGAATCTAGCAACAAATACATCATACTTCGTGTTTTTAGAGTGCTATTTGCAGTTTTACAAACTTTGGAATAAGTCGAAATCACGCTTTTCCGCGCGGATTTTCACAATCAAAAAGTTCATATTCCTATTCAGGACCTCATAATATGTATGAATCTATTGACAAAAACATCATATTCCGCGTTTTCAGAGCGCTATCTGCAGTTATATGAAGTTTGGAATAATTCAAAATTACCACATTCTGAGCAGTCTTAAAGTATCGCAAATCACATAGTACTATCCAATACAACATAATACGCATGAATCCGTCTTCGAATGCACAAAATTTTGCGTTTCCAGCAAGTTATCGGCGTTTCTTCTGAGTCTTGTTGAGATATTTTTGACTTTGTAAATCTGCTCAGAAGCAAGATTTTGCTTCAAAAGTGCGTTATATGGCAGAATCTAGCACCAGATACATCATATTTCGTGTTTTTAGAGTGCTATTTGCAGTTCTACAAACTTTGGAATAAGTCGAAATCACGCTACTCCGCGCGGATTTTCACAATCAAAAAGTTCATATTCCTATTCAGGACCTCATAATATGTATGAATCTATTGACAAAAACATCATATTCCGTGTTTTCAGAGCGCTAACTGCAGTTATATGAAGTTTGAAATAAGTCAAAATTACCACATTCCGAGCAGTTTCAAAGTATCGCAAATCACATAAATCTATCAAATACAACATCATACGCATGAATCCGTCCTTAAATGCACAAAATTTTGCGTTTCCAGCAAGTTATCGGCGTTTTTTCTGAGTCTCGTTGAGAAATTTTTGACTCTGTAAATCTGCTCAGAAGAAGATTTTTCTTCAAAAGTGCGTTATATAGCAGAATCTAGCTTTAAATACATCATATTTCGTGTTTTTGGAGTGCTATTTGCAGTTTTACAAACTTTGGAATAAGTCGAAATCACGCTTTTCCGCGCAGATTTTGACAATCAGAAAGTTCATATTCCTATTCAGGACCTCATAATATGTATGAATCTATTGACAAAAACATCATAATCCGTGTTTTCAGAGCGCTATCTGCAGTTATATGAAGTTTGAAATAGGTCAAAATTACCACATTCTGAGCAGTTTCAAAGGATCGCAAATCACATAAACCTATCAAATACAACATAATACGCATGAATCCGTCCTCAAATGCACAAAATTCTGTGTTTCCAGCAAGTTATCGGCGTTTTTTCTAAGTCTCGTTGAGAAATTTTTGACTCTGTAAATCTGCTCAGAAGAAGATTTTTCTTCAAAAGTGCGTTATATGGCAAAATCTAGCACCAAATACATCATATTTCGTGTTTTTAGAGTGCTATCTGCAGTTTTACAATTTTTGGAATAAGTCGAAATCACGCTTCTCCGCGCAGATTTTCACAATCAGAAAGTTCATATTCCTATTCAGTACCTCATAATATGTATGAATCTATTGACGAAGGCATCATATTTCGTGTTTTCAGAGCGCTATCTGCAGTTATATAAAGTTTGAAATAAGTCAAAATTACCACATTCTGAGCAGATTTAAAGTATCGCAAATCACATAAATCTATCCAATACAACATAATACGCATGAATCAGTCCTCAAATGCACAAAATTTTGCGTTTCCAGCAAGTTATCGGCGTTTTTTCTGAGTCTCGTTGAGAAATTTTTGACTCTGTAAATCTGCTCAGAAGCAAGATTTTGCTTCAAAAGTGCGTTATATGGCAGAATCAAGCACCAAATACATCATATTTCGTGTTTATAGAATGCTTTTTGCAGTTTAACAAACTTTGGAATAAGTCGAAATCACGCTTTTCCGCTCAGATTTTCACAATCAAAAAGTCCATATTTCTATTCAGGACCTCATAATCTGTATAAATCTAATAACAAAAACATCATATTTCGTGTTTTCAGAGCGCTATCTGCAGTTATATAAAGTATGAAATAAGTCAAAATTACCACATTCTGAGCAGTTTTAAAGTATCGCAAATCACATAAATCTATCCAATACAACATAATACGCATGAATCCGTCCTCAAATGCACAAAATTTTGCGTTTCCAGCAAGTTATCGGCGATTTCTCTGAGTCTCGTTGAGAGATTTTTGACTCTGTAAATCTGCTCAGAAGCAAGATTCTGCTTCAGAAGTGCGTTATATGGCGGAATCAAGCACCAAATACATCATATTTCGTGTTTTTAGAGTGCTATTTGCAGTTTTACAAACTTTGGAATAAGTCGAAATCACGCTTTCCCGCGCAGATTTTCACAATCAAAAAGTTCATATTCCTATTCAGGACCTCATAATATGTATGAATCTGATAACAAAAACATCATATTCCGTGATTTCAGAGCGCTATCTGCAGTTATATAAAGTTTGAAATAAGTCAAAATGACCACATTCTGAGCAGTTTAAAAGTGTCGCAAATCACATGAA